>VZQC01011272.1:503408-832548 GCA_009823505.1 Rhizomys pruinosus
AAAAAAAAAAAAAAAAAAAAAGGATGCTCTTGGGCTAGAGAGATGGCTCAGTGGTTAAGAGCACTGGCTGCTCTTGTAGAAGACCCAGGTTCAAATCCCAGCACTCACATGGTGATTAACAATCATCCATAACTCCAAATCCAGGGGATCTAACACCCTCTTCTGACTTCTGTGGGAACTGCAGGACATACATACATACATGCAAATAATACACTCATACACATAAAATAAAAATAATAAAAATATTTTTAAAAGGATGCTCTTGGGAGAAGTAGTAAGAGCAGAATTTCAGTAGCAATGGGGAGCGTGCCATGCCGTGCCGTGCCGTGCCGTGCTGTGCTGTGCCGTACTGTGCCGTGCCGTGCCGTGCCGTGCCGTGCCGTGCTTCAGTAGATCTGATCCAGCTTTGCTTGGGTTGTATCTCTGGCAACTCAATCTCTGAGTGGTACAGCTGCCGACCCGACCCTGAGTCTTGTGCACGTAGAGAGGCCTCCAGTGCTACCTTGTGCCCTGAAAAGGGGCTGACATTTCAGCTTCTGGACTTATGCCTATTTCCCCATAGTGGCCACCTGAAGCTACCCAACCCTTGGGACTTGACACTCCCTCTGTAAGAGGTATATTCTAAAGTCACCAGGGGTGTTGACTGTGCGGGGCTCATACAAGCACTGCTTCTACTCCATGGGAAACCGAGAGCTCTGCCAGAGTTCTCATGCTGGTGCGTTGGTTGGTTTGTTTATTTCTATTTTCTTCTTGCTACAGGAAAGCCATCTCCCGGGCGGGCCTCCAGCATTTGGCCCCAGCACATCCTCTCGGCCTTCCTGTGGCAAATGGACCGGCGAGGGAGCCCAGAGCGACTCTGGACTGGAGTGTAGGTGTCTGCTTTTTAAAAATAATCTCAGCTTAATTTCAGTTGCATGCTATGTTTTTTATCATCTTACTCTCAGGATTCCTTAAGTCAATTACACCACATCTGCTGAGAGTCCCTAGTGGTCAGCCTCCTGGTTAATGAGATCTCTAACAGTCGGCTGAAAGGCTTCGTCCCCCACTAAAGCAACGTGTGGGACCGTATCAGGTAGAGGGGTCACTCTGCAGTTCTGCCCTGCTGTCTTGGTGACAGGCAGGTAGGTCCATCCCTGTCCTTTTCCACCCATTGGAAGAGATTGGTGGGAGAAAGGGAGTGTTCAACTCATTATTTAACTGATTAACAGATAAAATCATGCTGGTAATGGGATACCATGGGCTTCTTCACCACACATGTATACAGTGTGCAATGTTTAAATGTGAGCATTTCTATTTAAGCATTTATCATTTGTGGTGAAAACATTCAAAATCCTTTCTTCTGGCCCTTTGGAACAAAAGAGAACAGTACCTTTGATTTCTCATTTAGCTATTGTCCTAAACATACCTGCACAAAATGTGTCCACTCTTATAAAAGTGGAGTCCCTTGGTGGCTTAGCTATTGGTAAGTTTCCCTTGCTCAGATAATTAACCCCCTCATTTGCTCAGACAAGCAACCCTAATTAAGTGCAGTAAGGCATGGATACACATGTGCATAGACACACACACACAGACACACACACACAAACACACACACACACACACACACACACACACACACACACACACTCTCAGGCACACACACATGACCTGAAAGTAGGAAGGGGCTTGTTAGGAAGAAGAAGGAGGGCTTGGTGAGGGAGTCAGAGATGATGATGGGTATGTTCATGTTATTTGCATCTGTATGAAATTATAAAAGAAAAATGAAAAAATTTTAAAAGTGGAGGGGAAATGTGGCATTTTCTCATTACTGATGGTCGCTCTACTGTGAAATAGTATCTAAGTATAAATTATTGTTCAGCGATCAACCTCTGTACCCATTAACTTGCTCCTATCTTCGCCATCCTCTGGTAACCTCCTTTCCCCCCTCCATGTACCATAAACCTTGTAGTATTTTATATAAGAGTGAGTCCATATGGCCTGTCTTTCTGTGTCACGGAACATAAAAGTCTCCAGTTCCATCTCTGCTCCTGATAATTAAGGATTTCCTCCCTCTAAGCACTCAGTAGTGTACTGCTCTGCATGTCCCACATTTTTAAAGTCATTCCTTTGTTGATGGACACTTAGGTTCTTTCCATGTTTTGACTGTTGTGAAGAGGGCTTCAGTTCATGTGGCAGGTCAGATGTCTCTCCTGACAGGGAGATTTCAGTGCTTTGGACACACACCCACCCACTGGTGAAATTTCTGGTCCTGTTTTCAATTTTTTGAGGCATATCCATCATGCTTTCCATGTGCTTATTTATGTTCATCAGTGTCTGCAAGCTATTTCTCTCCTATCATCTACAGCACTTGTGAACACTTCTCTTCATGATGAGAGCCACTCTTAATGGGATGAATGGCTATCTCATTGTGGTTTTGATTTGGTTTTCCCTGTTGATATTTATCTTTTTAAAAATCTGTATGTTGGTCATTTGTATGTCTTAAGAAATGTCCATTTAGATCTACTGCCTGTTGGGGGTATTTGTTTCATGGATACTGAGTTTTCTGGGTTCTGTATTACTAACTCCCTATCAGATGTATAGCCTGAAATACTTTCTCCCACGTGTAGTTTGTCCTTTAACTCTGTTGATTGTTTCCTTTGCTATGCAGAAGTCTCTTGTATTTGCATAAACTCTTTTGCCTTTGTTTCTTGTACTTTGGAGGTCTCTCTAGGAAATTCATCCTATTGCAATGTCTTGACACATTTTGCCTATGATTTATTCTAGTGTTTTATAGTGTCAGGTCTTAAAAGTATCTAATGTGTTTGAAGTTGGTTGTTGTTACTTGTGAGAGATAGTTATCTAACTCTATTCCTTAGCATGTGGACATCCAATGCTATCAGACCCACGTACTGAGAAGACTATCATTTCTCCAGCACATGTTCTCACACCTTTGCTCAAACCCAGGTGGATGTAGCATATATGATTTACTTTCTTGTGCATTATAACATTCTTTCCTGCCCTCAGCAAAGGCTCACATTCTTATTTTACATTCTATTCCTTGGGATCACCGGGGTGAAGAAGACGTCCTCCTTCCCTACACAGAGATTAGAATCCAATGAGCAGAAAGAAGTCAACAGCTAGAACAGAGCACAGTGATCCCTGGAGTAGAGGAGAGTTCACAGGGAGTCACTAGAATATGAGAAAAGACCCTCCAGCCCTAGCTGGCACTGGAAGTAGCTGTCAGCAAATGCTTTTAATAAGTTTCCTGCCTGAGCCAGCATTTGGCTAGAAGGTATTATTTTCTGATTCCTGTGGAGAGGTATGCACTATGATATTCATCAAAATGTTATTTTTGGCCGGTGGAAGGAGGCTGCACTACACAACAGGGTCTGAACAAATAGGAGTTACAGCTGGGTTTGTGTGTCACAGTCTCTTGTTCCTCTTTCTCCCCGCTTCTGTGATTTGGGGCTCTCTATTGTGGTGGTCTGATGAAGTCATGAGAGGGGAGAAGGTAATTGGGGAATATTTGATAATGGTGAAAACCAGAAAGTTGAGGCTTACTCCGAAGGCTTCTTTGGGAAGCTGATATGGAAGGAGTTAGATGTTGCTCTGGAAAAAAAAAAAACAACACAACAAAACCAGTCTGTTGGATGTTACAGGTATCAGCAAATGGAAGCCCAGCTTGATTAGTTCTATACTTCCTTATTATGATCTTGTGGAAGTTTCATGAAGAAGGTGTCTGCTAAAACATTGCTATGTACTTTTTTTTTTTTTTTTGCTAAGACTTTAGGTTATTTGCTCCTGCTTTAAAATTTTGGCCTCTTTCTAGCAAATGCACTTTTCATTTCTATCATGTTAATTGACTTTTCTGTTCAAGGCACTAAATCAGGAATTCAGAAATTTTGTTGTTCTGTTTAAAGTGTAAGAACAGTTCTCAGGCTTGACCTCTTCCTTCCCCACAATCATTTCCTTTGGTTCTCAATGGAAAAACAGTATGAAAACACCTCCCACCACCAGCCTGCTGGATTGCATGAATTAAACAACCAATTTTACTTAATCAGTAGCACTATTTATTGAGGATGGATTAGGCTTGGAGACTCTTAATTCTCTCCAATAAGGATCAGAATAGAAAGTTAAAAGAAGAGGTGGGCTGGAAGGTGTGTAGTAAAGGCATAGCTCAAGTAGAACACTTACTTAGCATGCAGAAGATCTTGGGGTTGTTCCCTAGCACACATACGAACAAGTAAATAAATAACAAATAAAACCAGGAACTCCAGTTACCTTAGAACCGCAAGTTCTGTAGAGTGCTGAGCAGAGCCTCTGGGGGTCATGACCACATTAACACACTGGGGAGCAGGCCTGATGGGAACCCCTTGTTGTTCTTGGCCTTGTCTTAGGGCAGGAGGATGGGGGATCTGCTACTCTGACCCTCTGACTTAGATTACACACTTGCCTCCTTTCACCAGTGAATAAACAGAGGCGAGAGCTGTTGATGGTACTCGGGGTTCATCTGAAGCTACAGGGCAGGTCATGGCCAACCTGGAGTTGGGAGCTCAGTTCCTTGGTTTCTACATTTTGTGGGAAGGCCCATTCTGGAATCTGGTATATGTGCCAAAGTCCTCTAGGGAACCATTATCCCTCGATAATAATTGCCAAAGGCTTGAAAAGGCATCTGCTTGTCCCGTTCTCGAGTGATGATTTTAGTGAGCCAAGACAGTAGGTCCCGCACAGTGTGCCTGGGGGTGTGTGACTGTGGAAGTTTGTTTTCGTGCTTCGTATTATAAACCCAGTTTCTTTCTGGTATTCCATTTTCACTTTCTCACGTATTTCTTTAGTGATATATGTTCCCCCCTGTTATAACTTATCCCGCAGAGCCCCAGTCCTTCTCTCCTGTGGTTTACTGAAATGATACAATTTCAGTATCATGGCTCAAGATTCTCTGTGTTGTGTCAGTGTCCTCTCCTTGATGAGTTCCCTAATATTTGCTCTCATTGCCTGTGTACAGGGTGTGTCCCCATGTATATAACCCCTTTGTGGTGTGGGGGAGGAAATGTCCAACTCAGCCTTCAGTTGGCTTCTCAAGGCCCACTGTTGAGTGAGCTCAACCCAATGTGAAGACTGCTGTTTGCACTAGGCTCACCTTTCTCACTCTCTGCTAAGCCATGTGCATCTTTTAGTCACACTACTTTTGATCATCCCATTGCAATACCTCTGCTAATAGTGAATTGGCTCACAAGCATTAGGACTTAATGCTTCTTGCTTGACTGGTATGAAAAGACGGTCTTCCACTTGTTTTCAGAGTTCAGAGCACAGTATTGCAGGCCTGGGAGCTGCCTGGTTACTGTTGCCAGGAGATGAATTGGTTACAACTTTACAGCTCAGCCAGAAAGAAAACTTGACTGTGGAAAGTGACCAGTACTAGGCTGGAGAGATGGCTCAGCACTTTGAAGCACTGGTTGCTCTTGCAGAAGACCTGGATTTAGTTCCTAGTACCTACATGGCAGCTAAAACCATCCATAACTCCTGTTCCAGGGGCTCTGATGCTCTCTTCTGACCTCGATAGCTTTTGTATGACACAGGTGCATTTACATACATGCAGGCACAACAGTCATACATATAAAATATAAATAAATAAAATTTTAAAGAGAAAGTGACAGACACGCCGATAATCTCCAGTTCCTGAAAGACTTGCTAAACATGACTCATTCATGAGAAATGGCTGGGCATGGTAGCACACGCCTTTAATCCTAGCACTCAGGAGACAGAAGCAGGTGGATCTTTGTGAGTTCAAGGCCAGCCTGGTCTACAGAGTGAGTTCTAGGACAGCTGGGGCTACAGGGAGACCCTGTCTCGAAAAGGCAAAAAAAGAAAAAAAAATAGAGAGAGAGAGAGAGAGAGAAATCCATGTTCTCTCAATGCCAAGTAAACTCCTTTTACATTTCTTAGATTATCAACCACACACAGAGGACCCATCCTTCCATGCCTAATGACATCTGTTCTTTACTCTTCTGATGGTAACCTGCAGAGGCTATTCCCTCTGACACCATTAAGACACATGACAGCCAAGCCTGCTTCAGAGAAAATAAGCTCAATTACTAGAAAGGGAGGAAATGATGTTCAAAAAAGAAAAATATTCTCATCTCCTGGCTGGATTCCAAGTTTCCAGTTTAGAGTGAGTTAGCCCATTTTAGAAGTGTGTCACTGCCAGAGATAATGTGTGTGTCCGCTTAAATGTCACCCCCCCATTATGGGGACTTAATTTACACTTAGAGATCTCTTCTGTTTCTAGTACTATAGCCAAGAACACAAAAGATGTTCTGTCCCCACTGTTTTACCCATATACTGCCTAAAGCAGGCCATGGACAGTGTGGCGGAGCAGAGGGGAGAGCCGTGGACAGTGTAGGTCAGTGTGGCATAGCAGAGTAGAGAGTCATGGACAGTGTGGCGGAGCAGAGTGGAGAGCCATGGACAGTGTGGCATAGCAGAGCGGAGAGCCATGGACAGTGTGGCATAGCAGAGTGGAGAGCCATGGACAGTGTGGCATAGCAGAGCGGAGAGCCATGGACAGTGTGGCAGAGCAGAGGGGAGAGCCGTGGACAGTGTGGGACAGTGTGGCATAGCAGAGTAGAGAGCCATGGACAGTGTGGCGGAGCAGAGTGGAGAGCCATGGACAGTGTGGCATAGCAGAGCGGAGAGCCATGGACAGTGTGGCATAGCAGAGCGGAGAGCTGTGGACAGTGTGGCATAGCAGAGCGGAGAGCCGTGGACAGTGTGGCATAGCAGAGCGGAGAGCTGTGGACAGTGTGGCATAGCAGAGTGGAGAGCCGTGGACAGTGTGGGACAGTGTGGCATAGCAGAGTAGAGAGCCATGGACAGTGTGGTGGAGCAGAGCAGAGAGCCATGGACAGTGTGGCGGAGCAGAGCAGAGAGCCATGGACAGTGTGGCGGAGCAGAGCGGAGAGCCATGGACAGTGTGGCAGAGCAGAGCAGAGAGCCATGGACAGTGTGGTGAAGCAGAGCGGAGAGCCATGGACAGTGTGGCGGAGTGGAGGGGAGAGCCATGGACAGTGTGGCATAGCAGAACGGAGAGCCATGGACAGTGTGGCGGAGCGGAGGGGAGAGCCATGGTCAGTGTGGCATAGCAGAGTAGAGAGCCATGGACAGTGTGGCATAGCAGAGCAGAGAGCCATGGACAGTGTGGCATAGCGGAGCGGAGAGCCATGGACAGTGTGGCGGATCAGAGGGGAGAGCCATGGACAGTGTGGCATAGCAGAGCGGAGAGCCATGGACAGTGTGGTGGAGCGGAGGGGAGAGCCATGGACAGGGTGGCATAGCAGAGTAGAGAGCCATGGACAATGTGGCATAGCAGAGCGGAGAGCCGTGGACAGTGTGGCATAGCAGAGCGGAGAGCCGCGGACAGTGTGGCATAGCAGAGTGGAGAGCCGTGGACAGTGTGGCATAGCAGAGCAGAGAGCCGTGGACAGTGTGGCATAGTAGAGCAGAGAGCCATGGACAGTGTGGTGAAGCAGAGCAGAGAACCATGGACAGTGTGGCATAGCAGAGCAGAGAGCCGTGGACAGTGTGGCATAGCAGAGCGGAGAGCCGTGGACAGTGTGGCATAGCAGAGCAGAGAGCCGTGGACAGTGTGGCATAGCAGAGCGGAGAGCCGTGGACAGTGTGGCATAGCAGAGCAGAGAGCCGTGGACAGTGTGGCATAGCAGAGCAGAGAGCCGTGGACAGTGTGGCATAGCAGAGTGGAGAGCCGTGGACAGTGTGGCATAGCAGAGTGGAGAGCCGTGGACAGTGTGGCATAGCAGAGCAGAGAGCCGTGGACAGTGTGGCATAGCAGAGCAGAGAGCCGTCAGATCTCCCTCCCAGGGCTTGCCACTTTACCCAGCATCCTCGGTTTCACTTCAGTTGACAGGCTTCACTGAACCACATCCTTCCTACCAGCGCTCTGTGGAAAGAAGATTCTTAGCGCAAACAAAAGCAGTTTTCATGATCCAGACCAGCTTTCCTTCTAAACTTGGTGACGCAAGAAAAGAAGCACTTTCTCCACAGCACTACAAACAGCACACTTGGTGCCCAGCCTCCACTTTGTTTCAGGGACAAGATCAGGGAACCAAAGTCTTCATACAGCTTTGCTTCAAACTGGGTTATGAAACTAGGTCACCCTATCTTTAGAAACCTTGAATGAAAAGCCAGGAGACGGTGTGTGTGTGTGTGTGTGTGTGTGTGTGTGTGTGTGTGTGTGTGCCCATGTGTATGCCCATATGCTTGTGCCTGTGGTCTCATGTCGGCCCTGTCTTGTGTGCGATCCTAGGAAGCGTGCTGTTTGCCAGGTCTGGGCACCTCGCTCTAACTCCTCCCACTTCCCACATCTCCTTATTCTTATCCCTATTTCAAAAACTTTATGTTAATCCAGATTTCAGATTTACCTAGTGGAGCACAAGAAAACCACCTCATACAACCAGTGAGGACTCTAGCTTTGGTTAGCCATCTTAATAGTGGGATGGAGCTCCTGTGATTTAGAGAGACTCTCACTATTCTTTTATTTACTGAAATTGGTGTAACTTAAAATGGAATCCTGCTTTAGTTACTTTTCTCATTACTGGAATAAAATTCCTGACAAAATCACCCCAAGGAAGGGTGGTGCACAGTGTAAGAAGGTGCAGTCCATCACGGCTGGGAAGGCATCGCAGCAGGGTTGAGAGGTGGCTGCCACATGGTCGCAGAGTCAGGACACAGAGAGATGAGTGCTGGCGCTCAGCTCTCCTCCTTTTTGTTCAGTTTTGGACCCCAGCCCATGGAAAGGCGCTGTCCATATTTAGGGTGGGTCCTCCCACAACAACTAACCCAATCTAGACTCTCCACACAGAAATGCCTTGGGGTTTGTCTCCTAGCTGATCTCAGATCATGTCACATTGACAGTCAACATGAATCATATTAAAATACACTGTCTTCTTTTTTTTTTTTTTTTTTTTTTATCTTCCCAGCTCTGTAACAAGTGTGTACATCCAAATATTCTGACACTAGGCAGGTGATTATTTAATGCTGCCTGGTAGAAATAGATGTGGCCGCAAAGTGAACACAGATCACCTAGGAAATCAGATTAGAAGAGTAAAAAGAAAGAAGAAAAACTAATTTTCACACTGTATTTTGTTTAAGTAACCACATTCCAAGTACCGTCCATCAATCTCAGTGTGAAAGATGGTGAATTGATGAGGTGATTGGCATTCTTTTTTCACAGAGATTTTAAACTCTGGACTTTATTCCAACAGCACAGCTTCACAAGTGATGAACACATTTGGAGTGTTCAGTAGCCATCTGCCCTATTATATAGTACTGATAGGAACTGTTCATGACAGTTTGTCACCTAATATTATCCTGAGAACTTTCAGGGGGAGGCAGTATACATAATTTTAGTTCCAGGGGAATCCGACACCCTCTTCTGACCTCCACGGCATTGCACGACACGGGTGCAGAGACCTGCATGCAGACAGTAAATTCATATAAATAAATAAATAAATAAATAAAATAATAAATAAATAAATAAAATATTTTTTAAAATTTATATGGATATTTCTAAAGAATATATAATTTATAATTCCAGACATCTCAAAAACATTTTAAGCTCCTACTTTCATTTTATCTGTTTTGCTTCTTGTCTTTGTGCACTTAGAAAACATTCCGTGTTTCTGAAATTGGGTTTTGCTCTGTATGTCAGGCTGGATCAGAACTCTCTAGCCCAGACTGGCCTGGAACTTCTGTTGGTCCTGCCACTTCAGTGGTATATAATGCTATACACATTACTGAGTTTGCAACACTCCTGTACCTTTATCTTCTTACCTATAACCATTATTAGGATTTAAGTAGAATGATGAATCTACCTGTAGCTATTTCTATTCTTTATCTATATCATCTATAACTGTATCTATATCTATATTACATATCCTTGAGTCTCCTAGGTAAATAGATCAGTATAAATATGTGTGTATATGTATGCATGTGTGCACATGAGTGGCTGTGTGTGTATATATATGTGTGTGTATGTGTGTATATGTGTGTGTGTGTGTGTGTGTGTGTGTGTGTGTGTGTGTAGTATGGCCAGAGATCCATGTATCCATATTTTCAAGTCCTGAAGAAATGCTGTCTATTTTCTATGGATGGTGAGTTTTTGAGCTGTATATTATTTGAAATGGCATTTCAATGTAGATGTGTAGATTAGAAGCCAGAAAGATATACCTATGTAGGGATAATATAATCAATAATTACATGGCCTCCAAATAAATAAGGTATATTTAAAGAATAGTAATAAGGGAGGAAAAAATATGATGATCAATAAGAGACATTAAGGATAGACTGATTGGTACTGCTTGATGGAAGGTCAAGAACACCAGGTTGAATTTGGATTGCATTTTGTGTACAATGGAGAATCATCTCAGCATTTAAAAGCCAGGGAGGGCACAATCATGGATGTACTTTAAAGGAACCAAGTGTACAACAATATAAAATAAATCGGAGCAGATGTCAGAATTAGAGTTCAGAGAGGAAATGTGGACTTGATTTGACTTGCTGTCTAGCGTATGCCTAGGAAGATGAGCACAGATGTGGAAATGAAGAAAGGAAACCCAGACAGAGCTGAGAAAGAGAAAGCCTGTGTTAGTTGGGGCAAAGTAGCTGCTGTGAACAAAGGACTCAAATAAACGGTCCTCTAATACAGAAGTTGTTAGTATCTGCCTCATACCATAGATCAGGAGTATTTCTGGTGGTTGGATGGAGCACCAGGCCCTTTTTCCTAACCTTATTCAGGGACATATACTGACTCATGCTCTGACATCTTATTAGAAGCTTTCCAAAATCATCCCAATGATCACTTCAGTGAGCCACAGATGGTTGGATGCTTGTGGGTAGATTTAAAGGACCCTGTCTGGAAGTTCTGCTACTGTTCCATTGATGAGAATTTTGTTACATGACATACCTCTCACTGCAAGGGAGATTGGAAAATAAGATCTAGTTATATATCCAGGAAGAAGAGAAAAGAAGGGGCTGGAGAGATGGCCTAGTAGTTAAGAGCGCTGACTGCTCTTGCAGAAGACCTGGGTTCGATCCCCAGCACCCACATGGTGGCCGAGAATCGTCTTTAACTCCAGTTACAGGGGAATCCAATACCCTCTTCTGACCTCCAGGGCATTGCATGACACGGGTGCACCAACCTACATGCAGACAGTACACTCATACACATAAAAAAATAATAAAGTTAAAAAAAATTAAAAAAAAAAAGAGAAAGGAATACTCTAGTGAGTGGCAATCTTGACCACAGTGACCAGGCAGAGAAATTTGGATAATATCAGCCTCTATGGAGTAGGGAGAAGAAGGGAAAGACAGAAAATGTGCAGCAGTGATGATAGAAATAGAAATGAACACCCAGCAACTTCTCACTGCATACACAGATTGACATATATGCAACCTGTTCAGCAGGTGAAGCAGTAAGCACGCCGGTGTGCAGGCGAGTAACACTCTACACATTTTTGCATTGAACTATCATAGTGATCCTAGGTCAGAGCAACAGTTATTTTCTCAATTAAACCAGGGCTCTGGGAAGTGAGAGAGGTCCTAAGTCTGATAGCTATTAAGTCATCATCTGTTTTACTCCAGAGTTCATTTTATTAGCCTGCAGCTCAAGGAGTCATGAGGCATGGAGAGAGCAAGCCAAAACAGCTGATCTGTTCAGTTCATTCTAATGCTGATACCACCAGGCTAGATACCTTTATGCCAACTCCTCCAGAGTCTCCAGCACCCCTCTCTCTTCTGATATCAGTTGGGAATCTCTAAGACCTATTCAGGTTGGAAAATTCACTTGCAGACATGTTTAACTCACTGAAAGCTGAGAGTTGGTATATTACATACACATAAGACAGACTCGCAAAGAAAGAACAGGAAGTTGGAAAATGAGGTCTGTGTAAAAGTCCATGTCACAATTTTCATGTATATTTCTTACATGTTGTATCTTCCATAGTTGTGTGTCATAGTTTATGACTTCAAACTGGTGGAGACCTAGCAATAATTAATTATTCCTCTCTGTCCCTCACAGTTAAAAATAACAGATCTATGTTTTCATTCATTTATTCCGTTATTTTTAGTTTTTCATTATTTTTCTAGTTTGCAAAATTTATTAAGCATTTGCTATTTTCCAGGCATTAAGTTAGTTGCTGAGCACGCAATGTTTTAATGGATCTTAAAATCTAATATAAAAGGAAATACTAATCAAATAATCATGCCAGTAAACGAAAAGCTGCCAGTTAAGATAGATGATGGGAAAAGAACATGGTTTTATGGCAGAAACTAATGAAATAATTTGGCTTGGATTATAGGGCAGGGAAGACTTTTTTTTTTTTCTTTTAAGAAAGTGACTCAATTTGATGATCAAAATATAAATAGATCCTCTGTCAGAATTGGGACTTGCTGTCCAATTGCACAGTTCTATGCTGAGTTTTGTCTGCTTAAGCTTTCATGGGTCTTGTGCATGTTGATACCACCACCACCGTAGGGTCTTACGAATAGGGTTCTCAGGGCTTGTAGGATTCATTTCCATATGGTCATGCACCTCCTCCCTGGCTCTTACAGTCTTTCTACCCCCTCTTCTGCAATGGTCCCTGAGCCCTGGGTGAGTGAAGCTTAACACAGGACTCCTGCATAAGGACCCACACTCTGCAGACTCCTAATCTCCTCTCCTTGGCCATTTGTGCCCTTCTGTGTTCCTGGCCCTCTGTTGCACGAGGGAGCTTCATTAGTGAGAGCTGAGAGGTTCATTGTTGGCAGCTGATTACCGCTGGGTGAGGAAGAGCTGATCTTCTTAAAGCAAGGGTCTCTGGATGGGGCTGACTAGACCTCAATGGATGAACTTGCACTGAGGAACGTCTAGGGATACCAGCTTGACACAATGGACCTTTACACAAATAAGAGAGTGTATGAATTCCAGGGGTGGGGGCTCTGGAAGAGGATACAAAGGGGATTAAGATTGATTGAGATATTCTATATGAAATACACAAAAAAATCAATAAAAATATAAGCAGAAACTAGCCATCTAAATCAGCCTTGAGAGGGAGACGTTTGGATAAAGAAACAACATATACAGTGAGTTGGGAACAGAGACACGGATGAAGTGAGCACAGCACTGGCATCAGGTGTAAGCAAAGGTTAAACAAGGAGACAATAGATTCAGTGAAACTGATGTGAGAACTTCCAGGAACAAGGAGAGCTGGGGAGATGGCTCAGCAGTTAAGAGCACTTGCTGCTTTTGCAGAGGACCTGGGTTTGGTTCCCAGTACCCACATGACAGCTCATAACTGTTTCTAACTCCAGTTCCAGGGGATCTGATGCCTTCTCCTGGCCTCTATGGTTATTGCAGACATGGTGCACTTACCATACATCCAGGCAAAATACTCATATACATAACATGTTTTGTAAAAAAGAAGTATCTGGAAAACCAAAGTGGCTGCAAGTCCACCACGGGAAGGAAGCAAGGCAGGAAAGGAAGCCAGAACAGGAACAGAGAGAGTAGAGGTGAGAAGATAGAAACACCCAAGAGCTGTGTGAATAGAGGTGAGAAGACCGAAACACTCAAGGACTGTGTGAAACCTTTCAATGCCATGGGGAGAAGATGGCATCACGCACAGGACAGATTTATGTCTTTCCTGTTTTAAGGCAGGATACAAAGGGTGAATTAAGGATACATGGGAAAGGAAAATAGCCCCTAACCCCAGAACGTGGTTGAAGTCTCTGGCCAGCAGCGAACCAAGAATTCCAGCATGATTAACATTTACTGTCCTTACTATGAAGGTTGCCTGTATAGAGACCGTATTCTTATACGATAGAGATTTTACAAATAAGGATGTTAAAATGACAGTGAGCCATCCTTAAGGCCCGAGTGAGTCTGGCCTTGGAGTATGGGCTTTCTTTTTTCCCAGCATCTCGGAAGAACCCACCTGTGCAACACTCACAAGACATGGTTTCATCTTATTAGATTGCAATCCTAACCAAGACTCCGCTAGATCCACCCTGTAATTTCATTTATTGAAAACAGGGGAAAAGTAAAAATAAAGTTTGATTGCCGACCACTCTTACAGAGGACCCGGGTTCAATCCCCAGCACCTACATGGCGGCTGAGAACTATCTGAAGCTCCAATTCCAGGAGAACTCCAGTTCCAGGGGAATCCGACACCCTCTTCTGACTTCCGCGGCATTGCACGACACGGGTGCACAGACCTACATGCAGACAGTACATTCATACACATACAGAAATACATAAAAAATAAAAAAAAGTTAAAAAAATAAAGTTTCTTAGCAACTCCTCGAAATGTATTGAGAGCCACCAGAATCGTATACATGTGCCAGCCTGGGGGTTCATGGGTGATGCTAGCACTTGGGCGGTTGAAACAGGTGGGTGGGGAATTAAAAACAATTCTCAGCTCCATAGTAAATTTAAGGATAGCCTGGGCTACATGAGAGCCTGTCTCAACAAAACCAACATCAAAATAAAAGCCAATACAAAATAAATCATATATACAGCCAATGCTAAGACACTTGAGCCCAGCTCTCTTGAGAAGCCCCTACCCACACTTGTATGTCATTTCCTTTCCCTTTCCCCGCTCTTTCTGTTAACCTCTGTGCTTCTCAGATCTTTGAATTGTAATGTTGAGAGGGTGATTAAGAGTGATGTTCGTGCCGGGCGTCGTGGCACACGCCTTTAATCCTAGCACTCAGGAGGCAGAGGTAGGCGGATCTTTGTGAGTTCAAGGCCAGCCTGGTCTACAGAGTGAGTTCCAGGACAGCTGGGACTACAGGGAGACCCTGTCTCAAAAAGACAAAAAAAAAAAAGAGTGATGTTCAAAGAGGAAGGTCACTTCAACTATGGAATTTGGGAGGTAACAAATTACTCAATGAGATCTAAAGCCAGAAGAATGGAATGCAGTAATCTAAGGTCTGAGTGTAGATGGATGACAGTAAATATGCGGGCACTGAGCTATGGAACACTCAACATCCAGAATTTCGACATAAGGAAGATGCAACAAAGGAGAGATAATAGAGGTGCAAGAGAAAACAACAGAATGCAAGATTGACAGGGCTGTACTGCCCAGCTGTTGATGAAGGGGGAGGCTGGTCACTGACCATTGGATTTAGCCATGTGAAGTCGCGGGTCATCTTGAAAGAAGTATTGGGGAACAGCAGGAAGGAAGGACACTCAACAGAACAGTGTGGGAAGGAAGTAGGGGCAGAAAATAAGGAGAAAACTCTGGTGAGCTGTTCCATTAGAGAAGAGGGAGAAGAGGGTAGAAATAGATGTGTGCCAAGAACTCAGCTACAGGGAACAGAGATAGCTCAGTGGTTAAGAGCACTTGCTACTTTTGTAGAGGACCTGGGACTGGATCCCAAGACGTACATGGTGGCTACTAACTGTCCATAACTCCAAGAGGTCTGATGCCCTCTTCTGACCACTGCAGGCACTGCACAGCACAGGTACACTTGCATATATGCAGGCAGTTTACTCATGGACATAAAATAAAAATAATGAATAAAATAATTTCAAAAAAGAAGTCAACTACAGATATATTGGGTTGTTTTTTCCTCTACTTCTGTGAACATAGTAGTCAATTTTGAATGTTATTTTTAGTTTTACAACTTTATATCATGAAGTTTTCTACATGACTATTTTCCTCATTGTGTTTACATTTCTTTATGTTGCATTGTCTTACTTCTCATAACAATCCTTTTCCACTGGTAATTTTTTATGTTTCCAATTTTTGATTTTTAGATTAAACTCATAAGGAAACATACATATTTTTTATTAGAACTATTTCTTAGGATATATTACCCAAAGTGAACATACCCATTTAAGTTCATAAATATTTCACTTTACTCTCTCTTTTCCTTAGAGGCTTGTACAAGTTGGCTTCCTTTCTTACTACCTCCAGGCAATACATGGTGAACTCAGAGTCTACTTTCTGTGTATTTATGGCTGTGCATTTTTCCTTAAAATCAACTGAGCGGGCTGGAGAGATGGCCTAGCGGTTAAGAGCACTGACTGCTCTTGCAGAGGACCTGGGTTCGATCCCCTGTACCCACATGGCGGCTGAGAACCATCCGTAACTCCAATTCCAGGAGAACTCCAGTGCCAAGGGATTCCGACACCCTCTTCTGACCTCCGAGGCATTGCATGACACGGGTGCACAAACCTACATGTAGACAGTACATTCATACACATAAAATAAATAAAATAAAATATTTAAAAATTGATGGAGCTACTTCATGCCATGTCTATTTTAGTCTCGCCTTTTCCCTCTCTGGTGATTGTACAAGATAGAGAAATATCCATTGTAGCACATCTTGACTCTCAGACACACTTTATAATCTATTACCTAGAAAACATAAAGAGGTAGAGTGAGGTCTGTTGGGTCATAGAATCTGCAGTACAGTAGAGTTATGTTCGGCAGGTTTGGGTAATCCTTATACAGAAGTTTCACTGGGATCCAATGATACAGATTCTCTATAACAAGAGCCACATATTTTTTAAAAACTCACGAGGGGATTGAGATATAGAGCTCAGATAGAGAACCAGTGTCCTTGACTGTGGCAAGTTATAGCAAAGTCTCTATCCTTTTTCCTCTTCTTTTCCCTTCCAAAAGGTCTTTCTCTTTTAAATCATGTTCCCACCCAAGAGTGAGGTACACTAACTGTAGTGGTCTTGCTGTGCCTGAGTCTAAGGCAAGACTGACTGACAAGTTTCTGAAAGCTTGAAAATTTATCAAGGCAGTTTGGGGTACAGGAGCCAGATGAGCAGCCTGGCAGGTTAGTGGGGTGTGCTGCTTACATGTGTCTGACTCCCTGGGCCTTGCTTACTCCCACCCACTTCCCTGACCTTTCTTAGCCTCATTTCTGGCCTGCCTAGCTTCTGTCAAAGGCTCTTGACATGTGCCCACTGAAATAGCTTTACACTTCACTCCTTAAAATAATTGGCAGAATTTTCTCCGTAGTCATTTCCTTAGTATTTCTGTTACTGTGGCATGTTTAGTTTCCAACTTTTCTCATCAGTTTGTTACCATGAAATATCAGAGGATCCCAGGGATGGGTGCTGGTGCTTTGGAATAAATGTTTGCTGAAAAAAATGAATAGTAAAGGGGCTGGAGAGATGGCCTAGCGGTTAAGAGTGCCGACTGCTCTTACAGAGGACCCGGGTTCAATCCCCAGCACCCAAATGGCGGCCGAGAGCCGTCTGAGACTCCAATTCCAGGAGAACTCCAGTTCCAGGGGAATCCGACACCCTCTTCTGACCTCCGTGGCATTGCACGACACGGGTGCACAGACTTTCATGCAGACAGTACATTCATACACATGCAGAAATAAATAAAAATTAAAAAAAAATGAATAGTAAGATGAGAAGTGATTGTTTTTATATAACTGGTTAGAACTTAAAATTGAATGGCGCCCAGTGTGGTTGTGCATGTCTTTAATCCTAGCACTCTGGAGGCAGAGGCAGGTGGATCTCTGTGAGTTCAAGGCTAGCCTGGTCTACATAGTGAGAGGGAGACCCTGTCTCAAAAGGACCAAAATAGGAATTGAATGGTAATGCCAGTAGTACTTCAGATTGTTAGAGCAGATTTCTTCAGGATAACTTTCAAAGAAGTATCTTTGTATTTGTTTTCTAATGATTCATCATTCTGTAAAAACTTCTAGTGTTCAATGGGATGTTTATTCTCTTTCTGTTAGAGCCCTACAAGAAGGGGTGAGGTCTATTTTCCCGTAGATGTCTATGTGCAAATTGAACATGATTTGCACTCGGACATTACCAGGAAAGAAGAAAAAAATTAGAAAAAAGGTGGTCACTCCTTGACAAAGTGGGTGACTCTCCTCAACAATGTTTTTCCTTTTTGTGAGTTAAAAATATTTTATTATTTTGGGGGGCTGGAGAGATGGCCTAGCAATTAAGAGCACCAACTGCTCTTGCAGAGGACCCGGGTTTGATCCCCAGCACCCACGTGGCAGCTGAGAACCATCTTTAACTCCATTTCCAGGGGAATCCTCTTCTGACCTCCACGGCATTGCACGACACGGGTGCACAAACCTGCATGCAGACAGTACATTCATACACATACGAAAATAAATTTAAAAATTTAATAAAATATTATTATTTTTTATTTTATGTGTATGAGTATATTCCCTGAATGTATGTGCACAAGTGTTGTGCACTGCCCAGGAAGTTCAGAAGAGGGTGTTGGATCCCCTGAAACTGGAGTTATGGATGGTTGCTACCCACAATGTGGGTGTTGGGAATTGAACCCAGGTCCTCTGCAAGAGCAGCCAATGCTCTTAACCCCTAAGCCATCTCTCCAGTGCCCTTTTAAGGAATGCCTGTTTTGTTTTGTGTCTTAGGCTGGCTTCCACCTCTCCGTCTTCCTGTATCACACATGCGTACTACTGTGGCTGGCTTAGGAATAGATTTAAGGCGCTTGGAGTTAGGTCTGACATGTCCTCACCTCAGGCCTCAGGGTCTCTCTGTGCCATTGACATGGATATACCTGGTCACTTACCTAATTTTCCTTGATTTGGGAAGCATCTCTCTCTTGAGTCACAATGCAGCATTTTTTTCCCTTGCCTGAAAACATTTCCTTGCCCTGAAAGGAAAATGTACTCTCTCTGCACCTGAAGAAATGCATTATTATAAAAAGTGTGCATAATGATCAATATTTTCCCCTGAAGGAACAACGTTTGGTCTGTATTTCTGCTTCTCTCTGCTAAGCCTCAGGACTCAGAGGCCTATTGGTGGACGATTCTGGAGTAGGTTGCCTTAAGAGTGGCTCAAATGTCACATGGAGTTCCAAATCACTTGATTATCATGTAGAATTCTTCACTGAAGTCATCTTCTTTGTTTAGTGTTCTCAGGCTATTATCACAAAGTGCTACAGTCTTGGTGGTTGAGCCATAGATACTGATTTAGCACCATTATAGAGCTGGGAAGGGCAGTGTCAAGGTGCTGGCCTGTTGGGTTTCTGATGAGGGCTCTCTTCTTGACTCAAGGTTGCTTTCTTGCTACCAGCTCACATGGCTTTTCCTTGGTGTGTGGATGTGAAAAGAGGGAGATCTCTCTTTTGTCCCTTCCTATAAGGGTGTCAGTCCCATCCTGAAAGCTCAGCCTTCATGACTTGATTACTCACCAAAGGCCCTCTCCTATAACCATCACACTGTGGCTTAGATTTTAGCATACCAATTGTGAGGAGGGGCATACTCCTGCCCACTGCATCTTCTATTGAAAAATAACTAACTGCTAGTCCATGTATTTCTGACAAATGCGATAGAAACAAGACAGGTTTCCTACAAAACCTGTAGACTTAGTCTCTTGTTCCTTTATGGTTAGTCTAATACAATTATTTCCATAATATTCCAGAGGATTCTTTAAGCAAATAAACAAAATATACAATTCATTTATCAATTCATCTGCTCCAAGGTGGTGTACTGTAGACAGAATACAGAATTCTGTTCATCATAGTTTATAGGCCAAGGGAGACTGCACAGTTACAGGCTGTTGCTCGTCAAGCCACACAGCTCTGCTCCCCATCAGAAGTACGCATTTTTAGAATCAGCAGGATTACTCAGTTTGTAAAATTTAGAATTAATTGGGTGGAAGGCCTTACTGAATTAGCAACATGTTTGAATTGGTAGAAACGCTTTTTACTTCGAGTACCAGAGATGCAAGCTAAGTATAAACATGCTTTCAGACAGTCCTACCGCAAGTATTTTCATACTGCCATCCTTCTCCTTATCTAATTCACTAAGTAGAGATAATTTTGAATCTATTTTTGGTCTCATGTGTCATGACATTTGCAATGTGGGGCCTAGATAAATAAGACTCTACGTGAAGCCATTTAGAGTTGGTTTTGTCTCCTTTGTTGAAAATGTTTCAAGACGACACGTTACAGATGTGACACAGACCTTAGATCTATTCTGTACAAATCAAACAAAGCTTCCCAGACACCATGTTCCCCTCCTGGAATTTCTGTCAGATCAATTCCACCTGTGTCTTGAGAGGTCCAATGGACAGTGTTTAAAACTCTTGGGAATCACCAAGTTTCTTGCATAAAAATCCAAAGTTGCAGTCTCCTGTCTTGACCCTGATGAGAACCTGAAGCAGGTGGCTCTTTTCCTTGCAGGAGAATGCCGTGAATGGGGAGCACCTGTGGCTGGAGACAAACGTCTCAGGCGATCTCTGTTACCTGGGGGAGGAGAACTGCCAAGTCCGGTTTGCAGTGAGTATGTCCTAGGGTGCCCACTCAGTCTGTCCAGGGGTCAGCCTCTACAGCAGTGGATGGCGAGGAGGACAGAGGTTCTATGCCTGAATTTTTCCAGATGGGCTTGAAAAGAGCCTGACCTCATGAGATGGCTCTTTCCATGTGTTTTCCTGTTTACAGAGTGTTTGTCACAGCTCCAGGCTGTCAATTTTAATGACTTCAGGGTTTCATGGTGCAGGTGATACTCTAGTAACGTAAGGTGCTACTTACCACCATGATGGTTGGGGCGGGGGTGTTGGGGGGAGTGTGATGTATGTTAGGAGTCAGGGTGAGAGCGAATGTGAGGGCTTGGGGAGTGACAAGGGGCCTGCATGTGGAGGAGGGAGGTGGTCTCTTTGCAGAGCAGTGGCTGTGGGGTAGGAGTTACTGGTGTTGAAGGTGGGAGCAGCTATGCTGGGAAGCAGAGTGAGGCTAGTAAATAATCCAGACTGGGATCTGGCGGACACAATTCCAGAAATGATTTGAAGAATCCACAGCCAGGTGAGTAGCGGTAGCCTTTACTTATTAGAAATCACTCTGTGTCCTTATTTAGAGCAATCTGTTTAAGGTTCAGAATCCTCTTCAGGACCTGGGTGGGGCAGTATATGCCCAAAATCTCAGCACTGGAGGATGTCAAGTTTGAAGCTATGGTGAGGTCAGTTATATAGTGTCCCAGTTTCATTTGCTATTGCTGTGACCAAAAAGCCTTGGTAAAGGCAAGTTTAAGGAAGAAAGAATTTATTCAGCTCACAATTCCAGGTTATAGTTCAACACTGTGGGGAAATCAAGGCAGGAACCTGAAGATGCTAGTCACATCCATAGTCAGGGCAGAAAGAGAAGGCATGCATGCATGCTTACTCCAACTCAACTATCTCTGTACCTATGTAGTCCAGGATTGCCTGTCTACAGAACACTGCCACTCAGTGGACTGGGACTTCCACATCAGTTAAAGTAATGAAGATAATTCTCTACAGACATTCCAGCAGGCCCACCTCATCTAGACAATCTCTCACTGAAGAACTTTCTTCCCAGATTGTATCAGGTTGACAGTTAAAACTAACCATTGACACAGTACAACCTTATCTCAAAAATATCAAAAACTGTAGCTCAGTAGTCTGTGCCAGGCCTTAGGTTTGATTCCCAGTGCTGAAAAACAAAACAAGAAAACAAAGAAATAAAAAACGAAATTATGAGGAAGGCCTGGTGTCTATATAGTAAGTTATGAAAGAACAAAATTTAAAAAAAAGTGTATGAGTGCTTTGCCTATATGCATGTAAGTGCACCTGTGTCATGCAATACAAGCTGAGGCCATAAAAGGGCATCAGGTCCCTAAGAACTGGTTCATTCTTAGCTGCCATGTGGGTGCTGGGAACTGAACCCTGGTTCAGCCAGTGCTCTTAACCACTGAGCCATATTTCCAGCCCCAAGGAACAAAAATGTCAATGCTGAGAAGTATGCTCAGATTCTGCCTGCATTAAAAATGTTAATCTAAAAAGAATAATAGAAAACATAGAATAGTAAAGAACGAAGATGAAGAAGCTTTCTCTTCATTTCAGGAAATGACATCATAACTTATATAGTACTTGTATACAAGTTTTTATTACTGTTTATTATGCATGGAAAAGGTTGGAGCAAAATGTAGGGCATTGGAATTGTAAGTGAACATTGTTTTTGCTACTAAAGAAGCAACTGATTTCTGTCTGAGCATATAGAGGAGTAAAGCACTCCCAGGACTTTTTATCAGGCTGCTAAATGGCCAGGTCTCAAAACCAGAGTTTTATTTCATCTTCACAGTTTTGGCTCTCCTCATTTGTAGATTTTTGTTTGGAAAAACTTCAGGGTATTTTTAGGTGAAACTAGAGTTTCTTTAAATGATATAGGGGACAATGAAAGGCCTTAGAAGGGTCCGGATGAACAAGTTGTGGATTTGAAGCCACCAGGAACCATGGATTTGAATCTCCAAGTCCCATTCACTGTGTGACACTGAGAATTCATGACCTTTGAATCCCAGCTACTTGCTAGACAGAAAAGGAGAGTAGGATCAAATTGCTCTTAATTTTACTTCTAATTCAGATCTATAATTAATCGTTTGCATTTCTTCTAATCTTGTTGTGAATTCAATTGATTTAAACATCAGCATTTCAACTTTATGCATATGTATTTTTAATTAAAGTATAATTGCATGGAATTTGATTAAATTAACCAAATCCGTGAGAAGCTCAGCTGTTTGGACTAAAATGCTATAAATAATGAATTAACACTAGGGTCTGAGTTAATTGCATAAACATTGGTCTTGGGATATCAGCTAATATGAAACAGAAGAGACGAAGGCCAGTTGTACTTGTGCGTGTGTGTTCCGAATGGAAGATTTCTTACAGAGTCTTTCACTCTCTCCAGATTGTCCCTTTGGTCCTGTTCTGGGTCCTCTTATGGGGACAGCTGCATGTTAGTCCTCTTGACAAATATATGAATTTATACATGCATCCTCCCTACAGAACATTATTATGTAGCCCGGGGTGACCTTGAATTTACCCTGCAGTGGGGCCTGATGTTGAACTTGAGATCTTCCTGCCCCAACCTCCCAGGTCACCCAGCTCTAGAGTACTTCCCCCTTTCCTCTTCCTACCTTGTATCCATAAGTAGCATTTCCATCCCTGAGCTATTTATTGCTTGGTGACTATTACCTCTAGACCAGGAGAAGCACAAGGAGAGAACTTTAGGCAGGACATCAGGGAACAGAGTTGGGAGAACTCTCAGTGTTCTTTGATTTTCCTTCTTTTTTGCCCCAGGCCTTCCTTGACTCTTGTGACTCAGTTTAGAAAGTATCTGAATGATGAAAAAACTTTCTTCTGAAAGACGTTAATTATCCAAGGAACAAATAAATGAGGAAGTAAAAAAACAGACCATTTTCTCATGACGCGGTCCTCCTTGTGTATTAGTTATTTTCTGTTGCTGTGATAGAACACTATGGCCAAGACAGCTTATAGAAGGAAGAGTTTATTTGTCTGACAGTTCTAGAAGGTGGGCAGGTGGTTGGAGCAGAAAGCTGCGTTCATATCTTCAAGGAGGCACAGGAAGCAGAGAACAACCGGAAATCTGGTAAGGCTTCAGAACTCTCAAAACCTATCTGAGTTTCCTCCAGCACGGCCACACCTCCTAAAGGTTCCATGACCCTCCCCAGACACTGCCACAAACTGTCACATATCTTGGAGCCTATGGGGCCAGGGGGACACTCATTCAAACCATCAGATCCTATGAAATAGAGAAATGCCATGTTGAGGGTTCCATGGGGCAGGAAGAACTTGGCATAGTGACTGGCATGAGAAATTAAAACCTGAAACAGAACAGGAACAGTGGATTCATGAAAGAACTACCTATTGCCAATCTATATGTGAGAAATACAAACAAATCTATCCAAACAAAAACAACTCTGAGGATGGTGTGAACCTCTTCAATAGCAAAGATTTCTGAAATGATGAGACATCCCACTGGCTGGTTTAGGCTGGTAGGGACTGCGTCATGATCACTTGGCAGGAGTGTAAATGGACATGCTTCACAGAGTTGCCATTCAGTGCCTTCCAGCTCTCTCTCCACCTCATTATTTTGTCTATTGTACCATTTGTGAGTGCTGTGCTTTAGGAGAGAGATTAGAAAGCAATGAAAGACAAGATCCAGAGCAGAGTGCCCAGGTTGGTTTAGGGTTTCGAACCTTATTGTAAAGAAACTTTCAGTAACATGGCTTCAACTGAGTAGTAAGGAGAAGAGGTGCAGAAAGGCTCAGGGTACTTAGAGAGCTGCTGTGATAGAAAGGGAAGTGGCTTGGCCTCCGTGGGGAAGATGAAGCCAACTCTAGATCTAGACCCAGTGACTCTAGCAATGGGCCTCACCCTCTGCTTGTCATAAACTTTCCCCAGGGCGCTTGTGAGCAAGGCAAATTGTTGTTTTACTGTCTGCTCAAATGGTGATTCATTTGTGTCTAAAGTTGGACTTGGAAACCTGTGACTTTAACGCATTTTAAATATTCTGGTGCATGCGGTCCAAAGACCTAAGTTTGAGACATGGTGCGGCATAAGAACTTCAATAGAGTTGTCGAGCAAGAACGACGGACCTGGAGAGATGGGCTCAAAGGATGTGCTCAGGTATGATATGGAGGACAGACTTACAAGGGTGCTGCAGACATGGATGGGTGCCTGGCTCAGGCGAGAGTTCAGACCAGGAGATCTGCAGCAGAGCTCCAGTCACAGGCTGTATTCGCAACTTCCTTAGAAGTGAATAAAAGTTTCTGAAGAAGCATGCACACATAGATTACATGCTATGTTCGTACCTCTTTTCATGTGCCACCTTTGAAGAATGGGGACCCATGACATTACCATAGCCAGGCACCTGCTGACTTCTAAACAGAGTGGGGGAGAGTGGTCGTGGGAGGAAGGAATCCGTCACTGAAGACAGGCCTTTCCCACCTTACCCTATTTTAGCAAATGCCATGTGAAGTCAAGTGAAGAGAAACCAGTGTGGGTTGATGTAGACAGAGGCTGCTTCACAGAACAGAATGGGGGATAGTGCTCCATTTCGAAAGATGGCTAAAATTTACCTTAGTGGAATTGAGGAAGAAGAATATTTCAGACAAGGAGGATATGAGCCAACTCATAGGCAGCAGTCATGGCTTACAAGTGCACCAAGGGGGATTCATCATCAGGGGGAAAGGGAAGGACAGAAGGGGGAAAGGGAAGGACAGAAGGGAAAGATGGGCTGGAGTGTTCTCTGTGCTTTCTGAACTCAAACACAGAGTCTGTTATAAATGTGAGCATACTTACAAAACATGGCCATGTATTATGTGGTCTAAACCATGGCATATTTGAAGGTAAACATGGCTGCTGATATTAATGGTACTTTAAGGCTAGGGGTGAACAGAGTGGAGTCAGGGAAGCTGAGATGGTCACCCTAATTTATGGGACTCTGGAGCAACTATTTAAAACCAAGGCTGGGGCTGGAGATGTGGCTCATTTAGCAGAGTGTTTGCTTAAACATGCACAAAGCTCTGGCTTGGACTGCATAGCTTAAAACCAGGCATGGAGGAGCAAGCCTGTAATCCTAGCTCTTGGGATGTGGAGACAGGAGAATCCTAAGTGCAAGGTCATCCTTGGCTGTATAGTCAGTTTGAGGCCAGTCTGGGCTATATGAAACCCTGTGTCAATAAATAAGTAAAGCCAATGCTGTCCTGCAATCACAGGGCCTCCCGCTGCCTTTCTAGATTGTATCAAAAACAAGGTAGTGACTATAGATGGTCACAGGAGAGTTTGTTCCAGAGCCTCAGTGCTGAATCTCCTGAATCTGAAAACCTTTCTTCCTAGGTTCTCCAGTGTGCTATTTAGTACCGTAGAATATTCCTGCAGATGTTTATGGAATTAAATTTGGTCCCAAGTAAGGAATAGTTCCCGAATCTGTAATCTGCTTTTCCTTCCCTTCTCCCTCCCTTTCTGTCCCCCCTCTTTTCTTTTCCTCTCCCCTCTATCTCTCCCTCCTTTCCATCCCTACTCCCTTCCTTCCTTCCCTGATTCCTTCTTTCCTTCACAGTGTGATTTTTTTTTTTAGTTTTACCCTTTTTTTGGTATTTTTGAGACAGGGTCTCCCTTTTAGTACCAGGTGTCCGGGAGCTCACTCTGTAGACCAGGCTGGCCTTGAACCCACAGAGATCCACCTACTCCTGAGTGCTGGGATTAAAGGTGTGCACCACCACGCCTGGCCCCAGTGTGATTTTTAAGGAGAATAATCTGAATTAAAATTCCCAGTAGGACCCTCTAGTTTGGTGATGTTTATTTTAAAATTTTAGTTACATTTATTTTACTGTATTTATGGGTGGGTACACACCATAGGAAGCATGTGGAGGGGAGAGGACAATTTGTGGGAGTGTGTTCTCTCCTTCCAGCATGTGGGGTTTGGGGCTAGAACTTGGGTCTTGAGGCTTGAAGGCAAGCCCCCTTATCTGTTTAGCCATCTCACTGAGCCAGGTGATGTTTATTTTGATCTTTTTGCATTCACTTCTTCTCTCATTGCATGTAGCCTGGGAATGCAGCAACAGGAAATTCAGGTAGCATCATCAATGGCAGCTAGCTGTCCACTAGTGACCACCCCACCATTTAATGGAAACTGTAATAGAAACTATTGTCACACTGCGAAGGTCTGTGCAAAGATGTTCAGCCACATGCTGTCCCCAGAGGAACTTACCACTGTGCTAGTGTGGTGGTTTGAATGAGAATGTCCCCCGTAGGCTCCAAGTATTCGGACATTTTATTCACAGTTGGTGCTGCTGTTTTAGGAGGTATTAGAAGCTATGACTGTGCTGGAGGAAGCTTGTCACTGGGGACAGATTTCAATAGTTTAAAAACTTTGTCAATCTCTAGTCACTCTCTCTGCTTCCTGTGCCCGCTTGAAGATGGGAACCTCCGCTTCCTGCTCCAGCTCCTGCCACCAGGCCTCCCCACCATGATTGACTCTGATTCCCTAGAACTGTCAACAGTAAGCTCTTGCTTACTTTTATAAGTTCCCTTGGTCGTGGTAGTTCTATCACAGCTAAAGAAAAGTAACTAATACAACTAGTAATCAACAGAGTACACACTAGTGCCCACCTATCTTTTACACTAAGAAGAGACTTGCTTCTGCCAATCTGTATACATACACCCTAGCCTTGGTCATGTGGAGCTACACAAGGGTTAGTGGCAAGGAAATGGACTTTGAATGGACTGACTTGGGCTTGGAAACCCAAGTATGTACAGGGTGAACTTAGAATATGCCATTTCTTTTGTGTGTGTGTGTGTGTGTTTGTAGATCTGAATATTATCATTGAGTTTGGCTTCAGTGATTCTCATTTGTGGATGAGTGTTGTGATTTGAATGAGAAATGTCACTCAAAGGGTCATGTTTTAAACACTTAGCCTCCACTTGGTGGCGCTGTTTGGGGAGGTTATGGAACTTTTAGCTATGGAGCTCTGCTGGAGGACGTACATCATGGGACTGCTGTGAGAGTGCATAGCCCTGTCTCGTTTCCAGTTCACTCTCTCTGCTTCCTGTTTGTGGCTGAGATGTGATCTCTCAGCCTTCTGTTCTGGCTGCCTCACATTATAGACACTCCCTCAGGAAGCAGAAACCAAAATGAACCCTTTGGCCATGGTATTTTATCACACCACCAGAAAAACAGTTACCTAATGCAATGAATAATATAGGTACTTCTAACATTTTTCCTTTTTTTTTTTTTTTTAAAAAAAAACAACAACAACAACTTGTGGCTTTGGTTTGGATCTGCCACATGGGAATCTCCAGCAGGTGGAATAAAGCAGCAAGTCCAGTCATCTCTGCAGGAACCGTGCACTGTCAGGTTGGAGAGCCAGCCATGTACTTCATAAAGAGGTCAGGACTAATCAGGCGGATATACTTTGCACCTGGCAGATGGTGGCAGCTGTGCATTCATAGCTGTGTAATTCAGAAAGGTTTACTGATGTTCTGTACCCAGAACTTTAGAATGTGACCTTGTTTGGAAATGAGGTGGTGCGAGAAGGCAGTCGTTTAAGATGAGGTCACATTAGAGTAGGGTGAGCTCTAATTCAATATGACAAGTGGCCTTATGACGACAATGGAGGCAGAAACTGGAGTGTTACAGCTACAAGCCAGTGAGGCTGAGTCCTGGCTGCCCTCAGAAGCTCAGAGAGCTGCACAGAGATGCCCTTTGGAAGGGCTGTGTTGACAACTTGATTTCCAACTCTGACCTCCCAGCTGATGAGAGCAAATATTTGTGTAGTTTTCCCACCCAACTTGTGGCGCTTAGGGCGGTGCTTGAAATGAACACAGCAGCCATTGTATCTAGCTACTTGGACACCTCCCCGTCATGCAGTCCCCCAGGTACTCACCCAGAGAGACGTATCTAGCCACCCTGAGGATCTAGGTGGAAAGGGATGTGGCTTTGGGGAAAGCAAGCAGATACACAGGAAGGTGTCGGCTCCAGAGCTGCAGGTTAGGTAAAGAGTAGGTAGATGGTTAGCTGAGTGAGCGCCATAGACTGAGGGAGGGTGAAAAGGCCCTGGCGGACTCCAGAGCACTCTTACCAGATACAGCTTCTCTATTTTTAGACTCTCTTATGTCACCTCCTCTTTGTGAGTAGGCTAATAGGTGCTGTTTTCCTTTGTTATAGTTTTGGCCATTCATTTTGCTTGATTCTTTCCTTATGGATAAGGTTTGGTTAAAAAGGATGTCTACTTGTGACACACGACCTTAATTCTCAGCTGTCTTCCCTGTTCCCTACAATGTGACAAATATATTAAGAAAGTGAATGGATTGCATTAGGGATGCTGAGTGGGATGGGGCTGACCCAGCCCTGCTTGTCTTCTCTAAGTATTTGTGAGAAACAGATTACACATTAGAATCATGAAAATGTTAAAATAATGGACAAATGAGCATGCTTTCTTGTCTAGTCCTTGTAGTTCAATGCATTGAGTGGAATAAGCTAATTAGCTATTCAGTCAAACTGGTTTTAAAAAGCCTGATATTGAGGCTGAGTCTGTGTAACCCCTCTACTGCGGCTGGGGCACCCTCGTTTTGCTCTTCTGTGTAATCTCTGTCTTCTCACTAGGCCATGGGTGGGGCCAACTGAGTGTCACAAATCAAAGCAAACACTGTGGGACAAATATCACAAGCTGTAGTGTGTGTGTTTATCAGAAGTCTCATCACCTCCGTCACGGGTACCACAATATTTGCCCATAGGGTTAGTTGGGTTCTTGGAAGAAACTGAGAAGAAGGATCCAAGGGCAGCAGCTCTGCCATGTGTGGAAGAAATATTTATATCTCTGCTATATAGAAGACAATGAGGGGCCTGGGAGGTAGCTCAGTTGGTAAAGTGCTTGCCATGCAAGCAGGAAGACCTGGGTTTGATCCTTAGAACCCATGTATAAAACTGGATGTTGGTGGCATGCTCTTGTAATCCCAGCAAGAGACAGATAGACTCCTGGATCTCACTGGCCAGCCAGCCTAGTCTAAGTTGTGAGCCTCCAGGGTCCCAGTGATGGACCCGAGATCCAGGAAGCAAAATGGAGTTCTTCTGAGAAATGCCACGTGAGGCTGGCCTCTGGCTTCTGCATGCACATGCAGTCATGAAGGTGCACTCACACACGTGAACACGCACATGCACCTGCACACAAATGACCCAGGAGACGATGACTGTGAAGCCAGGCACACTCTACATTTCACTGGAGGAAGATGGGAGCTCCTGGAATATTGCCATGAAGGTAAGCCACGGCACAGCAGAATGAGACTCAGAGACCCAGCGTGTGTTGCCTGGGACCTCTGTCCTGCTGCGCATGTGGCTCTGGTAGGTTTACGTCCCTGGGCACCAACACTGGACTGGGAGTACCAAGGCCCACTTGCATGTGATCTGCTCTGGAAGCAGCATCCATAGTTTGGGTTGTCCAGAATGGCAGATGTATCATCCACCCCCAGATAGTGGCTCAGCTGCAGTGGGCTCAGGCTGTGAGAAGGACTATGTGTGTGGTAGGAGGGCCCAGGAGGCAAAGCCAGCTTCCAGAGTTGTTTGGGTGCCAGGCTGAAGCCAACTCATCCAGGGACTGCTAAGGGCACCGTCTGCTGGAGACTGCTCCCCAGTGAGGATATTGAGGGTCTAATGACTCAAGATGACTCAGGGAAAGCAGAGTCAGCGGCAACAATGGTTTACAGAAAGAATCTTCACAGACAGATTCTCTGCTCCTGACTCCCTTAGGCAGTGGATATATGGGGAAGAAATGAGTCCAGACTCCCATGGGTGGGTGTGACATTGTTCTTTGTGTGTCTGATGGATGGCTAGATATTTCAATGAGATCATCTGTGCACTTAGGATATCATCTGGCATGGGGGAGGCTTCTAGTGACTGTTAACCAATGTTACTATTACAGCTACTATGATACATGTTATCAATATTATTTGGTACAGAATACTTTTTATATATTGAAAGGGAGTATACTATTGAATATCCCACAGTAGAAGATCATGGCAGGAAAAGTAGGATACGAAGTCCAGGGGTCTTTAGGATTTGGTCACTTAGGTGACCTGGGATCAGTAGTAGCATTATGCATTTGCACAGTCCATTTCTTTTCCAGGTCCTATTCTAGAAAGCAATAGATTCACATGCAAAACTAGTTTGACATACTACATTCACTAAAAGGAGCCTGTTTGTAAACAAAGTTTTAACATACAAGTCATCTTAGGAAACTGAAAGCCGATGCTTTCCTGAGGGAGGAAGGCCGTGGAACCCTTCGCTTCCCACTCAGAACCCGTGTGTCAGCATCTCACAGGGTCTCAGTGTTCAGAAATCATTTGAGAACGGTCCCCAGTACATTTTGCAGTCTTTCTGGAACTCACTATTCCCTGATTCACAGTCCTACAGGGTGGCCCCACCAGGAGGTGCCCTCCGCCAGAAGGGGAAAGGAAGGAAAACACATGTTTAATCGCCACCACAGCTTCACTTTTTGTTTTGTATTTTTGTGTAGTTATTCTGGCTTTACACTACACTTTTGTATTGCACCCCCAAAGTGTGTGTACTATTTTGCTGTTAAGATTTTTAAGCATCTGAGAATAATGGTCATCCTTTCTACAATGACAATTTTAGATTGAGGCTACATTCGTGTGTTTGTAGGTGGATATGTGTTTATGTAAAGCAGTTCTGTTCTTTCTTAATATTATATGGTCCTGTTCCTTAATGGTAAGGTAATTTGCATCTGTCACGGTTGATTTTGCATGTCACTTAGACAACACCCAAGTGCACAGAGTTGCTTTTCTTCCAGTGCTTCTCAGTTGCAGATTTTAAACTTATTGTTTTATTGTTTTATTTGTTTACTTACTATTTGCATGAGTGTTTTGCCTGCATGTGTTTAAGTGTACCACCTGCACACAATGGCCAGCCACAGAGGCCAGGAAAAAGCGCCAAATCCCCTGGAACTAGAGTTACTGGGAGCTGTTAGCTACCATGTGTGTGTCAGGAACTGAAGTCAGGACCTCTTTAACTGCTGACCCATCTCTCCAGCTCCTTAAACATTATTCTTTTTGCTCAGGGACACTCGACCTTGGAAAATTATTTGCAGTTACTGAAAACTACTGCTGGCTAACGAAGGCGATGCTGTCTCTGTGTCTGTGAGGTAGCTAGGGATGTGTGTTCATGTGTGTGCATGTGTTTGTGTACATGCAGCGCATTTGCATGTGAGTGTGTACATGGAGGCCAGGGGTCGACATTTTGTGTCTTTCTTCATTGGTCTTCCAGCTGCCGCTTTGTTTTTTAAGTTATCGAATAATCTTTTATTGATTTTTTTGGTATTTTTTTTTTTTTGGTCTTTTTGAGACAGGGTCTCCCTGTAGCTCCAGGTGTCTTAGAACTCACTCTGTAGACCAGGCTGGCCTTGAACTCACAAAGATCCGCCTGCCTCTGCCTCCCAAGTGCTAGGATTAAAGGCGTGCGCCACCACACCCGGCCAATTTTTTTTGGTATATTTTTATTGGATCTTTGTGTATTTCATGTGGAACATCTTAACCCTGTTTATACCCCCCTCTCCCATGCAGACCTCCTCCTAACCCTTCCCATTGGATCTCATGCATTCTGTCATATATGTTAAGGCCTATTGAATCAAGTAAGTGTCCCCAGATGGCCCTCAGCGCAAGTCTATCCACTGGAGTCTAGTCAGCCTATCTAGAGTCTCTCTCTTAAATATCAACTTTCCCTCACCCAGCAGAAATCAACTGCCTGTAGTTCTTCTAGCTGAGGTTGGGGCCGACTGCCCATTTCCACATTCCTACGCTGGGATTTTGTCCGCTTGGGTTTGCGTGGGTCTTGTGCGTGCTGACACCATTGCTGTGGGTTCTTATGAGCAGGGTCCCAGGAGCCTATAGGACTCTGTTTCCATGTGGTCACGCACCTCCTCCCCAGACTTAGGCTGGTTCTGACCCCTCTTCTGCAATCTCCCCTGAGACCTGGGTGGATGAAGTTTAATAGAGGAGTCCTTCCTGCCCAGGGACTCCCATTCTTCACTCCACTTTTTTATTTATTTATTTTTTTAGTCTCTTAGTAAGCCTGGAGTTTACCATTCTGTTAACTGGCTGGCTAGTGTGATCCCAGGATCTGCTTGTCACCTGTGAAGTGTGGGGTCACAGATATGTGTCACCATATGCTTGGCTTTTATGTGGGTGCTGGGGACCCACACTTAGGCCTCATGCTTGCCTCACCATCACTTTAGCCACTGAACCTTTTCTCTGGCCTCTTGTCTCTGTTTTATAGAAACTTTTTGTTGTCATTGCTTCTGCCCCTTGGACCAGGTTGGAAATGATTTTTAAAAAAACAAGGAAATGGAAAAACATGTCTTGATATTTTAATTTAAGTGGAGATGGGTGCTAATGACATGGGTAGGTTTTAGAATCAAATGACCTAGCTTTGAATCCAGGCTCTGAGGTTTCCAGGCTTTGAGTATTGTGATAGTGCTATTATTATTTTTTTATTTTATTTATTTTCGTATGTGTATGAATGTACTGTCTGCATGCAGGTTTGTGCATCCGTGTCGTGCAATGCCGCGGAGATCAGAAGAGGGTGTCGGATTCCCCTGGAACTGGAGTCAAGGAGGGTTCTCAGCCACCATGTGGGTGCTGGGGATCGAACCCAGGTCCTCTGCAAGAGCAGTCGGCGCTCTTAAACGCTAGGCCATCTCTCCAGTCCCCACTGCTATTATTTTTTAACTTCTTTAAGCCCAAGATTCACATCTATACAGTGTGGGCCATAACTAGTGTTTCATTTTTGTTTTAACAGTCAAACAAAATAATGTGTTATTAAGAGCACATGCCCAAACCACAAATACTCCATAAGAGGAGTCATTGTAACCATTCTTTGAATGGAGAGGCCCTGAGCCACTGAAATCCAAGAGTGGGCTGCAATGATTCCAAAGCACTGCACAGAGTGTACGAGGTTTGTAGTGTCATAGAGTCACCTGCTGTGTTTCTGTGATTGAGGAGAACTCACAATAGCTCTTACGTGGTAAAGTGACTAACTCTGCCAAAGTCATGCTACCCCTTGATGTGGGTAACTTTTCAGTGAGAAAATGAAGGAGTTTGATGAGCTGCTTGTTGTTGAGAGATGTGCACACACAGATACTTGTCACTGGGTCAACTCGGACATATAAATGTCATTACGCTTACAAGCCAGGGTGTCTGAATCCCTGCCTTTAAGGTTCCTTAGAGGAAGGCGTCACAGTCACCATTCCCTTAATTGGCCAGGACTCTGCCTTCTGATACCCATTTTATTTCATTTTCATGGATAATAGAGACTGTTTTTCACCATCTTCCCACTGGTGGCTGTGATGCGGTTGCTGTTAGCTCATCTCTGTGGGGAATCTCATGAGAACAGACAAAATAAACCACTGTCTCAAATCACATGTTTGTCTGCATCAGTCTGTTCCCTAATTGGCCACTGGTAAGGAAACGAAGATTGTAATACATTATAACAACCAGCAGACTTAGGATCCATCCTTACCTAGTCCTCACTGGGTATGTTGTCTAGTCTGAAACTCAGATCCCTTATTTATAAAGTGGCTGAAGAGAGCCATGTTTATAGTGTACATAATATGTACACAATGCTGCCAGCTCCCAGAAAGCCTGGAAGTCTTTGGTAGTGGTGTCCTCACTTAAACTGATACAGGCAGGCAGTGTGCCAGTGAAACAGTGTTGCTGGTGGGAGATAACAGTGTGAGATGGGCAGTGACTTAGATGTCCACCTTTTTGGCCTAGATTGGCTGGAAGACCCCATCTTAATTATGTTGCCAACAGCTTGGAATGTGGAAAACAGCCATGCAGGGATAGTTATTTACTACAATTTAACATGGTTCCTTAAGTAGATATAGTAATCTACATGAGAGCAAACAGCTCTTAATTATTGACTCAAAATATTCAGTTGTGAACTTTACAAAATGATTCCATTTCTTCACCGTAAGGTGATTATAAGACCACGAAACAAGGTGGCATAAATGATACCACCATATCCGCAAGGACTGAAAGACAAAGCTTGTTTTTTTCTGATTTGTATTCAGCCTCAAATCTCTAGTGTGTCCATGACGTAGGACCTCAGAAGTGAGACACCCATCAAGGTAACTTCGTGACACAATTTCCTGCTAGCTGGTTTATGTTATGATTATTGCAATATGTGCAGTCATTGTCAATCATATCTGTGTTCTTAAATTAATCAGTGTGTGTGTGTGTGTGTGTGTGTGTGTGTGTGTGTGTGTGTAGGGCTTTGATTGTCAATTCCTATTTATTGATGTCTGTATATTGTAATCTGTATCTATATCTGTATCTGTATATCTATCTATATTATCAATGCAGTTGGCGTTAATTTGCTGTAAGCTGTGTGGCTTTAGCCTTGTAATGCAAGTAAAATTTTCTAGAATGCTTGCATCTCTTAAGAGTTAGAAGGCACAAAAGCAGCTGGTGAGTGTCTATGGTAAAGTGCAAGTTAGTGACTATTCCTGACTGTATAAAATAGGAAGCACAGAGAAACAAGTATGAAAAAAGAAAGAGAAGAAAAGCAGGCCAAGGGTACAGAGAGAAACAAGAGCCAAGAGCAGCGGCATAGCGGGCTGGTCAGTAAGAGGCATTAGGGGAATGGGAAGTTTCCTTGGGTAAAAGGAGAGGCAGGACGATGACCTGGAAATGCGGCTTTCTGAGGATCTCTTTGAGTTGATTAGGTTTAAATTCCTTTCGTGTGTCACGAACTCCTGAGGGGAGGCAGGCCAAATATCTCCACCCACCAACCTGGGACCAGTCAGTGAAGGGGCAGAGAAAAACCACGTTTCAGCCATCTCTGATCCAAGGTGTGTCAGTAGCATCTTGTTCAGCTTATGGCAACACATATACAGTTACCAGGGCATTCTTCATACCTCTCACAGGGAACAATTGCAATCTATATTTGTTTCATATCTCAATAATTTGACCTGAATTTTAGGTAGGGTTTTACAAAGATGGCAGTGTAGTAGTGATGCAACTGAGTTCCAAAATAAAAATTTCTAAAATTTGTGTAGTAGCTTTCTGTGAAAGCCCACCATTGTGTATTGCTGAGTGATGAGGTTATCTTCTGAAAAATGAACCAGTAGGCAAGTTCATCATTGCATACATGCCCACCTGAATGTACTTAGAAAATGTGTAGCCTACTACTACACGTGTAAGCTTTACAGTAGACAGCATGATGTATATATGATGTCTGTCATTAGCCAAATCATTGTACAATGGATGAATGTCTTTACCATTCTTTCCTCACAGAAATATTAAATCTACTAATGTAAGTCACCCTTAAAACACCCTTAAAAGCATGTGGTTGGTACAGACTTTTTATATAAGGGCAAGGTATTGAGACACACGTACCATTTTCTCCATTCTAAATAAAGAATACTGTCCTCTTCTCACCATAGCTTTTTCCTGACCCTAACTAAATGCTGAAGACAGGTTAGGAGATCATTCTTTCTAACCAACCTAGAGCTTTGAGTCAGTACAGTTATAGGAATCTGCTCCCATTAAATGGTTTCTTGCAGGGGTCCCTGTTGTTTACTTCCCAGGAGGAAGAAAGGTTTCCATGTCCCTTTCTTGTCGTCATAGCTCACAAAGTCTACTGCCTCCCTTGGCTTTGGGGTCTAAGATTTTGGTTGTTTTCAGATGAAAACCACAAAGGCTTTTGGCTGCTGTGGCAGTGGAGCACTTTTCATTCGTGTCCTCCACAATGTCAGGGAGGAGCTTTTCTTTTTCACTTTGTGCGTCTCTCAGGAGGCTTTGCAGTCTGCCTTTCCGTGTGTCAGTTCAAGTGTGGTCTGGGCTTAGCCTGAGACTTATGTGCATATCTGAGGCTACTCAGCAGCAGAAGTGCTTCTAGGAGCACAAACACTTCACAAACAGTGTTTTGGCTGTTGCATTCCTCAGAACAAAATACAGCTAGGAGAGCTTACCAAATGGCTTTTATTAAGGTACTCCAAGCCAATCCAGGAAACTTAAATGTACAGTCAGCCAGGTGTATTCCATAGCACAGCTGACCAAGGCCTGGGACTGTGGCCATCCTGAACTACTGGCTATTCTATTGAAAAACAAAGTCAGAGTGTGATAAGTTAGCATTAATTTTAGTGGAGACCTGCACGGGATTGGAAAGAAGTGTGTTCTCAGCATGACTATGGCTTACATCCAAAATGTCCCCCAAAGCCTTTGTGTTAAAAGCTTGGCACTATTGGGAAGTAGAACTTCTGGAGATAGATTCTAAGGGGGGTAAGGTTTGTCCCGGGGTCTCATGAAGCAGATACTGGAACCCAGTGTCTTCTGTCTTCTCTTTTTGCTTCACACAGCCTCCCTCGCAATGCATACTTGCCATGATCTATAGTTGCCCAGAGCAACAGGGCCAAAGGTCCGTGGACTAAGAGGCCTGAGTCTAGGAGTCTGAAGAACTGTTTCCTTTATTAAGTTGATTATCTCAAGCTGACTAACACAGTCACATCTCTGCTTTGCTTTCAGTTCCGTTCTTATCACTCCAGTTCAGGGCCTGATCACCCACTCTGTGACTCATCGCTGCAGTCTTCATGACTCATTCTCTTTCATAAGGGCCATAACCTGCAAGGCCCCTTACGATCTGGCATCTCTGCTAGGCACCGACACTGACACTGACCCCGCCCTGTCCTTTCCTCAGCCATCCCAGCATCCTCATGCCCCTGGGCTTCCCTTCCCACTGGAGGCTGTTACTGGTCCCCTAGATTATCTTCACACCCAGCCACCAAACCTTGTATCCAACCACATGCATGGAAATGGACACCTGTGAGCACAACAAAGATGGCCTAGTTCTTTTGAGTAGGCATCTGTGCCTCCTAAACAATGAGATTTGGGGTCTTTTTCCTAAGAGAATGCCTTTGTGTTCTCAAATGTAACCATCTTTAAAGGCTGAAAACAGGAATCTGCTGTCTTTGGATCTTTCTTACTGAATCAGCGTCTGCACTTTTCCCCTCTTCTTAATTACAGATTTCACTATCTAAGGTGTTCCTTTAGCACTTAGCCACATGTGGCTCTGCCCTGTTAGAGGACATTATCTTTCAAGTCTGTGTTGTCTCCTCTGGTGGCTTGCCAGCCTCGCCCAGAGGCCTCTCCTTACGATTCCACACAGCCATCACATGGCTGTCAATACACAGTGATAGTTTTGGAAAAGTCAGTGTTCACCAGTTGTTTTAGCCAGATGGGAAATTCACTTCTTTTTTTTTTTTTTTTTTAATTATTATTATTATTATTTTTTATTTATTTCGGTATGTATATCAATTGTACTGTCGCATGCAGGTTTGTGCACCCGTGTCGTGGCCAATGCCGCGGAGGTTCAGAAGGGGGTCTCGGATTTCCCCCTGGAACTGAGTTCTTCCTGGAACTGGGAGTTTCATGACGGCTCTCGCGCCATGTGGGTGCTGGGGATCGAACCCGGGTCCTCTGCAAGAGGCGCGGCGCTCTTAACCGCTAGGCCATCTTCTCCAGCCCCGGAAATTCACTTCTGTAGGACACATCAGACCATCACTGCCACCAGTAACGGGCACCAATGGATTCAGGTACATTGTTAAATATTGGAGCATGGCCCAAGGGTCTTAGTACATTCATTTGTAAGAACTGTTCACCCAGTCTGCTGGTGTGCCTGTGGCTGGTCTTTCAGATGCTTCTGAGATATATATATAATTATAATATTATATATATATATATATATATATATTTTTTTTTTTTTTTGGTCTTTTTGAGACAGGGTCTCCCTGTAGCCCCAGCTGTCCTGGAACTCACTCTGTAGACCAGACTGGCCTTGAACTTACAAAGATCCGCCTGCCTCTGCCTCCCAAGTGCTAGGATTAAAGGCGTGCTCCACCACGCCCGGCTTCTGAGATATTTTTGGTGTCATTTAATACCTAGGATATTTGGTGGATCCAGCTCTGAAAGACATGGCCTTCACTCTCACTCACCTGCCCAGAGGACACATTTCACGTACACAGACAGTCATGATGGATGAAGGTGTCCTCTCCAGCATAGTCAGCAGGACTTAGGAGATAAGTATTGGCACCTGCTAACTTAGGTCCAGTCTCCTGCAGTCAATCTCCTAGAGCAACTTCTCAGTTTCCACGTAATCACAGACTCCTGTGGACATGCGCATCTTTGCTCTTTTGTGTCATCTCACGAAATCCTGTTGCCACCCACAGACTTAGTGCTATCCTGAGGACCTCTCATACGGGTGTCCTAGAAGTTCAACTGACCAGCCTCCTGACTTGTCTCAAATGTTCTGCATTGTGCTGGTGAAAATAGGCGCCACTGGGGCTGGAGAGATAGCCTAGCGGTTAAGAGCACCGACCGCTCTTACAGAGGACCCTGGTTCGATCCCCAGCACCCACATGGCGGCCGAGAACCGTCTGAAACTCCAATTCAAGGAGAACTCCAGTTCCAGGGGAATCCAACACCCTCTTCTGACCTCTGCAGCATTGCATGACATGGGTGCACAAACTTGCATGCAGACAGTACATTCATACACATACAGAAATAAATAAAATTAAAAAAAAAATTGAAAATAGGCGCCACCATGCATGACAACATAGGTTCATCTTGGGCTCTGAAGTCACATAAGTGGAACTTTCAGATTTAGTCTTCATTTTTTTTCCCAATTTTTATAGAGTGCATCCCAGGTTCCCCAGAGAAGCAAGATGTGCCAAGTGTGCTTGCCGTTTCTTCTAATTAGGCTTTTAAATAAATCAAAGTCCTCTGTTTTCATTTACCTTGAATTGTACAGCAGCAAAGTTCTTGTTTATGTTGCCCAGAAAGGCAGTCCTCACTTAAAGGATACCTCGTGTTTTCATAGCTGGGACTTTCCTCCCTTGCTTCTCCAACCCCTCCCAAAGAAAGACAGAGAGGACCAGGTCAACCTTATGGGGTGGGAGACTTCCTCCCCATCCTCTAGCCAGGGACAGGCATCGGGGAGGTAGCCTGAGGGTCGCCAGCCCCATCAGCATCTTTATCCCTCCCTTTCCTGAGTTTTTTACCATCCATGCTGTGCTGGATAGCCTTAGTGTCAACTTGACACACCTGGGTTGAGGGAGCCTCAATTAGGGAATTGGCTCCATTGGCCTGGCCTGTGGCCACATCTGTGGAGTATTGTCTTGATGGTCGAGTAGTGTGGGAGGACCCAGCCCACTATGGGTGGTGCCACCCTGGGCAGATTGTTTTGTACAGTATAAGAGGGCAGGCTGGCCATGGGCCAGGGGAGCAAGCCAGTAAACAGCATTCCTCCATGGCCTGTGCTTCAGCTCCTGCCTCCAGGTTCTTGCCCTGAGTTCCTGCTTTGGGCTCTCTAAGTGATGAACTGTTACTCAGGAGATGTAAGCTGAATAAACCCTTTCCTCACCAAGTTGGTGTTGGTCAGAGTGTTTTGTCACAGCAGTGGAAGACAAACTAGAACACATGTCCAACAGAGTCTCTACAGTGTCTTATGTACTGCCTCCTGCTCCCTGGAAAATAGCATTTCCTCATATAAATATTATTGGGTCCTGTTTGAAGCTCTTTTCCTGGCTCTTCATCCTTTGCACAATGAAGCCTCATGTCCTGACGAGCAAGGCTCAGTGGAAATAACCATTCCCTGCATTGGGTCTGGGGCCCCTGCCTGGGAGAGATTCTGTGAGCCCTGAGTGTTCCGATGTTTGGGAGCCACCAAGAGAGGCTGGCCACAGAGGACCCCTCCTGCTCAGTGGAGATGGTCCAGTTAGGTCTATAGCAGGCCTATGGCCAGTGGCTGCACAATGGGCTGCATGCTTGAGAAGAAATAAGGCTGGGGTGTTTATCTCATGGGAAAGAGACAGTCTTGGGACATCTACTTCTCGAGAGTGGTAAATGTGTAATTGCCGTTATCTTGGGCAGGAGGAAGGGATCAATCCTCTCAAAAATCACAGGCCTATAAAACAGGGCTTCCATGGTCTCTAACGTGTCCACACCATTGCCTTCCGTTCCTCATTCTCTTCCCTTCTCTCTCTTCCTTTCTCTTTTTCATGTTTATTTTTCCTTCTACTTTTTCCCTTCTCCTCTCTCCTCTTCTTCCCTACATTCCTCTCTCTACCACACTACTCAACACCAGCGTATATTCACTATAACTTATCTCTTGCTTAGACGAAAATAACGTCCTTGGTGTTACATATAGATCACAGAGAGTTTATAATAGCCAAGGGATATGGTTAGGTGGGATAGGGTTATAATTACACTCTTTATGGGACAGTTCTATAACATGTACTGTGCCTGATTTTGACCTTTCTGTGCCTGAAACCCCCAACCCCCTTGGTCTAGGCTATGGCAGTTTTACGCCTGCATTTGACAGGAGCTGCAGTTTGGTAAGGAGGGGCCTCTACACTGAGTGCATGGGAAGCAATAGTGTGTCCAGCCAGAGCTTGGTGTGCGTTTTCTCCCCTGGGCAGCTTATCATGCACACCCTCCTAAAGCACAGCATGCTGTGGTGCTCTTATTGAAGTAAGTGCTTTTATTAGATCATAGTGAGATAATATGGGAAATGAACTGTATTATATTCTGTATTGACTTTCAGCAGACACAGTACCTGCCTCCACACACTTGTAGATTACTGGGCTTCTTTTGAATGCCAACATGGACAAAATAAGGAAGGCCTTATTAAGGGAATTGAGGTTACTCTACTTGATGAACAGTAAGTTCAGATGGCCTTTAAATTCATTGATGTCAGCAAATCTATACTTTTATAATTTTAATTTTTAAAAGTGTTTTGTGTCTCAGATAATGTTTATTTTTTAAATTGATTGTTTCTGCTAGTTTCTTTTTAAATTTTTTTATTTTTTTATGTGTATGAATGTACTGTCTGCATGTAGGTTTGTGCACCCATGTCGTGCAATGCCTTGGAGGTCAGAAGAGGGTGTCGGATTCCCCTGGAACTAGAGTTAAAGATGGTTCTCAGCCTCCATGTGGGTGCTGGGGATCGAACCCTGGTCCTCTGCAAGAGCAGCTGGCACTCTTAACCGCTAGGCCATCTCTCCAGCCCCTCTGCTAGTTTCTATAGCAGCTAAATTCACATGTAAAGCTTAATAACCCTTTGCATACTTTTTAAATTTTTTTTGCACTTTGTTAATTGTTAATACTTGACTCAACTCATCATTTTTCCTAGTGAAAGAAATATAGGCTTAAATAAAATTTTGCTGGGGAAAAGTATTTAGAATATCTGGAATGTGTCTATATTCTTATATGCTATATATTAATACTATATTTCCTGTTGTGTGTGTGTCCGTTCCTTTTGTGTTGCTGTGACTTAAATGCCTGACAGAAGTGACCTAGCGAAGGAAGGTTGGTTTTGGTGGTTGACAGTTTCAAAGAGCCTTCAGTTCATTGTGTAGAGTGGCTCAGGCCATAGTGATAGGAATGAATATTGACAGCTGTTTATATAGAGGTTGGTCAGGAAGCAGAGGTTGTCTACTTGACACAAAGGTGGGTTCAAAGGCCTTCACCTAGTAGCCTATTTCTACCACCAAGCCAGGTCCCATCATCTAAAGGCTCCACAGCCTTAAAAATAGTGCCACAAATTGGGGACAGGGTGCTCAGAACATCATATTTTTCCTCAGCTATTGAAAATGGGTAGCCAAATTTGAAACAAAACAAAACAACAAAACTCGAGCTTGTGAGGCAGAGTTCAGAATCAAACCACAATATCTGCATTTTTATTTGAATCTTCAAAACAAGTTTCAACATAACTAAGCAAAAAATTCTGTATATTTTGAGCACTATCTTCCCAGGAACTTATTATCCAGCTATATCAAATGATTTTCATCAATTCAAAAGTACTTATAAACTGTTAACAGGTTGGATATGAAGTATCCCATCTAAGACTTGGGTGCTGAATGCTTGGTCTTCAGCTAGTGGTGTGTTTAGAAGCTAGTGGATTATGAGGGTACTAGCTGAGTGGGCTGTTAGGAGGAGGGGCTTAGTTGGAGGAAGTAGATCTCTGGGATGTCCTTCAAAGGACATGTCTTGTCCCCACACCCCCTTTCTCTGTTTCTTGCCTCTTACAAGGTAACTGTGCTCCTTGGCTCCCTCTGCTCCATGATACTCTGCCTCTACAGAAGCTCACAGAGATGGGTCCAAGTGACCATAGACTTAAACCTCTGAGGCTGTAAGCCCAAATGAATCTCCCTTGAAACCTTCACTCAGGCATTTATCACAGAGATGAAAGGTCTGACTAGCACATAAACCAAAAAGTTACCAGTTTTTGGATTCACTGGGAACAGTTTCCATCAATGGAGGGAGATATCTATCTATCTATCTATCTATCTATCTATCTATCTATCTATCTATCTATTTATCTATCATCTATCTATCTATCTATCTATCTATCTATCTATCTATAGATATATATATCTCCATTACTACTGTGGAAAAAGACCCAGGACTGTCATTCAGAATTTATTCATTTAATGTTGCATGTGATTATATTAGGCAGGGTTCTTTGGAAGAAGAGATATGAATATATATATACATACATATATATATATCATATATTATGAAAGAGGACTGATTAGATTGGCTCATCTGATAGGGGCTGGGGAGTCCAACAATGGTCACCCATATTCTGGAGAGGCAGAGAACACACTAGCTGTATAGTCTGCAATGCTGAGGTCTGGAAACTTTTGGTGTTGTCCATATAAGAAGGTCAGAGAAGCTAGGATCTGATGTCAAAAGAGGATGGCAGCCATGGCTACGGACGCACGTGTTGAGGAGCGAAAGGGCGGACGGGCAGGTGAGCTGCCTTTCCCTCAGACTGCCCCCACAGGTGCTGCCTGCTTCCTCCAGCTTCAGGTACTCTAGCAAAAGTCCTCCCAGACACACCCAGAAGTGAGTCTCCTGGGTTGGTTGTAAATCCTTCCAAGTTGTCAGTGAAGACCAGCCACTGCAATTGTAAACATTAATTATCTGATTTTGCAGACTAAAAGCTGTTTAGAAGCTGTCATTTAGGAAACTGCAACAGAAGCAATGATTTGAAAGGCATTCTGGTCCGATCCTAAGGAAGCTGCAAACCGATTCTTTGTGGTGTGATGCATTATGCATTGATCATGAAGGGGGAGTTCAGGTTTTGGTCTGTGTTTTCTGCCTCAAAAGGCACAGAAGTATGTACCATATGTTAATAGGGTCTTTTAAAAGTCAATATTATTTAAAGTTAGTTTCAGAACCCACAGTACTTTATCCTATATGTTGTCATCCATAGAATATTACCTTTCAATTAATCTAGATGACTGATCTTTGTGTATTTTCATGCCCCAGAAAGCTAAGCAATAATGAATCTTAACCTAGTGGCTCTGACACTCTTTTAAGTCCTGATTCCTTCTTCAAAAAAGATTTTGAGATTTCTTATTTGAGGAACTGTTAGCAATTGACAGATGCTGGGTGTAGTGCTGGGTGGGCTGACCAAGCTGCAGGTGATAGACCATACCATACCCAAGAGCATTTGAGGACATGAAGTAAACTTTAAAAAAATTAGGACATGAAGTTTTGGGGGGTAGTAAGATGGGGTGGAGATAGGGAAGAGGGTCTGAATATGATCAAAGTACATTGTATAAAATTCTCAAAGAATCAAAAAATAAATAAAAAAGAACAACAACAACAACAACAACAACAAAATAGGGGCTGGAGAGATGGCTCAGCGGTTAAGAGCACTGACTGCTCTTGCAGAGGACCCAGGTTTGATTCCCAGCACCCACATGGCAGCTAAGAACTGTCTTTAANGCTCTTGCAGAGGACCCAGGTTTGATTCCCAGCACCCACATGGCAGCTAAGAACTGTCTTTAACTCCAGTTCCAGGGGAATCCAACACCCTCTTCTGACCTCCGGGGCATTGCATGACATGGGTGTACCAACCTACATCCAGACAGTACACTCATACACATTAAAAAAATAAAATAAAATAAAAAAGAAACAACAAAAATAATCAATAAAAATATTTTGATTCAGACCGGGTGTGGTGGCGCATGCCTTTAATCCTAGCACTTGGGAGACAGAAGCAGGTGGATCTTTGTGAGTTCAAGGCCAGCCTGGTCTACAGAGTGAGTTCCAGGACAGCTGGGGCTACAGGGAGACCCTGTCTTGAAAAGACCAAAAAAATATATTTTGGTTCAATGTCCTGATAGACAAAAGAAAGAAGTGTGTCTTCAATGAGTGTACAAGACTTCCTGGACCTAGTCAGCGTTTTCCTTCCTTCTACATATTACTGGGGATCTTAAGGTTCCTTCTTGTGGGTTCTTAGTCTCATTAGTAAAGTAATTTAGAAACAGACATGGAAGGAAGCTTGGGGATAATCTTATTATAGTTTGACAGAAAAGCAACAGGACAGGCAAGCTGTAAATCCTGGCAGTATGTTGAGGAGGGAAGATGGAGAAGAGGAGAGGAAGTCATACCATTTTGTGTTAGGGTCTAAGAAAACCAGCCTGCCCCCCAGTGGAGGTCGGTGAACAGCTGCATGGTGGAAAGAGAGCAAGGCTTCAGAGAGAGAAGAAGAAAGTGTAGAACATTAGGGAAAGCACACATCCTTTTGGACCATATCTGAAAAGGAGAAGGAAAGAAAGGAGAAGCTTTTAGAGCTCAGGAAACTGGCCAGGCTCAGCAGAGCCGCTTAGCGGAGATTCTGTAAGCAGCAGTATCAACAGAGGGACTTCTGGGTAGTGAGTATATTATCTCATTAAGGGGATAAGTATTCCTCCCATCTTCTTAGCATGTCTTCAGATGAATCGGCTTTCAGCAGTAGTCCCCTGGCCTCTGATTGACCGCCCAGCTAGATGAGCTCTTAAGGGAGTAAACAATAGTACATCATGCGCTCTCTTTGGAGCAGATCAGAATGTCATGTCTCTACTGGCCTCTATCTCACAGAGATTCTCCAGTCTCTGCTTCCTGAGGGCTGGAGTTAAAGGTGTGTACCACCACAACAGGCCTTAGATAACTTTCTCTTAATGGGCCTAAGCAAACCCCTGGCATCTCTGTATCTTTTCATATGCTATTTGAATACTAAGGACGGACAGTTGTTATGTTTTCCCTTTTAGTGTTACCAGGAAAATAGGAGACCAGATCCGAAGCAGATACTAGAGGGGTGGTGTCAACACTCAGCGGCCTGGCCTTGTAGCCTGCTAATCCCTATAACACACAGTGGCTGCTTAGACGCCCCACAATTCCCAGAGCTCCATAACCTAAGTGCAGAGCACACTGTCAGGCACAATGGCCGAGCAAAGTGGCAGTCATGAGTGAGGAAGAATGCTTTCCAGGCACTGTTTAATCCTATGCCAGTGAGCCTTTGCCCACTTTAAGTTGCCTGACCTGTGGGCAGTGTAATCAACTCTGACTTCCTTAGCCCCATGGTACCTCTCATGAGCAGTGACTCTCAGCCCTTTCTGCAGGTGGTGCTAATGCAGGGATCCAACCAGAATCTCCACAGGAAAGAGGAGAGCAGCATGCATTTGTTTATGAGCATTCCACTCATGAAAATTTGCAAGGGAAAATGTCATTATTGTCGCTGCTGTGGCTTCTATGACTACCACTGTGGCCGCACATGCTGTGACCACTGTTTCCTATTCTCCTAGTTCTAGGCATCCCTCTTCCTCTCATTCCTCGTCTTCTTCCTTGTTCCTCCTGTTTTGGTAGTGGAGCAAGACAGTTTTTACTGTATTTTTAAGTTTCCCTTATTCTCTGTTATTTGAACAATCAGTTGATTGTCAAATATATTTATTATTTACACTGTGTTAGGAAGATCAAAGCCAAGAGGGGCTCAATCAGTAAGATTGCATAAACTCTAGCTACACGTGTCTTGCTGCAGTATTTTAAGCACTTTCAGTGGTGGCTGGTAACACTGTTGTCACTGGTATCTGCAGAGCCTGATGCCCAGCATTGAATGAGTAGAGCCATCAAGGATCCAGAAGCTGGCATTTCTTTCCTTTTGCCCCTGTCTCCCCTTCTCTAGGCTGTTTGCAGTGAGTCCCTCCAGGGCCCTTTGTCCACAGAAATGCTGTCTATGGTCTTCTCGCCCACCTTCCTGCCCTCGGTATCAGTACTTGGCTCAGGAGCCCTTCCCCCAGCACAGGGAAGCCACTCATCAGAGATGCAGGCTGCCAGCAGTCTATACCAACACTGTCCAATGTGCAGGGACCCGCCCCCCCCACCAGCCCTTCACCCTTGGATGTTTCAATAGCTTCTTATCACTGTGTTTCTTTTGGTGCTCAGAATGTATTTAGTGGCCCAGATAATGTTTAGTTTTTAAGTTATATTTTTGTGGTAGGTTCTGTAACAACCCTGCCTCAACATGGGGATAACAACAGTCCTTTGAATGATTTGTTAAGTACTTGAAGAAGGCTGTTACTTTCGCTAGTGAAGGAAATACTGGTTTAAGAAAGAATGTGTTGGGGGAAAGCTAATATTTACAGTATTTAAGATGTCTACGATTCTTAAATATCACATACTAGATTTCCTACTGTGTGGGTAACTACCATCAAACATGGAAATTATCCAGGCTAATCCTCCTTCAGGTCTGTCCTTGTAGAGGGCTCTGAACATTTCTAGTTGAGACTCTAGATGGTACTGGGAAGAATAACATCTGGAGTCCAGACATTCATCTCTCTCTCTCTTCCTGTGGGATGTTTTGTTTTATCATTGTTGGAGACAAGATAAACCATAGAAAACTTTTTTTTTATTATGTAAACAGGTACCCATGGTTATCTAAGCCAAATTTTATAATGCTTAGGAGCCAAAAAATGTGCGTGTGCTTTGCCCTAATTAGATGATCTGGGACAGGTCAGTAACTATGCCTGGGTTTTCTCATCAGTAAAGTAGGGTTAAGGGAAGTTCCTGCTTAATAGGATTGTAAAGGTTAGGAGAATTACTGTATGTAAGGTGGCTATGAAGATACTTAGCAAAACCTATATTCTTAGTAATGGTTCTGGTGTGCTGGTTGCTGTTTATTATTATTAATAATTGATAATAATATTATTCCCTGGGTCTGAGGACTAGACTTGTATTCTCTTTCCTGAAGATTTGGGCAAAAACCCAAGTAGCTCAGATTAAGTATAGATTAATGCTTGGAATAGAAACTTAATAGTGACTGGCCATTGAGATGTAGTAGAGAAAGAATGTTTGATTTGCATGTAAGATGTAAGAGAGGGTGAGAGTCCAGCCCCTTGACTATTGCAATTTAAATGTAATGAAAATTTGTAAAAACAGAAGCATACTAAGGTTTTTGTTGTTAGGTCATAAAACTTGGAGCTAATGTAACAGGACAAAGAGCTCAAGTTGAATTAAATGCTCAGTTTGCAGCAGCTGTTATTGTTAACGGACTTGGAAGAAATGATGCAGGTCACGGTTGGTCATGGGTGGGGAGCTACTTGGCAAGCCACAGCTGCTGATGAAGTTGGATGTGCTATTTATTGTGTAAGATGAGGTTTTCAATGTGCTTAGTAATAGAAATAATTGCAGTTTTGCTTAATTTATTTATATTTGCTTTCATACCATGGGGTCTTCAGAACAGACCATTAACATTTCTTTCCTGTATTTTGAATTGAATGTTGTAGAAATCTGCTCTCAGGAGGAAGTGTGCAGTCTGCAAAATCGTGGTCCACACTGCCTGCATTGAGCAACTAGAAAAGGTAAGAGAGCGCCACCTGCTGCCCAGTGTCTTCATTGCAAATACTTGCAAAGATCAGGTGTCAGCTTTTGACTTTCTGAAAACAATGCCCTAAAAAATCTCCTATACTTACCTGGCAGGGGAGATTCCATGATCACGAAGGTGGTTTTCCCAGGGTGAGGCTTATCCATTGCTCCAGACGTGCTGACCCCTGCGATTTCCCCAAATGCGGGAAACTCGACTGCATAATTTGTGGTAGTGGGGGACTGCATTCACACTCTCCCTTGTTAAAAAAAAATTTTTTCCTACAGCTGTGAGTCCAAAATGACTTCCAGCTTAATGATGAAGGGAAAAATGCATAAGAGTCATTCAGTCTGTCATTTTTTGAAGTTTATTTGATATTCTCTTTGTTGACTTTTGGGGAAGCCAGGTGTGCACTAATTCTTTCTGTATCATCTCTATTGTTTCACAAGATGTTTCCTGTAAGAAAAAAACTTTGCCATCTGCTTTTTAAGATTGTATTTTCCTTATGTTTCTCTCTGTGAGTTCACGTCTTCCCTGAGTAGCTCCAAGGGATACAGCCAAGCCAGCTGAAGCCAGATGAAAGTGGCTCTCAGTCTCTGCACCTCAGGGCAGCATTTTTGCTTGTGAAGCATAAATGTGTGGCTGAGGTGGAAGTGACAGCCCAAGGGTGTCCTGGGGTGGATTCCAAACAGACTATTTATCAGCTGGGGGAAGGAAAATCTCCAAATGAGAGTTGCCTACCGCTCTCATTCCTAATTCTTACTCCATTTCCAGGTGAGAGTCTCTGTGCAGTATCTGTATTCTTGAGCTGCAATGTGTAAACAAAGCAGTGAAATATTTTAGCCTCATGCAACACTTAGTTTGACTATTATTACCAATTGCTGTCAATTTATATTTTGCAGCCATGACTCCTAGCATTTTGAATATACTATCTCTCATACTAATCCTATTTCACTTTATCCAGCAGCAGCAAAACCAACAAAAACAAAAACAAAAAAATCCCCAAACCTACCAACCAATGAAAAACAAATGAAAACCCTTTTACATGGAATATCCGTGTATGTGTTTGAAGAGTTATCACAGCATTAAAACTTTTCAGGGTTATACTTTCTGCTGTTTAAAAGGTTCCAGCTGCCATGTGTCCCTTGACTCTTACCTCAGTTTCTCAAGTTTTTATGGGCTAAAAACATTTTTTGTTTAAAGATATGTTTCAGCAATAAGAATAAAGGAACATAGGCTAGAAATATAAAAATTGCTTGGCGTCCCTGTAGATTATTTAATGAGATGTTTTCAAACCACTAAGAATAGACTAAACTAGATTCATTATTCTTTGGGGTTTTTGTTAAATAGTCTCAAAATCTATTACTTTTTTTTTCATGTGATTCAACTCAACAAGATGCTTAATACTAATACAACATACTTTTCTTTTCAAACAACAGATTAATTTCAGATGTAAACCAACATTTCGAGAAGGAGGCTCAAGGTCACCGAGAGAAGTGAGTCTTTGTGGGTTGTTTGAGAAACCACCTTGGATTCTCATGAGTTCAGCGAACTCCTGGACATTCACCCAGGATTGACAAATAAGTTGTCTTTGTTCATTACACACCCATTTCTGGTGAATACATCAATAAGTACAATCAACAAAATCTCAAGGGCTCCTCAGCCTGTACACACAGTATGTGTATGCCAGTGGTGGTGGGGAGGTGGGGACTCAAAGTCTTACTGACTGAGACAATAAAGCCAGGGTGGAAGTACATGGGAGCAAGGGAGTGGCGGGATTGAAAGACCTTTTACTGTCTTTTGGCCAATTTTAATTCTGTTTGTTTCTTTCTTTTTTTTTGAGTGGGTGTAAGCTACCTTGGGAGTTGGGACATCACACAGTTATTATCTATATCGATGATAGAGTTGGAGTGTTTGCTTTCAAAGCTGGCCTTAATGCTGTGTGACCCTGGGCACTTCACCTAATCTCTCTTGTCTGTGGTGTTTTCAACTGCGAAGTCAATAAATAAACCAATCATAGGAGAAAATGATGTTTGGTACTGAGAACGTGACCTTAGAATCTGGTTGTGATGATAGACGGGTGGCTGAGAAACTGGGATGGAGAGTAGTTCTTGAGATAAGGGGGGGCTGTGAGGGGGCAGGGCACATGGCCAGGCTTGGTCTTCAGATTTTTAGATAGAGGAGACATAGCACAGTGCAGAGAAAAGCTGGAGAAAATGGGTGGGATTATGGCCTTCCTATGTTATTGAAGACAGTATGGCTCCAGGCCCCAGACTGTACTCTCTGGTTGGCAAAACCAAAGCTTTCAAGTTGTGGAACCCATCCTCCTTAAAATGTAGTTTAGCATGGTCGGGTGCTGTCTACTGTTTCCTAAGACCTGGCAGCTGAAGGGAAAGCCTGGTGAAGAAGAATTCTTGGTTAGTATGATTCTTCCCTGTCATTTATATTCTGAGTGAGATGAGTTTCAGTTCCATTGAGAGATTTACCCCTTAGAAACTTTCCCAGCTAGTATGCTCCACAAATCAGCCCTAGGTAGTAATGAAGAGGGAGAGGAAACAGATCATAGAAAGGGCTTCCTGGAGGACATGGGCCCTGGCCAGTTCCTTCAGAGGCTGTCTAGGGTATCGAGTGATGCATGGTAGACAGAAAGCACAGCACCACCCAGACATGGGCCAGAGTCTACTGGGGCTTGGGAGATAATCAAGAACTAAACTGTGACTAGTACTTGGAAGCCAGCCTCGAAGATATCAGGTCATTGGGAGGGGGCAGCACCTTATTTTAAGAAGTGACTGTGGTGCGGAAGGTACGCTGTGTGGTAAAGGGCTGCTGCTGTGCTCCTCCCATAGTCTGATACAAAGTAATTGTATCTGAGCTAAGATAAACTGAGCAGGGTGAGCCAGCTTGAAAGGAAACCAATCAGCAAGATTTGTGAATGGACTGGATTTTGGTTGGCTCTTATATTAAAACAAGCTTCAATTTGGGAAAACAGATTAGATTTTGGAAAAGGATGATTTGAGGATGAGTTTGGGGGGTGACCAAGTTAGTTGTAGAACCATTGGGTTTTTAGATGTCTCTGTTAACCCTGAGTGGGCTTACCCAGGAGACATCTGTGTGGGTGTCTGAGTTCGGAATCTTTAAGGAATAATGGTCTGAACGTAAGCTATTGGTGAATGACCATCATGTGTAGATGGTTATTAATGCTGAGACTAGATGAATGTGTAGACTACAAATAGATGATCCTTGAGGCCAGAGAAGGTATCATGAACACGAGAGAGAGAGAGAGAGAGAGAGAGAGAGAGAGAGAGAGAGAGAGAGAGAGAAGGAAGACCTTGTGTAGGTTAAATATGGTGGTACACATTTGTAACCCCAGATAATCAGGAGGCTGAGGTAGAATGATTCCTTGAGTTTGGGAGTTTGAGGCCAGGTTGGGTAATATGGGAGAAGTCTCAAAGAAGAAAAAAGTGATTAAGGAACACACTAAAGAAGATGAAGTGGTGTCTTAGTTATAGATGAACTTGAGAGGACTGTGAGAAAACAGAGTAGGTTGGAAGTTGTCTGGGGAGGAGCACTCAGTCCTCCCATCAGCGCGCTCGCTGCTCGGCCAATAAGGCAGCAATGGATGATGAGGGAAGTGTGAGGAAAGCAGTTGTGTTGTGCTTCAGTGGTGCGTGATGGCTGCAAGGTCACTCAGCGATAGCTTGCATGCGGGAGATGTTTTCCATAGGAGAAAAGAAAGGATTTTGTGTTTGTAAGCTAGAGATATTGTAAGAGATCCATGTCTGCCTTTAGCTCTGTATTCTCTCTCTCTCTCTCCCTCCCTCTCTCCCTCCCTCCCTTCAATTATAATCCAATTATAATCAGTCATGTGTAGAATTTTTCTAATGCAAACGTTGAGGAATGCTTTCGTTGGTTGTATTGCACCTTTTCTCTGAAACCAGACCTTCCATAAACATCTTCTTGTCAAAGACTTTATCTCTTGTCCCTTCCTGCCTTTCCAACCCCGCCTACCCTGTCTAGATTATTTCCATCAGTAAAAACATGGTGTAATAGTTTCCAACTAAAAAGGAAAACAAAAGCGTCCCCTAACTACCAACTGTGTCTTAGCTGCTGCTGTGATTCTCAGCTCTGTGTTCACTCCAAGCTCCCAGAAGGCCTTATCTGTGTGGATTATTTTTAGCATAGCTTTATAGTCACATCACCTTCTTCTGATCTGGTTTCTCTTCAGTCCATTTACTGAAATCGTGTTTGTCAGTGTTGCCAATGATCTCCTTCATAGCAAATCCATTAGGTGCTTTTCTGCCCTTATTGACTCTCTCAAAAATACTCAGAACACTGCTGATCCCACTTTCTTCTTGAGTGCTCCCCCTCTCTCGACTTCAGCATCGTCCTTCTGCCCCTTCTTTGTTTTCTTTCTCATTGGCTGTCTCCTCCCGTTCTTGCAGTGCTCTGCCCCCCTGACCTCTGCATCTCTGCACAGCCCCTCAGGTTTAGAGTTTGTCTATGTTCTCTGGCCTCTGCCCGCTGTTGTTAGGAGAGCTGACAACTCCTGACTTTCGATTTCCAGCTTACACTTCTTGGAATTCAGTTGTCACGTCTGTTTAGTGTATCATAATCATCTCAAATATAGAACACCCAAAATACAATGATTTTCATCACCATAAAACTTTTTTTCTGCCCCAATTTGTTTTCACCTCGTAAAATGAACCATTGGTTTGCAAAGACTGAGAAGGGTCATATGGACGCCTGTTCTCCTGTGTTCACCTCTAATTCATTTGACGGTTCAATGAATTTTAGTCATAAATGTATTTCACATTCATCCATTTACCACCTACATGTCTGCTGCCAGTATACAAGATATAGTTAAAGCAGTTTCTGCAAGATTTTGGAAGTTGCTTTTCCCTTCAACCTAATCATGATTTAAGGGAGTGATCTTTTTAAAATAAAAATCAAAGCTGACTATGGTGGTATATGCCTCTAATCTCAGCACTTAGGAGACAGAGGCTGATGGATCTCTATGAGCCACTGGTCTACATAGTGAGTTCCAAGCCAGTGAGGGACTACAGGGAGACCCTGTCTCAAAGAACAATAAACAAACAGATAAACAAAAAATCAGATCATGTCGTTTTCCAATAGTTTCCATAGCACTTAGGACATAAAGACCTTTGTAGTCTGACTCTGCCTATGTCCCACTCCTATCCAGCTGCCAAGAGGACTTTTTAAAAAAAAATTTTTTATTGGTACTTTGTGCATTTCATACATCATTTTCCAATTCAGATCAGGCATATTTCCCTTTCCCTTCCCCCCTACCCCCACCCCATCCCAGATCATGCATTTTGCCATAACTGTCCTGCATCTTTCTCTCTGTTTTTTTTTTCATTTTTTAGCTATAAGTGATGATCCATGAGTACAAGCATCCTTCATATGAAACCAATTTGCAGGCTGCTGTGCCCAAACCCCCAGCCCCACCATCCAGCAGGGGGTGAGGGGTTGTATGTTCAATCAAGTTGATCAAATGAGTGTCCAGACTACATTGCTGTAGTTTCACCATTCACCCCAATCGCAGCCCTTACATTCTACCACGCCCCCTCTTCCGCAGATTGTTCCCTAGGCTTAGGAAAGGGGCACAGGTGGATGAGAAGCAAAACAGTCTACTCTCTTTGGAGCTGTTGTCTTGGACTCTGGTCAATTCTGGCTGTTTCCTTTCATGGGCTGTTTGTCCAGGAATAACCTTTCGATCCTACTAATGAAGCACAAGGACTTTTAAGCTTTCAAGGCATGTTGCAAGTCCCAAGGTGCTCCCCACCTGTGGATAGTTACATAGCTCATTATTATATTGGAGATTTCTTTGCATGAGCAGCTACTTTGGTTTTCAGCTCAAATATCATCTCCTTAGTCAGTCCTGGTTGCTGTGACCAAATGCCCTAGGCTGGTTGGTTATCAACAAAGAAAGTATTTTCCACAGGTCTAGAGACTGGGATTTCCAAGATCAGTGTGCCAGCATGGACTGGTGCTGCTGACATGTTGCAGATGGATGCTTTCTTATATCCTTATGTGGAGGAAACTTGGCAAATGATCTCTCCTGGGTCCATTTTATCAGGCACTGATCCCATTGCTGAGGGCTCCTTTCTCCTCACCTAATTACCTCTTGAACATTTCGTCTCCTAAGGCTGTCACTCCATGCTTAGAATTTCAACATATTGGGCAATTCATCAGTCCATTGCAGGACTTTTCACTGAAGACCCCTGTGAAGATAGAGCTCATTCATTCTTTGCTGTAACACCTTGTTCTGTCTGTTTAGGTCATGTTGTTTGTCATGATTATTTATGCAAATAAATAAATGGTTGGCTTGTATGCCAGTGTTTCTCTCCATTAGTGCAAACTTTGGGGATTATTCATGGAAGTTGTCCCAAACTAATTGTGCCAGGACAGAGTATGCAGTCAGTGAGTATCTGCTGCCTTGATGTATTTATGAGCCAGGTCTATTACTTCCAGAATGAATCGGAACTCTTGGTTTATGAAGACATTCTGAAGATGAACCTTGTAACTATGATTCACTTGAAGTTCTTAATTAAGGGACTTTAAGTAGATCACTCAATGTAAATGGAAGAATATTCCTGGTAGAATTAGTTTGACCTGGGTTCAAATTCCAACTGCACTTTTTTCCTACTAGGTGGCCAGAGTCTAAACAGCCAGGATTGTTGATTACTGAGCTCTGCTTTGTACAGGGCCTTCCTAATACATGGCCATTTCTTAATGAGTATTTGCTGTCCTTCTAAGTTATGTCTTTGTGAATTTAGTTGCCTTAGTTATAATCCGTATGGATTGGTTTATGATTTCTAAGATCTTTTCAAGCAGTTGATGAATAATATTTTGAATTGAATTGGCTGCTTGAAAATAACTAGATAATTATTGTATATATTTCTGTTACCAGTACAGAATATGTCCTGAAATTATATATCACTGATATTTTATTTTTTTTAGTTTTTTTTTTTATTGATGTTTTGTGTATTTCATACATCATTTTTCAATTCAGTTCAGGCATATTCTCCTTTCCCTTCCCCCCACCCCACCTCACCTCACCCCAGATCATGCATTCTGCCATAACTGTCTTACATCTTTCTCTCAGTCTTTTTAAAAAATGTTTATTTATTTACTTATGTTTATTTATTCATATTTATTTCCATATATTTTTAGATTTTTTAATATAATTTTTTTATTGTTATTAAACTTTTTCTATAAGTCATACATCATTTCTCAATTGAATCTAGAGACACTTCCCTTTCCATGTCCCTCACCCTACCTGAGTCCCTGCACTCTGCCGTACATGTTCTGCATCTTTTTCTGAGTCTTTCCAGAGTTTTATTTCAGTTGTTTTGTTGTTGTTCTCTTCAACATACATACACATATTACTTGAATTGGAGGATTTTTTTTTTCCTAAAGATGTCATGTTTTCCTTAGGGAAGTGTTCAGTTCCAGGACAGCTGGGGCTACAGGGAGACCCTGTCTCGAAAAGACCAAAAAAAAAAAGGAAGTGCTCGAAGGTTCCTCCTTGGCAATCCCAAACAACTATCAATCCTGCACTTTTGCTCCACATTGGGATCTTTCCCTCCCATGGTCCCCCAAATGAAGTCCAGTAAGCACATGTCCTGTCCTGTCTCAATCCCCCTGCACTGGCCTCCATGATACAGCCTACGTAGTCCAACAATAGCAGTCTATATTCTGACGAGGCTGACATCCCCTTAGCTGTTTAGTCCACAAGCTCGGTATCTCAGCAGTCCCCACCTGGCATTGAAGGTGTGGAGGATTCTTGGAGAGACATGAGTCCTCAGTGCATATTGGAAAGTTAAAAAGCTGTGTCTCATGTCTTTGAGGAATGCCAAAAGCTGTGGCAACCATAGAGTAGATGCACCTGCCATTAAGAATTGAAGACAGGGCTGGAGAGATGGCCTAGTGGTTAAGAGCACCGACCGCTCTTACTGAGGACCCAGGTTCGATCCCCAGCACCCACATGGTGACCGAGAACCATCTGAAACTCCAATTCCAGGAGAACACCAGTTCCGGGGAATCCGACACCCTCTCTGACCTTCTCGGCATTGCAACACAGTAAACTAGCACACATGAGCAAACACACATACAAAATAACAAAAAAAAAATTTTAAATTAAAAAAAAGAATTGAGTAAAAAAAAAAATTAAAAAAAAAGAATTGAGCAGGCCAAACAATAGTGCCTCTCTCTTTTTTCTTTTTGTCTTTTTACTAAGATCTCAAGTTCTTTTTGGTCATTTCTTTTTTTTTTTACTTTATTTATGGTTTTATTTATTCTTTTTGATGCTTTAAGCCACACAGTCCAGATTAACCAAGGTTTTTGTTTTCTCAAGGAAGGTTAGATGAGGATCTGGTCCTCGGCCTCTCTGGGTTCTTTTTTTTTGGGGGGGTGGAGTGCCTTGCTCCTTTCAGCTTTTCATTTACCAGTTCCATCCACTTGAGGACAAAATCAGGTCTTGCTAGACCAGGCTTCCTCTTCTGAAGTATGAGCAGACTTTTCTCTGTATAGACTGGACACTGGCTGAAGTCCCATTAGTGGCTCTCCAAGACCTCCCTGAACAGGAAGACTGGTGACCCACATTTGCAGGACATGTCAAGAGATGCCCCCATGCATAATCCCCTAAGATTTAGTTGACCTCTGAGGGCAAGAACAAAGTTATCCCTTAGGTCCCTCGGCCAAATTGTATCACCGATATTTTAACACCCATAAGTAATAGCATTTTCCTTGCCCAGAACTTGAAGTGGCATATGAATAATTCAGAAACTATGATGGAAAATAAAGAGATATTATTATTTAGAAGCCTTGGTTGGCCATCTTCACAATAGCATAACAGCATTCACATTTGCAATGTAAATCTAATACCCATTCAGCAATTGAAGAGATATGAATTATGGTCAGAAGAACACAGTGTGAAAAGTCTAACTTCAGTGTAGCAATTTAGGAGCCATGAAAAAAAAAGTATGAAGAATCTGATTAAAAGTCCAATCATTCAGCGATATGAATAAACAATCAAAAGAAAATAGTGTGAAAAATGAGCGTGAGTAGGAAACACAGGCTAGAAAACAACAGTGATTTTGGTTTTTTCTTTTCCTTAATTGATGAATCCTGTCTCCCCAGATGGGAACCACGGGGTTTGTTAAATAAATAAGGTTCAGATTTCTACTCAATTCCACAACTATTTATTTAGTTCAAACTATGTTTAAGCAGCAGAACAAATTTGTATTAGGCCCAAGAAGAACTCTGGATAGAAGATTGCTTGATGTCTTAAGTCCTACAGTTGCAGATTGAAAGAAACTTCTCATTTTCTTCTACAATGCTTTTGGATTTGCTTTATCTGTACCTTCATTTCCTTAATTAGCTACTTATTTTCTTGGCAGGATAATCTTTTATTTATTCATTTTTATTGTTTGTGTTTGAGTTCACCTGTATGGATAATTGTACCTTGTGCATGCAATGCCTGCCCCTACCAAGGCCATAAGAGGGTGTTGGATCCCTAAGACATGGAGTTTCAGACTGTTGTTAGCCACAGTGTAGGTGCTGGGAAGCAAACCCAGGTCCTGTGCAATCCAAATCTTAGAAGTACCCAATGCTTTTTAAAAAATTTTATTTATTTTTTATGTGTATGAATGTGCTGTCTGCATGTAGGTTTGTGCAATGCCTCGGAGGTCAGAAGAGGGTGTCGGATTCCCCTGGAACTAGAGTTAAAGACTGTTCTCAGCTGCCATGTGGGTGCTAGGGATCAAACCTGGGTCCTCTGCAAGAGCAGTTGGTGCTCTTAACTGCTGAGCCATTTCTCCAGCCCCTAAAAAAGATAATCTTAAAGGCATCTAATGGTAGATAGAGTCACAAAAAATTTTTGTAAAGTTTAAAAGTTGTCTTTTGTTCCATAAGTGAACTAGACTTCATGACAGTATAAATCTGCTTGACAAATGATACATGTTGCAGTACAAATGATCAAGTCACCCATCTAGTTTATAAATAATTGTTGATTTGTGAAAATTATTACTTTAATCTTTTGAGTGGAGCTGTCACTAGTTAAATGATCCCATGAGTCAGCCATGACTTCTCATAGATAATTGCATCCAATTCTCTTTAACATTTTCCTTCTTAAATTGATAGTCACTGAGTGATTTATAATCTCAACAAATTCAGAATTTCTTTTAGCATCAGTGGTATTCTTCATTCTCCTTAAGTTTTTGTGAAACACAATAATTATATTCAACTTTTCTGTCTTTTAATTATCATTTTGACATTTGAAATATATTCAGTATTTGCACTTCTGTTATTGCAGTTGTTTATTGGTATGTCTTGTGGAAGTAGTGAGTATAATCTTTCAACAGAAAGAGCAGACCCATGCCAGCCTGTTAGAGCTGGGGTCTTTCCTTTTGCTCTTACATTTTGAGTGACCTCTCTATACTTTGTTGTCGTCCTCTGTGAAATGAGGATGACAGTGCTAACTAAACTCAGACTCTCCTGTGAGGTAGGCTGGCTATACCGCAGTTGGTACACGTTCCAATCCTCAACCCTTTTTCTTTTCTTTTTTTTTTAAATTTTATTTATTTCATATGTGTATGAATGTATTGTCTGCATGCAGGTTTGTGCACCCGTGTCGTGCAATGCCGCGGAGGTCAGAAGAGGGTCTCGGATTCCCCTGGAACTGGAGTTCTCCTGGAATTGGAGTTTCAGACGGTTCTCGGCCGCCATGTGGGTGCTGGGGATCGAACCCAGGTCCTCTGTAAGAGCGGTCGGCACTCTTAACCGCTAGGCTATCTCTCCAGCCCCGCTCAACCCTTTTTCATAAGCTTACATTACTCCTAAAGAAGGCTGAGGGATCTGCATCAGCCTCACCTGCCAAGTGAGCAGGTACACGGTCCAAGACCTTAACACCCCATTAGTACAGGCTTTCCACTTATGAGATGAACATGGATAACTCCAGATGTTCTTGAAGCTGCTGTCATTGTCGTGCAAGCCATAACCAGCCATGGAACCCAGAATTGTTGATGTGAATATTGACTCTCATAACTCTCATACAGACATCTCACATGAGCTGGGGCCTGGCCTAGTCCTCTGACATTCTTGGGAGAGAACCAATGGCCTTTGCTCAGGCAACCTGATTAGCTTTCACAAGAGAAACCATTGAACAAGATCCTTGTGACTAGAGAATTCAGACATTTGTGTTCTAATTGCTTAAAAATAAGAAAATAAACATGGTTTCAGGGTTGAAGGGCAGGAGGAGAGGAGGCAAGGAGATGGCAGAGGCAAAGTTGGGATATCTCAATATTTTAACCACTCCAGGCACTTCCTTGGCACATTCTTCTGGAGCAGCATCTCTGTTTGTTAGCATTCTCAGAAAGAGAACTGAATTAAAAGAACTGCTACATGTAAAATATTATTAAAATGGTGAGTACTGAGTGAGGGCTAGCTCTTATTAGCTTCTTTCTGAGAACAGTATAACATTTTGGTTTTGTTTTATTAAATGGTAGCTATGGGAAAAGCAAGATGAAAATGACATGAATTCATGGGATCATTATGCTCCTTTATCACTTACTATCATCAAAATCCCCTCTAGGGACTTTGCTTTGTTCTAATTTAAATTGATCTGACATTATTGAGAGAAACAGAGGCTAAATTTTGGTATTAAAAATGCTAATGTTTGTTGGAGGTCTTGTCTCCCCAAATTTCATGCCTTCATATAACATTTATTTTTTCTGCAATGCCTCATCTAACTTTTTTTCTTTCGCATGCCTTCATATAAATTTTTCATGCCTTCATATTACTTTCTGCATGCCTTCATATAAAATTTATTCTTTCTGCATGCCTTCATATAACATTTATTCTTTCTGCATGCCTTCATATAACATTTATTCTTTCTGCATGCCTTCATATAACATTTATTCTTTCTGCAACAGTAATATGTTTTCCCCCACCCAGATACTAACTAACCCTGCTTAGCTTCTGAGATCAGGCATAATCTGTGCCATATATATTTCTGTGTACCTACACACACAAATTGCCTATATATTGTACGAATTGCCCTCCCCCCCAACACACAGGTCATTTGTTGACAACATACGTTAAGGATCCTATTAAAGGGGAAATAGGGATCATAGCTAGAATCTACAGGAAGCACACTAATATCAGGTAAATTATATTTTCCTAGGAAATCAAAGGAAGCTCTGTAGGTTATTGGTCTACAAGGGATGAGTTGAAATAAGGGTTATCTTTAGTACTGAAAATAACACTTCCTCATAACCTGTTGGAAGAGCTAGAGGAGGTGGGGTTGCTTGGTTCTACCCCAGGGCTTGTCATCTGCTTGGGCTGCAAAGGCCCCTCTGTGTTTCCTACAGTTTAAGACAAGAACAGACCCTGAAAGCTCGTCTAGTTCAAGGTGACCAAGGTTGTGGACATAGAATGTCATTGTGAAACCATCACCTGTCTGCCTGCATCTCTTACCTTTGGCTTTTATTTTTCACTTTATCTGATGACAGTTGCTCAAGTCAGTGGCCCATATCAGGAGATGTATTTGTTCCTGAGACATTGATTTCTTTAAATTTCTTATAGCTGGAACCGGTTTGTAGCTGGAGGCATGTGCCTAGCACGTGCCTACCACGTGAAGCATTAGCTGAATATGTTCCTGTGAATTGAAGATCCCTCCTTTGTCCTTTCATCCCTCTTTGGGAATTTCTTTCACAAGTCTCAGTTACTTCTTAGGGTCTGTTAGCCAGTTCAAAAATCTGTATGGCCTTTACTAGCAAGAAAAGGAGTGAGTGCAGTCTTCTGTGGCCAGGGCCACAAAGAGCAAGGACCAGAGGTATGATAAGTAGAAGCATAGTGCGGAATATCATGGGAAGTGGAGAATGACCTTTATTTTTTCTGAGTACATTCATGTTTATTGTTAAAGGGTTCATACCTATGCATGTTTGCTTTTGTCATTTTATGGACTTGGATTATGGTGTGTGTAAATCTCTAGTCCAAAACATCACCCGATAGACACTGAACACTGCAAAATGAAAACGTACTCATTTAATTTTGTTTTCCCACAGAACTTTGTGCGTCATCACTGGGTACACAGGCGGCGGCAGGAGGGAAAATGTAAGCAGTGTGGTAAGGTAAGGGCCCAGCCACCACCACCACCGCAGCTGCTCCTCAGGCCTTTGCAAACACCCCAGGTAGACAAGTCCTGTCCCCAACTGTGATGGTCCCTGCTTTCATGTTCTTTTCTGAAAGACCTTGTCTCTCCAGGTCCTCTGATCTGAAGAAGTGTTTCAGTTGTTCTAGAACTCACCACAAACAGAAAGCTTTTCAGAAAGATGGCTACATTGTTGCAATGAACTGTTGACTTTTGAAAGCATGGGTTTTCTATTCTATTTTATTAGTTCAGTGCAAAGATTCCTGGCTCTCCTACCCTTTTGATCAGTAACAGCAAAAATAATTAAAATAAAATAAAAAATGAAAGAAGATGGTCGAGCTATAGTGTTTTGCTGGCATAAAAGTGTGGGTGTATATATCATGATACCTAATGCTGTAGAGAACTGTTTGAGCACCATGTGGTTATAAGCTAGAAATTCATTGCTCTCTTAGGATACTCCAAGTAAAAGCCTTTGTCAATGGTAGTGATGTATGTCCCTTGGGGGGGGGCAGTGACACTTGGAAAAGGGAGGTGAGGCAAAGGTGGTGGTGTTGTGACATATGCCATGAAATGCCATACAGTCCATGCTGTACTAATGTCAACAGAATTGACATATGGCTTTTTACAATGTATCAAGGTTGACTGTACAGATGCTGTGATCTGTCAGGATGATGTAAGTATAACACACTGCGAGGATGCTTTTGAATGTCCTCCATAAAAAGCTGATAAGGCGTCAGTAAAGGGGAGTTCTGATTTTGCAGAGAACAATGCCATTTGGGAGAATATTCCTCATCGGTTCATTGCTAATTTGCTTACTTATCTACATAACTCTTTTGGGTCAAGCATCAAGTTGAGTTGACCAGCATAGCATTTTTTTACATTGGAAATATAAAAGAAGTATTGGCAGACTGGGGCTGGGTGTGAAGGGTCAGGGACACGTGGAAAATATTGCATTGATTTTGTTGTTTTTTCCCCCTGGGAAGTAAATATCATGCTTTAGCCAGTTGGTTACCAACTTCTATTCTTTTCCATTGTAAATAGTATTGTCTTGTCCTGGTCAACCTTCTGGCTCTCAGTTGGATGTCCTTTGCCCTATGAAGGGAAGAGACAGAATAGCTTGAAAACAGAGTGAGGAATGAAAAGGACATGAAGAATGAATGTGTGGCAAGATTGATACTGAGCATCTTCCATGGCCGGAAGAAGGAAGCCAGTCTTCTGTCTCACATGGCTGCCCTACACTGGTCCATGGTCCCACCTCTTCCTTTGTAGTGTGGCTTTAGGGCTGGGGGAGTTTCTTTTACTTTACAAATTGTAGGCCATCTGTAATGGGGGAAGAGGAGAGGGGAGAGCAAGAGTGAGAGGGAGGGAGGGGGAAGGGGAAGGGAGGAGAGAGAGTGAGAGAGAGTCAGAGAGGGAGGAGGATATACGAATATGAAGGAAAAGAAGAAGGATATGAGAATCGAGTGTAGCTAGTTTTGGAGTCAGGGATGTGACTGTGGAAAGCCCTTGATGAATAGGTATTTCTTTATTTCTTTTTGGAAAAGCATCATCCTGAGAGTCCAGGCTTGGCACCTCCTCCTGGCACCTCCTCCCAGATCCAAGTCATAATGGAGTTGGAGGAATTGAATTAAACGAAAATCCATAAAAATAATACGTTTCATGAGGAATATCCCCAGAGTCATATTGCACTCCCTTCGTGACCTTTTATTGTGGCTTAGTCGACAAGCTGGGCCGTATTGGACTCTCTGTACCCAGTGATGTTGGCCCAGGCTCCTTCCCTGGCCGGTGCTCTTAGGCAGCATCTTCAAGTGCTTACAGCTTGTGGACACCATGGTTATCGATGGGTGTCCTGGCTAGGCACAGTGTTCCCATAAAACAGTGCTGTATGTTCATCTTTTGTGTTTATAGCCCCATTGCCCATAAATTCTTAGACTCTAGCAATTATGAGATGGATGATTTTAGACATGTGTCTCCTCGCTGGATAATAAACAGCCTTCCTCAGGGTCTCAGCTTCTGCCCTGAACTGAAAGAAAGCTAATGGTTCTACGTCCATTTACGGAGCAAGGGACTGAACATTCATTTCAAGTTCTGGTGCTTTATGTAACTTCCATTAGTTGAGTGGCTCATTCTTACACCTTCTTAAACCCTGCCACCTCCTTACCCCTTCTCTCTCTCTCTCTCTCTCTCTCTCTCTCTCTCTCTCTCTCTCTCTCACACACACACACACACATACACACACACACACACACACACACACACACACACACACACACACACATTGTCCCATCATGTATTCATTGGGATAAGATAAAAATATCTACTTCACTTAGGAAAACTTAATTTTGTGTGTGTGTGTGTGTGTATTTGTGTGTGTGTGTGTGTGTGTGTGTGTGTGTGTAGGGGGGCGGGGGTGATAGTTTGTAAACTTTGGGGGATTTTTAAAGGAAATAAAATCAGTATTTGGAGTGGTTTTCTCTGAGTCTTTAATGTGCATTTGGCCTCATATATGTGGTCATTAGAAGCTCTCCCAGGAGAGCACTCATGATGTAATTGCAGAGTTCTTTAACATCAGCTGAACCTGCCAAGGTTATAACCTGCTGAGTTTATAACCTTTATGTAGTTTACATGTTGTCATTCATATTTCTGTATTACTAAAGAGCTGGGATTGAGTCAGAAAAGAGATAAAACATTCACACTCCAGTCATGAAATTTGATGAGAGTTTAATATATAGAATATTGAAAATGTGTGGGCAGGGCATGGCAGGGGGGCCATGAGAGACTGTGAAAAACTTCAAGATTAGTTACTGGCAAGGGCTCTGGGCAGGGCAGTCCTGAAGAGACAGGAGGCTGTGAGGGCACGAGATCCACCAGTCTGAGATGCCCTCCCTGCCAGGCACATAAATATCCTGTCTTTCTTTCAATCTCTAATGCCCAAATCCAATGCAAAGCATATCTCAAAGGATTCTTCTGAAGCCCACCCATCAAAGTCAACTTTTTATAGTGGGGTGTAGGGCAGGGAAAGATGAATTGCTGAGTGGAAAGACAGATGGGATCCCTCTAGCAAGTATTATTTAATTAAAAAAAAAAACTGTATTCAACCAACAGTTAAAGCAGAATATGTGTTACGTCTACAAATGTGCTAGTTCCTAACTTATCTTTGCCCAATCTGCTTGTGTTCATTCAGGAAATCCACTTGACTGAAGTTCTTTTAAAATATCAAAATGCAGAAGAAAAGTGCAGTAATGATTACAGCTGATTTGACTCTTTATTCCTTCAGAGGACCAGACATCTAAAACCAGCAGTACTGTAATTGTGAAAATGTTTGTCAATCACAGCTGGAAAGCTTACCATTTATTTCTTTAATAGAGAAACATAAACTTTACGAAACAAAATGGCTATTTTTTTTGAAACTCACAGCTCAAAGATTTCAGTCATCAAATCTTAAAAGCAGTTTTTCATACAATATCATTTAGTGAAACTCAGGTCTACATTGTTGATACTTTTTAGTTCACTATGAACTAGTTGTTCACGAACTGCATATAATGGGAAGATGTAAAAACTACTCTTTGATTATAGTGGATATTGTTAAAATTTAATTCAAAAGGAATGTAAGAAACAGTATGTAGAATACACACACTTAAAGTAAACCTAATATGCTTTTGTAATTAATAAATACAAAGGTACTTAAAAACATTCCATGGGGTACAGTTGAGATATTCTGTTAAAGGGATTAAAGGGCCAAAAGATAGTGGCAAATACTGACCCGGAGCATTGTGGAATATTCCATTAGAGAAATGAAAAACTCGATCTGTAGTGATCTGAGAATGTGCATCAGGAGTGAGCGGTGCAGATGCATGCTGGGTTAGGGACAAGGAATGGAATTTCAAGTGGGAAGATGTGTGTACTGGTTGGGAGGGGGTTGGTTGCTTGTGTGTTTGTCCTGCTGTTGCAGAAGCCCCTTTCACCACTAGTCTCAGAAGGATCATGGAGAAGGTGTGGAGTGGGTAATAGAGAAGGACATGGGATTTAGAGTGTCTGTGTGGCCCTGCCAGGACAATGCTCCAAGCCCGTCACCGTTTGAATAGCAAGAGAGGAGAGGCAAGTCCTCATTCTCCTCTTTGACACCATTAGGCACCTCTTAGAAATGGCGCCATGGCATCTTCCTCCTTTGTGTCTGACCTGTTTCACTTCTGGTAATGTCATTTGGGTTCATTCAGGGAGGAGTGGGAGGTAGTGGGCAGAGGGTGCAAGGTCTTGGTTATACTACATGAGTAAGTCCTGGAGGTCTACTGTACACTGTGGTCTTTGTGCTGCATACATAAAATTTTGCCGAGAGGGCAGATTTTATGGTAGACCTTCTTTCTCTCTCTCTTTCTCCCTCCCTCCCTTTCTTTCCTTCATTCTTTCCCTTTTTTTGTGGTGCTGGGAATTGAACCTAGGCCCTCATGGATGCTAGGTAACAATTGTACCACTAAACTACATCTCTAGCCATTAGGTAAGTTTTCTTATCTCTGAAAATAAATCAGGTGGGAGGGAGCTTTTGGAGCCCAGGGATATCTTATTGGCATAGTTTGTGGAGCAGGTTTCACAGGTATATGTTTAACTCATCGAGCTATATATTAAAAGTCTATAGCTTTGTGCATTTTATTTATAACTTTAAGACATTTTTTTAAAAGGACACGAGATACTGCAGACTCCTTGTGGCAGTTCTGGGGTGGTTATATCTTTGGTTTCATCCTATGGAGTCACTTTGCAATTTTCATTGCCCAAGGTCTCTGGCATGTCAGGGTCACAGTAGTTATAGATCATGAGGTGTCTTGGTTACCCTGGAACCCTTTGCTGTTTATTCAGCATCACCCACTCTCACATTCCTATCTGGTTGCTGCTTCTGGGGCTGTTCTTTGTTACCATATGTGGGACAGAGTCCAAAAATGCAGGCCATATCCAGAATGGGGACACTTCCTGACGTCCCAGCCAATGCCCATTTCCAACCTGCTTGTGGTTTTTCTGCTCCCACAAGACAGATGGTCTTGAGACAAATGTCCTCTTGTCCTCTGTTTTTTAGTGGAAGAAATTTGGCCTGTACATATGGACCTTATTTTTCTGCAGAATCTGACTTTGACTTTGGGCATAAGCCTCATAAGAAATCTGTGATTTTGATTTCTTACTTACCTCATACAGTCTTTGTGTGTGGTCCATTCTCTGTGGGTTTTATCAAGTGTAATATAGATATATTTTTGTAAAATAATGTAAAATATTTTTTGTAAAACAGCCACTTAAAATATCGTAATTTAAGACTAAATAATATAAGTTAGTTCAAAAGTTTTTTGGAAAAATTTGCATTTCCCCACCCTTCAAAGTTGCTACCACCTTGTGAGCAAATGTACAAAGCATCATTAGCATCCACGGTACAATAAGTGTGAGACATATTTACATGCCTGTCAACAAAAGCAACTTACTTTTTGAACATAAAAAAGCCACTTACAAAATTAATAAAAAGGGGTGGTTGGAGAGATAGCCTAGCAGTTAAGAGCATCAACTGCTCTTGCAGAGGACCCGGGTTTGATCCCCAGCACCCACATGGTGGCTGAGAACCATCTTTAACTCCAGTTCCAGGGGAATCTGACACCCTCTTCTGACCTCCGAGGCATTGCATGACATGGGTGCATCAACCTACATGCAGGTAGTACATTCATACACATAAAAAATCAAATAAAAAAGTCACTTACAAACTATACCCCAATAAAAATAAACACAATTTATTATTTATCAAAAGAGAAAGAAGAAATATATAACTTCTTTTCTCTTTAAACTGACAAAGCACATAAATCTTGAGAAGCTTAAAAATCCATAGATGTAAAAATATATGTGTTGTGTATATAAAGTATGCAACATATTGACATTACCCATAATGCTATTCTTACCAGGTAATAGATTACCGAGGTGGTCAATCCTGCCAACTTTGCAGGGCTAGAGTCACCATGGAAACGCACCTCTGGGTGTGTATTAGGGTGTTTCAATAAAACTTTAATTTAGGAAGTAAGACCTGTCCTGAGTGCATGGAGCTCTGTTCCATGCACTGGAGTCCTGGGTTGAATAAAAAGAAGGGAACGAGGAGAGCACCAGCGTTCATCTCTCTCTGCTTCCTGACTGCACATGCCATGTGACCAGCTGCTGCTTGATCCCACATCCGTGACTTCTCTGCCGTGATGGACTGTGTCCTCCAGCTATGAACCTAAATCAACCTTTCCTTCCTTAAGTTCCTTTGGACAGGCATGTAGTTTGTCACAGCAATGAGAAAGGTAACCAGTATACCAGGAGATCCTCAGAAAGACTTAAACAGAAATAAGAAGAGATGGAGAGATGGGAAAAAAGGATATAGAAGAGAATTAAAGGGAAAGGGGAATGAGAAACATTTAAAATATGTGTAAGAACAGGGAGTGGAAAGCAGAGCGACTGCTGGGTGAGAAGAGAATGGAGTGGAGGGTTACAGGCCTAATGGCAGAGGGTGCTTAGCATGCCTGCCTTCCTTCCTTCCTTCCTTCCTTCCTTCCTTCCTTCCTTCCTTCCTTCCTTCCTTCCTTCCTTCCTTCCATTACTGAAAAAGAAAAAAGGACAATGGAATATGATAAGAAATTATATCAAAGATAAAATCTCTTGTTAAGAAAAGCCTTCCTCCTGTGTTTTGAAAACCAATCACTACAGTGTTAAAGCCAGATGCTTAATTTTTCTATATTGATGGGAAATGCACACCAAGTAGAAGTTGAGAAACAGAAATCAAGGTTCCTTTTACAAGTGGAGCTTTCACTCCCTGTTGGGAAAAACTACTTCAAAACTACACCCACACTTGATTCAACAAGTCAGATAAGTCTCAATGTGCGTCTGAGCTGGTTAGCATGGTGGTCAGGAAAGGCTCTTCTGTTACTCTGGTCAAAGTCTAGGACAGGTCTATGAATTTCTAATTGTGCATTGTTTTCGGCTGCTAGAGACAATTGTGGGAAGACAGCATTGAATTTTGATACCTACTGGTCCAGTTTTACTGATGAAGCAGAGGCCATTGTAGATTAGCCTCACTTTCCACTAGCACTTGTGGTCCAGATGGCCTGGCTCAGTAGGTGTGGGGGACAGGCATCCTCCCCTTGGTCTTGTCTTCTGTGGTTTTCTGTTTATTATGAAAACTGTTCAGACAGTTACAGAGGATTCATCAGTGAATCACCCGGGTACCTAATGTATTTTTCAAGTCTCTATTGTCAAATAACAGCTGTATTTTCCCCCAATAATCAGATTCAATTGCTCCCGAAAGTATGATGACTCCTTTCTGTGCTTGCTGGTCTCTTGACACAGAAGTAATTAGAGGCAGTGGTAGTTTAAAGTTTGAGAGCATCTGGTTATCGCTCATAGTTGAGATGTTTGCCATGTGACCTTAGATTCTTAGAGCCTAGCATTATGAGTGCATCAGTTGTCCTGGTAGGATAGTGGAAATGAGTATAGGCTGGGCCACTCTACCCACTCTTCTTGGTTTCTGCAACCCTGTGCTTTACCATAAGGACACAACACCATGGAATAGTCATAGATTTTGCAAATACACTGAGTCTAAAGCATGGGGCTCATAGGGTATCCTTTCAAAGCTCAAGCCCATGTTATACATATCTTCCAAGACCACTGTATCTTTATCAATTCAGCAGATTCTGGGTGGTACGTCCCATCATAGGACTGGTGTATCTTATGGCCACAAACTGCAGGTATGTTGATTCCAGTCAAGGCTGAGTGGCTGCCCCTTCTAGGGAAGGGTTCAGGATCATCGATTTTCCACCGAGTAGTGGTTGATTGTTCTGTTTAAGAGATGGCACCATGCGGGATACTCAGTTTTGTTGTCTTCTGCTGACAGGTAAGACATTCAGCTGTGATAGGAGCTAACTCATTTTTGGTGAGAGGAATCCCTGCTGTAGGACCTAAACATAGCATCTCCCACTGCTACTGTGGGTGATCCACTTAGAACCCCATCATGCCAAGTACCATGCTAGGCTTATACCAACATTTTCAGTTCTTACAAGGTGAGTTCTTTCTGGTAGGTGTTAACATATAAGACAAAGATCTTCATGGTTTTTACTCTTATATGTTTATCCACATGCCTCTTCTCCAGACTTTTTCTTTCTAGGCCCCCGAACAGCTAGTTCAACCACTGATTATGGCCATCTAAATCATATAACTTAATATCAGGCCATTATCATTTTATACAACACACACGACCATGTTTCACATGAAGTAATGTTCCTTGTGCAGATTTCTTCTCACCTTTGTGAGAAACAAATGACCCCCCACCACTTTATAATAAGAGTACTAGAGACTCAAAGTAGTGAATGATACAGTTTATTACTCCACTGTGCAAAGTCTGGTGTCAGCTTAGAGAAAAGGCAAAAGTGTCCAGCAAACCAATTTGGTGTCCCTGATACATTGTTTTTCTCCTTAAATTTCTTTGTCTGAGTTCTTTAGGGGGGTACAATCTTCAAGGTATCTAACACTGTGCCAGCCCTAAATTCTCCATCCAACCGATTCATAATGAAAGTCTTATCTGGACTCAATATTCCCTCCTCTTCTGATGTGGAGGCTGAGTCACACAGCAGTCTGCTTATAACTTAACTCTAGTATGAACTGTGAGTACCCAGGCAAGCAGGTGCCAGTACCAGCTCGGGAAGACAAGGTCCTAGTGCCTTCTGCCTGACTGCAATCCTCTGATGAGCTGTAAACATACCTCATAGTGAAAATAGACCCTGATGATTTATTTCTTGCATCCATGTCTTTAGAGGACTCTGGCATAGGATAGCAAGAATCTACTTTGGGACTGAATTTGCCAAGTTAACTCATCCACTCTCCAGTCTCAGCTGTTTCCTCCTCTTTGGATGAGCATCCCTGTCTTCCCTATTTTCATACATGGGAATTTAGCAAGTGGCCTGGCACTGTGAAGCGAGATGGCATGGGGGTTCTGAGGCTCCACTGCGTGGAGTTTTATGACTGAGATCTGACAGAACCCAGCCCATGACACCTGGTGGTTCATGGCCAGATTCTCCTTCACCAGAGCATAGTAACATAGCATAAGGTGTTTTTGAAACATATAAAAGTCTCTCCTAGGGTTCGTGCAGTAATTCATCTGTTGACGCCTATACCACACGGATCATTTCTCCTCCCCTGTCTCTCTAGGAGTCTGGAGTGACAGAGCTACTGTCATCACAGAGCAGGCCTGCCACAGAGCTCATAACTGCTTTGGATACCACTGTAAGCTGGTGGAGTTTAATGCCATCTACTAAATGGATCGTGACAGTATTCCTAAGTGTAGAATGTACTATCTCTAGGAACCAAAGATGCTGAGAAAAATTCGGAAACGCCCTGGTTTGCTCTTTATATTGGAAAGAATTTTCTAAAATGCTTTGCACCACTGAAGCCCAGAAGCTTCACAAACATGAGGACCTCTGATTGTTCATAGGTCTTGTCTGCCCACCTTCTCGTTCTCTAAGACCATCAACGGACCTGCCTTTTTTGTTCATTCACTTTAGCATGACGTCACAACAAATGCTACATGGTGAAAGATCCCAGACTTGGTAGCTGTACTCAGAGCGCACTGGTTCAAGTCACAACAGCGGAGCATTCTCCCCTGGTCTCCTCCGGCTCTGTAGTGTTTGAACTGATGGATTAGACGGCGTGTGTTGGGCTGCACACATCTGCCTCTGCCCCTTCAGTCTTTAAGCGTGGCATTTAGATAATAACTTAAAAAAAACCACAAGGACCAGACGAGGTGGTTCAATGGGTCAGGGTGCGTGCAGCCTGAGTTCAGTTCTTGGAATCCACTTGTGGAAGGAAAGAACCAACTCCTCAAAGTTGTCCTCTGACCTCCACAGTCATGCTGTGGCATGCGTGTGCCCCTCCACCCTGTGCGCGCGCACACACACACACACACACACACACACTAACCACCACACCACCACACTGAGAGAAGGTGAGGAGAGAGAGAGAGAGAGAGAGAGAATAAAATCAATAAATGCACAGATTATACCGTTATCACATTTTAAGGTTAATCATTTGAAATCGTCTCCTGCCAGTATTTTTGAGAACAAATTAGTTTTGATTGTATATGGCTGGAGGGGTTGTATGATGTTGATTCACTAAGGCCTTCTTGTAGGGTAATTCTTAACAAAACACCCCAGAGACCAATGTTGAGATCTGCCAGTTTCCTGCTGTGACAGGAAACTTTTTATTGTATAATTTGTGACCAAGTTTGGACTCCATAGATCAACCTTATCCAGGGTTGACAGTCTTTCTGTCTGTCTTTTCTCACTTCCCTTCCCCCCACATCCCCATTCTTTCCTTCTCTTCCTTTCTCCCCCCTCTATCCACTCTCCAACCCTTCTTTCATCCCCTTTCCCTTTCCTTCCTTCCCTTCCCTTCCCTCCCCTCATCTCGCCCTTTCTCTGCTGGGGATTGGATCTAGGGCCTTGTATCTGCTAGGTGAGCACTGTGCAATCAAGCTACACTACTGGCCCTCTTTTCTTTTTTTAAAAAAAAAACAACTGGGTCTCATATACCTTTGTTGTACTAGAGAGCAGTGTGCCTCATTACCACAGTAGACATGTTAACCTGAACTCTTATTCTTAAATTGTGTGAACACCTCTCTCTACTCCATTCAACTACACACACCAGTGGCTGCAGGTCCTCTTAGTTAGAGACCAGGGAAATGTCACTGTAGACCAGTGCAGGCCTCTGCCCTGGGAATCCCCTCTTGTTCAGTGTGTGGATTCTATCTTTGAAAATTGGCAAGGAACAGAGCAAAAGATTGACTCTTTACTAGAGTCTTCATTCTTGCTTTTTTTTATTGTATTGATTAAATAATATCCCTTTGTATCAGAGGTCCCTATAGCCTGTATGGACGATGTGCATATTAGTGAGTCATGTACTCTGCCAGACCACACTCCTCTGCAGCATCAGCCCATGGTCTGTCTACCAGCCTTGCTGGATGGCTGAGTGCTCTCATGTCATCCCTGTAGTTTTACAGTTCTGTCATACTAATTCTGATTAGATGGCTCACTCTGTAAGATTTTTGTTCTCTCGGGGCTAAGCTACAAAGGCATGCTGCCCCCAAACCTGTCCAAGTGACAGTGGCTGTCTTTTAAAAATGATTTTATGTGTATGAGTGCATTGCCTGCACATACGTAAGTGCAGCTGTGCTGGCAATGCCCGCCAAGCTCAGAGGAGGGTGTCAGTTCCCCTGGTACTGGAGTTATGGACAGGTGTTCGTTGTCTCGTGGATTCTGGGAACTGAACCTGGGTCCTCTGCAAAAGCGCTTGGTGCTGTTTACCCCCTGAGCCATCTCTCCAGCACTGACAGTGGGTTTTTTTTTAGCAGCACACATCTTACAGCTTTGGTCAATGGAGGACTTCTTACTGACCACAGTCAACTAGTCAGCCTTCTTTTTATACGTCATGTAGCTATCCAGCCTGCTTCTTTCTGTGAGTGCAGTGACTTCTGCCTCTGTCAGCATGATGCAGGGGTCTCTACTTCACATCTTCGTTCCAAATTTGCAAAAGCCATTTTAGTGTTAGTGTTAAAATTACCTTATGGATCTTAATAACCTGCTAGTTATTTATCAATTATATCTACTATGTATAATTTAACTTGGATTGTAAATTATATTGTTTGTAATGTATGTGTTATAGATGAGTATTCTCACACTGAGAAACATTAATTCTTGGTCTACCTTTGAGTCCTGTTTCTCTTTAGGATTCAGGGTCCCCCCCCTTCCCCTCCTGCTATTATACATTGCTGAGATCTCTGCCAGAACTTTTAAGGTGCAGCTTCTAAGATACCTTGAGATAGCCTCAAGAAGAGTCATGAAACTTGGAGAGACATAGTCTGAGTGATTAAGGAGTACTTGAAAGTCTCTCGGTTGTGTGGGAGCTGTATTGTAAAATACTCAAGTTTTATACAAAACAAGCAGTTAATTCTGCCAGCAAAAGAACATTTTCCTCAATCTGTAGTTAAGGGTAGAATATAACCAATTATTTCCTGTAATGTTATACAGTTATAAATTATATGACTTCACCATAAGCAGAATCAAATGATCTTCATTTGATACCATGTTAACATTAATCCTATTCTGCAGATTAATATTTAAACATTTTAACAAATTATTTTCAAAGTCCAATCTGGTTTGTGAATATTATAAACATGAAACGATATCTTTATTCATACGGATATTAATTATGATCAAATCAGGGGTAGAATTTAGTTTTCATGGAGGCACGTTATCATAATCGCAACTAGTTGCATCAGTACGAAAATGTTTTCATTTAAGAAAACTCCATGGAATTCCAGGTAAGAATAAGCCCCAGCATTTAAAACGGCCCACAGCTTTGTCCTTACCAAGCATATGCTCACTGTCTGTAGAAAACCTTTTGTTATAGGCTGGGGAGATGTCTTAGTGGGTAAGAGATTTCAGTGCACAAGCATGAGGACCTATGGTTAGATCCCCAGTATTCATGTAAAAAGCCAAGTGTGGCTGCATGTGCCTGTAACCCGCAGCAAAGGGGAATGATTGTAGGGCTGGCTGGCAAGCTGGTGTAGCCATTGAAACAGCCAGAGACTCTGTCTCAAGGGTGTAAAGCAGGGACTGAGTGAGAAGGACACCTGACATTCTCTTCCAGCCTAACATGCTCATACACAGGTTATCACACCTGAACAAATGCAAATGCACACGTGGACTTCATGTATGCACATATGTATCACATACCGCAAATATACAGCACACACAGAAACACAGACTCTTATATGTACCACACACAGACACATACACATGCACTAGAGATTCACATATACTACACAGACACACATGTACGACATAGTCAGACAGACACATACTACACAAACACAGACACACGTGTACTACATACATACTACATACATATATAGCACACAGGCACACAGAAGCATGCACCATACATACAGACATACACATACCCACATGTACTGCCTCTCACCTCCCTATTCCCCATACTTTTTTTTGGCCTAAAACCAGGATTGGCTATAAAATATGAAGTACAAATATCATAGCTAGCAATCCTGGGCTAAAGTTGAGCCTGCTGTTTGTTTTTGGAGTTCTGTGCTTGATTTTTGTCTAATTGAGTCTGCACAGGTCTTTCTTGAAAGTTCAAACTAAAAATCTGAATAAATTTTATTTTTGTAAAATAAATTTATATTATATTTATATTTACATTTATATTATATTTAAAATATAATATAAATAAATTTATATTATATTTTTGTAAAATAAATTTATTTTTGTAAAATATTTTGTAAAAGGAAGATATTATATATTGAGTTTTAGTGTAATCTGTTATAATTTTGGTGGATTATTCTGTCACTGAAGTTTTTAGTTAAGTTGTATTACTTTTCTGAATCTTTTGTTCACATCTAAAGCATGTACATTTAATATGAGTGAATTTTATACCAATCAATGTTAATAAAAATGACAGTAAATAAAAAGTAAACAAATAAAATTAAAAAACAAACAAATATAGCTAGATATAGTGCATATATAAATGAAGGTGTTAAGTTGGTAGCCATTACTGCAGGTTCTTACAGGAGTCTCAAAGTCCTGGATTAAAGTGTGCACTGCCATGATGTTGTCAACTTCTAAAATGAAGTCCTGGAAATCATGTCTTATTCTCTTTGTGTGGACAGGTGGAACTGTGGGCCTGGTATTAACTTGTGCTTCAAACCCTGAACTTGTATATAAAGTTTTTACTTCCTCCTCTGGGAGACTCAAGTTTTGATCTTCCGTGTACGGCAGGGGTCTTCAGATAAATGAAAGGAAAAAAATCAGAAACTCTCAGAGGGTGATTCAACAGCCCACCTCTGATTAGTATGTGCTAATTACCAATGATATTAGAATGGAGCCACTCACAATGCCACTGAGTAAGGGTAAAACGTCAAGCTACGGGTTTGACTCAGTGAAGCCCTAGAGCAAGAACATGTTATGCACAATGAAAAATATTTAGAGCCTTTAATTAATGCCACAGCTAAACCCAATCAGCAAGAACTTGGATTTTTCAAAGATGATTCTAATAAAGTAATTGTAAACTTAACTAATTTGAAGCAGTTCCAGAAACTGTTCATTGATTCAACTTCTAAGGACATTGTTTATTACAGTGCAACTTAGATGAAGTAATACTTCTTTTAAATCTTAAATAGTAATAACAATTGTAGTTTAAGACAAAGTCAGTGTAAGAAATTAAGAAAGTCCAGATATATTAGATTTTCTATGAATAGTCTTTCAGAAAGTAGAATATTATTAACACTTTAAAACTAAGACCAGAGAAGGGAAAAGGCATAATATACAATTACCTAACTTGCACATGTCTGCAAACTCAGGCAGGAGCACAAATATCAATGGAAGACTAGACTAAATAGTTTGTTAAAGAAAAAGATAGTCAGTAATTTCTGAATATTAGGAAGGCTTCTGGTTCTTGGTGGCTTTGCTACTTAAGGATCAAAGTCTTTACTTTGGAAGATAAAATTATTCTCAAGAGCAGTAGATGGTAGATTGCCTAAATGTCATGTGTCTCTGGTCAGGAAACAGTTTTAAGTCTGTACCTAGGTCATGTGAAAGTTTAGGTTACTCAGAAGCTTTGGCCGGCCAGAGACAGTTGCATTGGAAGAACTCAGTTTGTGATCTTCTAGCTAAATCCTGCTCAAAGTAGAACATTTCCTTTTCCATCAGTAAGTACCAAATCACTGAGCATTTATGCCTGTGAGATTCAGTTAAAAGAGGAATATGATAGCTGTGTTGACTCTGCTAGCTATTGTGAGTTTTGCATCACAGGAAAAATATTTCAGGGATATAAATATAAAATATATGAGTATATATTTATATATATATCTCAAGAATAGGAGATATATGTATAAAACTACTTGAAGTTTTCTTTTAAAGATAAATATTAATGAAGATAAATTGGTTGAGACTTGTTTTATAATTCTCTTGGATTTGGCTTTTGTATCACAGTAGGAGCCTTAGATGTATCAGTAGATAATGGAGAGACTTACTTTGTTGTTGTTTTAGAGGCATATAGAAGATTTGCACTTGTGGTGGATCAGATCAAACAAGGAATCAGCTCCTACCGAGGATATTCACCCATGTCAAACCTCAGTTAGATACAGAAACAATAAAATAATTGCAGCCCTTTTCATGTAAAGCCCTTTTTCCTGGTTTCAGCCAAGGCTGTAAAACTGAGTGCCATTTGGTACACACCCTAGATTAGAGAGAGGCAACAGAGTTTTAGACCACTCAGAATAAATCTTGCTTAAACTTTATTCAAAAGGCTCAATTTTAAATGAAATTAAAATCTCTGAAGAACCAGCAGAGTGACTTTATTCATACTTTGAAGTCAGTTGGATACAAAGCACCTGGCCTCTGGTCTTTCTTTCTTTCTTTGATAGTACTAAGCAAAATAGCCCTTAAAAACCATTTGAGGTTCAGCCAGAGCATCTGTCGGCATCATAATAGCAAGTTTGGACCAGCGTTGAAGCCTGGCTGATCAGGGTCTGGTTTTCTTTAGTGTACTTAAAAGCCTGGCCAAAATCTTCCCATACTAGGTTGTCTATGGGAGAACTTGGTGCATGTAGGCTTTGAGCTGGTTTTGTTCATGTCCAGATATTAGATAATAACCCTGGACCCATGGACTCTGTGACCATGCTAGACTAGAATCCAAAACAGCCGATTGCCAAGAGCTCATTTCTAAGGGACCTATCACAATGCCCAGTGCACCCATTGTGAATCACCTTGTTTGGTTTTGGTATCTGCCTGGCTGTCAGAACCACAGTAGATTGCTTTCCCCTTGAGAATAGAAGGCCAACCTGCAATGGAATGGAGGATGCAGCTGCATATTATCAAGTTGTACTAAATGGCGAAGCACCTAGTCTCTAAATACAGTAAAGTCTTAGCTAGAGCTAAGACATAAAGGGGACACAACATGGAAAGGAAGAAGTCAAAGTACCTTTAGTTGCAGATGACATAATTCTCTATATAAACGACTCTAAGGATTTCACCACAAAACTCCTAGAGTTGATAGATATATTCAGCAAAGTAGCAGAATATAAAATTAATACCCTTAAATCAGCAGTCTTCCTATAATACCAACGGCAGATCACAGTGTACATATTTCTTATTCGTTGAAGAAGAAAGTTGCTGCTACCAAATCATTACTCAACTACCAGCATCATGCTATCCAAGATTTAAATGTCTTGGACTCTCCTTCAGGAAGAAAACCAACCTCCACAGACACTGAAACCATGCAAGCTTTCTAAACTTTACTATTAAGTATGCAATATTGAAATGCTGTGTGAAAATATCAATAAAGTGAAATGTGGGGCATGGTAGCAACAGTGGTCTCAGTGAAAGTCTGAGAAACATTGTGGTCCAAAATATATTAGAAGTCTTAAATGCTACGACCCAGGTATCATTCGCTCAATTTATATGACCCAGGTACCATTCGCTCAATTTATATGTATCAGATGGTTGTATGTCAAATAGAAACAGAGGGATCAAAAAGCTGAGAATGGTTCTTGGATCTTCTTTTTGCTTACATGATCTTAGGCAAATAATCTAATTCTAACTTCTCTCTGAACTTGAAAAATGGGAACCACACAAAAAAAATCTCCATTTCCAAATGACTACAGCATCCACTGAGGACACGACGTGGGCAGCCTTTACCACACCACATATATACTCATGCAGAGGGTATGTGTATGAAAGAGCGTTTTGGTTGCCAAGATCCATGAGCAAGGACCCTGCCTTCCTCCTTGTCAAGAAAGCCTTGTCCTGTTCCCGACTTTAATGGGAATGCTTTCAAGTTTTCTCCATTCAGTATGATGTTTGCTGTGGGGCTTATGGTATACTGCCTCTGTTGTGTGGAGGTACGTCCCCTGTATCCTGAGGTTTCCATGACTTTTATCATGAATGGATGTTGGGTTTTGTCACAGACCTTTTCTGCATCTTGTGAGAAGATGATGTGCATTCTGTCCTTGAGTCTGTTTATGTGGCTGAACCATTCCTGCAACTCTAGGGTGAAGCTAACTTGATCTTGGGCGATAATGATTTTTTTTACTTGATTTGTATTTCGTTGAGAATTTTTGCATCTATATTCATCAGAAAGATTGGCCACTTTGCTGGGTCTTTGACTAGTTTTGTATTAGCATCATACTGGCCTCATAGAATTCATTTTTATGTATAATAATTTGAAGAGTATTGATATTAGTTCCTCTTTGAAGACTTAATAGAATTTTTCTCTGTATTCATCTGGTCCTGGCTTATTTTTTGTTGGAGGAATTTCAATTACTCTTGTCTAGCTCAGTGATTGTTATGGGCATATTTAAGTTATTTATGCCATTTTGATTTAATTTTGGTAAGCTTTAACATATTTAGAAACTTATTTAGTTTTTAGATTTTCTAGTTTACTGGAATATATATTTTAATTTTTTTTTATGTGTATGAATGTAGTGTCTGCATGTAGGTTTGTGCACCCGTGTCACGCAATGCCGCAGAGGTCAGAAGAAGGTGTCAGATTCCCCTGGAACTGGAGTTTAAGACGGTTCTCAGCCGCCATGTGGGTGCTGGGGATCAAACCCGGGTCGTCTGCAAGAGCAGTCGGCGCTCTTAACCGCTAGGCCATCTCTCCAGTCCCTGGAATATATATTTTTAAGTGTGTTCTTACAATTTTCTGCAGTATTCTCTGGGTCTTTTTTCAGTGTTTCCCTTTGGGTCTCCTAGTTTATTAATTTGGATCCTCTCTTTCTTTTAGTTAATTTGACCAAAGGTTTGTTAGTTTTGTTAATCTTTTCAAAGAACCAACACTTCATTTCATAGATCCTTTGTGTTTTCTTCATTTTTATTTCATTTCAGTCTTGATTTTAGTTCTCTCTTCCCATCTGCTCTTTTAAGATATTGTTTGTTCCTGGTTTTCTAAGTCTTTAAGGCATATCGTTAACTTATTTACATAAAGTGTCTCTAATTTTAGGTGAAGATACTTAATGCTATAAATTTTCCTCTTAGGGAATGGCTTCATTGTGTCCTAATAAAGGTCTTGGTTTGTTTTTCTTTCATTTTCATTCAGTTCTAAGATATTTTAAATTTCTTTCTTGATTTCTCCTGTGATCCCGTTTTCATTCAGTAATGTGTTATTTAGCTTCCATGAATTTGTGTACTTTCCCCCACTTTTTTTAAAAATTTTATTTATTTCTGTATGTGTATCAATGTACTGTCTGCATGCAGGTTTGTGCACCCGTGTCATGCAATGCCGCGGAGGTCAGAAGAGGGTGTCGGATTCCCCTGGAACTGGAGTTCTCCTTGGAGTTTCAGACGGTTCTCGGCTGCCATGTGGGTGCTGGAGATCGAACCCGGGTCCTCTGTAAGAGCTGTCGGCACTCTTAACCGCTAGGCCATCTCTCCAGCCCCACTTTCCCCCACTTTTATTGTTGTTATTTAGCTTTTTTCCTTTGCGTTCCAGTACAATATAATATGATATTTCAATTTTCCTGAATTTGTGGATATTTGCTTTTTGTCCTAATACAAGGTTGGTTTTGGAGAAAGTTCCATGGTCTGCTGAGAGAAAAGTGTATTCTTTGGTGTTTGGGTAAACTGTTATATAGCTGTCTTTAAAGTCTATTTGACTTATGGAACCATTTAACAACAGGGTTTCTTTGTTTAACTTTTGACTGGCTGATCTGTCTATTGGTGCTTGTTGGAGTCAATGTGACATTGGCCAATGTCCAGAAGAAAAGATTGCAGAGCGCTTATCCCTGAATAGGAAATGTATATCAAACTTCTTCCTCCAGAGGCTCAGGGATCTTTGCGGGGGTGGGGGGGCAGAGAGACCGAAAGAGCCGGGGGTGGGGGACGATGACAAGGAGACGAGCTTTCCAGACAGATGGTCAGCTACTCACGTGAACTCACAGCAGTGGTGACAGCATGCACGAGTCCCACGCAAGTTCAAACCAGACAAAATCCCAGCACAGACATGAAGATGTGTGTAAGATACCCAACCCAACATAAGGAACTTTGGGCAACCAATGGTCACTGGGAGGGGAAAGAAAGTCTCTTTCAAGGATGGGACTCTTGGTAGGTTAGCCAGGCTCCAGTGGATGGACCCACAGTGAAGGACTTTTGGGGACGCAAATTAGGTTCTGTATGCCTTATTGTATATAATCTAGTACATTCAGTTGGGCAGGGGAGGGCATCTAAATACCATCAAATTATAATGTATGAAAATCACAAAGATTCCGTTTAAAGATTAAAAGAAGAACAAAAAGATACTGCATATAAAGTGATGACAGCTTTCTAGGTAGTGGGTTGAGAATGAAGAAATAGCACGAGACCAAACATGTAAATAGAACAGAACAAGGCATGCTGTGGAACATTCCACCCATCTTACTGTATATATAGACAGGAATTTGTAGAAGGAGTGGGATGTCAGTGTGACCACACTGATCTGGGGACTAGGGACATGTCTCAGCAAATAAAGTGCTTGCTATTCAAGTGTGAGGACCAGAGTTCAGATCCCCACAGCAGCCATAAACCAGTGGGCATGGAGCCATGCCGATAATCCCTAGTGCTCAGAAGGTAGAGGCAGGGGATCCCCGGGCTAAGGTGGCTAGAAAGCTTAGCTGAAATAGCAAGTGCCGGGATCAGTGAGGGACCCTGCCTCAGTCATCAAGTGGAGAGTGATTGACAGGGACACCCAGTGTCACCCTCTGGCATTCAGATGCACATGCACCCATTCATGCATTCACGTACACACATGCACACACATGCATACAGAGACACACACTTCATATACATATGCATGCAAAAAGATGTTGATTACGAGCATTATGGATGATGCTAAATGCCTGACTGAGCAGTTTATTCTTCAAGGAAAGGAATGCCTTTGAAGCCTTTTGATCTGGTGGCAGAAAGCAAAAGAGCATCATTTTCCTTTATGGCTGTGAAGAGCAGAGAAATCCTTTCTGGAGAAACAAGTCTGAACAAGTGGCACAGGGCCACGTGTGCAGTGCCCAGCAGACACAACTGGACACCTGGATGGATGTAAGGTCCACAGCCAGATGCTTTGGTGTGTGCCATCCATGTCAGCCACAGCACACTTTCTCTTACCTTCTCCTTTTGAGGGAGGGCAAGTTTAGACAGGGTCTCTCAGTAGCCCCAGCTAGCCTGGAACTCACTATGTAGACCTGGCTGTACTCGATCTCAACTGCCTCTGCCCCCGGAGTGCTGGGATTAAAGGAGTGTGCCAATACATCCAGCCCTACTCACTCCTTTGATCAGACAATATCACAAATTGTTGCTCTAGCTCTGAAGAGAAGTGTTATTCATCTCTTTTATTGCTCCCTTAAAAATAAGTCTAAGGAACATTTCAGTGTCTGTAATTTTGGCCTCTTTGGAGCATGCTGAGTAGTTTGGTATCATTTTTGAAAAGCCTTGCACAGCTAATCCTCTAACCCATTAGATTTTCGTGTCCCCTCTGTATTAGGTACTTGCAGCTCTTTGTCACTGGAGATGGGCTGGCAGTTGCTGGCCTCTGCAGCACAGCAGCAAACATATGCACATCAAAGCTGGCCTTATATTTCAGCTCAATGTGTAACACAGAAGCAATCCTGTCCTGGGGAAAAGCTACTGATGTTGACACAAAGGGGCTTAGTAAGACCCATTACCTAGGAGGAGAGGCTGTGTCAAGGGCCCAGAAGATCACTTCAAGTTCAGCAGTTCATCAGGAGGCCAGCACACGGAGCCTGTGTACATGGTTCAACACAACACAGCGACATACATCAAGGTCAGCACAAGGAGAGAAACACAGGGTAAAGCCCAGAAGAAACCAGATTCAGCTTCCCAGTGGAGTCCTACAGGAGATGCTGATTCTTCTAGCAATGTACTCTGAACATTTACCTATCTCATTAGAGGGTCCTGTGTCCAGGGTTTTCATTGAGGCTTATTTGCCTAAGTAGCCTCAGACAGTGTCCTAGTTTGTCTTTCCATTGCTGTGACAAAACACTCTGACACCAACTTGGGGAGGAAAGGGTTTATTCAGCTTACATCTCCTGGGTCACATTTCATCACTTAGGGAGCCCAAGGCAGGAACTCAGGGCAGGAACCTGGAGGCCATGGAGGACTGCTGTTCACTGGCTTGCTCTCTACTGGCTTGCTCTCTGGCTCATGCCCAGCCTGCCTTCTTATACTGTCACTGCTCAACAATCAAGACAATACACCACAGATGTGGCCACAGGCCAATCCAATGGAGCCAATTGCCCAATCGAGGCTCCCTCAACCCAGGTGTGTCAAGTTGACACCAAAGCTATCCAGCACAATTGACCCCTTGTCAACTTGACACACAAACACATCACTATTAAACCACAACCTTTCCAGTTCTTATCCCCAAAATATGATGTTAACATGAATCACAACCTAANCAGTTGAGGAAGACACTCATGTCAACCTCTGGTACTTGTCTGTGTAGACACATGGGTACACACACTTGTATACACATGAACACACACATGAACATACACACAAATAAAAATGAAAAAAAATGTTTCTAGAAGTTATATTTGATGGCATAGTGAGGAGGAGGATTAGGAGGGGAATCACAGAGCACAGGCAGCAGACCGAAGTCCTGGGCCAGCCTCACATGCAGGAAGATTAGGAGGGAGATCGCAGAGCACAGGCAGCACACCAAAGTCCTGGGCTAGCCTCGAGTGCAGGAGGCTGGGGAGGCAGAATTACAGGGATGATGTGTTGGGGAGCCTAGAGAGAAGAGAGGTTGAAAGGAGGAATTGCTTAAGGTGTGGCGATGGACATCAGTTCATATTGTGTTAGTTGATGATTAACCTGTTTGTCCATACAAAGCAGGACATACTTAACCAGTGCCTTAAATAGCTTACCTGACCGTCACATCTTTCTGTTTTCTTTAATTATTTGTCATTGATTCATATTTGTTTGTATATGTTTAGATTGCACAGAGGGAAATGGTTGAGTTTGGGGAAAGGTTCTTTGAGCACTGCTGGACAGCTCTTTGGGAGGAATTATATAGAGACGATGATGACTAAAATCACCCCTTCCATTTGTGATGGAAGAGTCATTCCACTTGCTTATGTCAGAGGACTCTTGTGGCAACTGCATTGATCTGACCACTGCTTGATGGTTAAGAATAAACATGAAAGGCTGCTTGTTTTGAGAGCACACATCCCAAGAGGTTGAGAAAGTAAATTTACTATAATAAGCTTGGACTTTCTAGGTAGTGCCTCTGGCATTTAATTTCTGTCTTTCTGGGTTCTTAGATACTAAAGTTGAATAGAACTTAAGTATGTGACCAAGTGAACCAATGATTTTCCTTTGCTTAAAATATATATTGTAGGGCTGGAGAGATGCCCTAGTGGTTAAGAGCGCCAACTGCTCTTGCAAAGGACCTGGGTTTGATCCCCAGCACCCACATGGCAGCTGAGAACCGTCTTTAACTCCAGTTCCAGGGGAATCCGATGCCCTCTTCTGACTTCCTCAGCATTGCATGACACGGGTGCACAAACCTACATGTAGACAGTACATCCATACACATAATAAATAAAATTTGCTGGGCATGGCGGCACACGCCTTTAATCCTAGCACTTGGGAGGCAGAGGCAGGTGGATCTTTGTGAGTTCAAGGCCAGCCTGGTCTACACAGTGAGTTCCAGGACAGCTGGGGCTATAGGGAGACCCTGTCTCAAAAAGACCAATAAATAAATAAAATTTTAAAAAATTGAAAAAAATATGTTGTTTATGGCCAGGTGTGGTGGCACATGCCTTTAATCCCAGCACTGGGGAGGCAGAGGCAGGTGGATCTCTGTGAGTTCAAGGCCAGCCTGGTCTACATAGTGAGTTCCAGGACAGCTGGAGCTACAGGGAGACCCTGTCTCAAAAAGACCAAAAAGACATATATATGTTGCTTATATGTCTGAATATTTGGTTATAACATGTTTGACACATGGGGGAGGGTTGATTTATTTACTTTTAAATGAAAATCTCATACTTTTGTGTGGCTGATTTAAAGTTCACAGTACAGGAAATACCACTGCATCCTCTCTGTATGGCTCAGAAATAGAAAGTCATTGCCCATCAGAAGGTGGAGAGGTTGGTGTTGAGTGATGCACCTCCTTGTACTTAGTATAGCAATGGGTGTCAATTCTAGCCTTTTCCCTTCGCTGGACTTCAGGAGGGCAAACGTGGGCTGTAATTGAGGTAGTTATAAACTCTGTCTCTTGTCCTACTGTCTCAGGGATTCCAGCAAAAGTTCTCCTTCCACAGTAAAGAGATCGTGGCCATCAGCTGTTCTTGGTGCAAGCAGGCGGTAAGTTTGGGACAAAGTAAGCAGTGTGGGCTCCTGTGTGATCCATCATAAGAGGCCATGTCAGTGCTTGAGTTCTGGCCTGCAGGTGGAAGATTACCCTAAATGAGCATGCAGTTTTTCTCATACAGCATCCTTAGAGGAACAAAGAGAGTATAATGATAGAACAAAAGTAAATCCAAGCTGGGACCTTGAAGCCCAGGATGAGAGCTGGGAAATCCTTCTCTGGTTCTCACCCTGGGATTGGAATGTAGGGTTTCTTATGCCCAGACCATCAGACCACTCACATTTCTTCCCTGTCTGCTGGAATGCTAAATGCTCCCTATCGTGGGAAAGGACAGCACGAGGAAGCACGAGTTTCAGCACAGGTGTCCAGGCATCTTGGCTCTTCTCGTCCTGACATGCATGACGTTTCTATGGGGCTGTGAGATTGGGTACTTTGGGGTGTTTTTAGGTTTGAATGGTTTTGCAGTTATTCACCTGCTCATTGATTTGTGACCCTTCCTTGCATTTGAACTTATGGAGTTATTAAGATTCCATGCTAATTTGACAATTACTTTTCTTCTTTTTTTTTGATCTACCTTTTCCTCCACTTTTAAAAGCCCTGGACCCCTCTGTCTGAAACAAATGTTGCATTTTCTTATTTGTTTGCTTTTTTTCTTGCCCATTCTTTCACTTTAACCAATTAGCAAACTACAGCACCCAGGGCCAAATGTCACTGTCACCTATTTTTATAAATTAAATTTAATTGGAGTACAGCCATACCCAGTTATCTCATTCCTCAGTGGATGATTTGAGTCAGTGCAATATAGTTGAATGGGCTTCTGAATATGTAGCATATCCCATCCTTGTGTTTGTGATCCTCTTGCCGCAGCCACCGGGACACTGGGATTACAGGCCTGGGCTGTCATTCCAACTTTCTGCTTAGTCTTTTGAGTGACTGCATAGATTGAGATATATCGCCCCTCTATTCCATAGGAGACCTGAAGAGAAAGCTAGATTAAAGGTTGGCATTCTGCATGCTTCAGGATCAATGAACCACACAAGCAACAGGGATGAAACAGATATATTTAGTTTGAAACAACTGGGGCTGACATTTTGTGGTCAAAAGCATTTGCATCATAGCAACTCTATAAGATCCAACCTAAGAGTCTCCCTGGCATAATTTCCCTAGGCCTTCACATGTCAGTAGAGGCTTCCGCTCTTAGATGGAGACTCATTGGTCTGGCAAGTCAAATGCTTGCCATGCCCCATTTTATATTCTTGGCATGTCCATCTCCTCGGTTCAGTTTTCACACACAGAAGCCTTGTGTGTCTGTTCAAGAGCATGTTCACAAGTATAATCCTAGTTCTAGTGAAGCTCTTACACCATCAAGGCAGTGTCTCCCTCTCAGATGGGGTGTCAACTGGTCCCTAACACTATCTATGCTGCTGGCTTCCCTGAACTCATAAGAGGCTGCTCTTGGGGTGCCATCATGTGGGGTTTGTCCCGATAGACTGCCTCTTTTCCTGTGACCCTGGGGTGATATGGTTTGCCCAGGGTCAGTAAATATGGAGACTTGATCTTACTTTATAATGAACGGATATGTTATTTTAATTGATTTATTAGCCAATGGAGTCACTACAGAGACTGACCTTCATTGTGTCAGAGCTTTGCTCATTTCCACACTTTGTAAAAGCTTTTCCAGTTTCCCACTTTGTAGAAAGTGATTTCGTAAGAACTGTACATGCAAAATATATTCACACAAATTATAGTGATTTATTTTAGTATTAGAAGTAATACCTTGTAGGCTATTTGATGTCAAACAACTGACCTTCTGTGATGCAGGAGAAAAATCTTGTGCTGAAGAGCTGAGGTTCTTGTAGATATGTCTTGACTCCAACATTTAAAAGCTGTGTAATCAAAAAATAAAAATAAAAGCTGTGCAATCGTGAGTGCTTCTTAGTCTCTAGGTTGAAGATCAGTCCAGCATAAATTGAGAGAGTTATATAGGTATTCTCAGCGACTGTTTCCATTATAGAAATTCTGTTGCTATGTGTTGAGATTAAATTTGAACTGCTAGAAGAAAATCCATTGTGAAAGGTGCTGTTGAAATGAAATTTTTCTGGTGTGGCATTCTTCTCGTTTAATTGCTTGCATATTTCAAATAACTGGTGGCATGAAGAATTATTAATTATTTTATCAATATTTTACCCTTAATTGACTTATATTAATTAGCCACTGAATTATAGCAGATATTGAAGATGTGCAGAAATAAAAACAAAATCTTCATATCATAGAATAAAATTAGGGTGGCTATAGATGCCAGTTTTTTGAAAACAGTCCTAATTGGTGTCTTTTCTTCCAACATAGTTATTATCAATGATCCCATTCACACTTAAACTGCTCCAGTTGAAATGGTGAATTATGGGGTAGTTACAATATGTATAACTCAAATTCAAGCTTGATGTTGGATAAAAAAATCACCATGATTAACACTTAAGTCCCTTGATTGTTTCATAATGTTGATTTTATGTTTATTAGAAATACTATATTATTACTCATGACTGTGGCTTTGTAGTTGAAAGAAGATTGAATGTGTGATTAGTCTGGGGTCACATTTCAGCCTCACAGCCCAGGTATTGAGTTAAGCCCCTTACACTGGGGTATTGTGGTGGTCACGATTAGTTTCCTTCCTTCCTTCCTTTCTTGAACAAAAAACACTTTAAACTTGCCAAGTGTGCTAGGGCCACTGTATTTTTTTAAGGGCTCTAGACAACCCAGTAAAAGTAACCTCTTTGTGTTCTGTTACCGCTGGGATTAACAGCTCCCTAGAAGAAGCATCCTGCTTCCTTCCTGGCTCCCTAAACTGACAGGATAGCCAGGGAGGATTTACAGTTATGGTAGAACAAATGGCAGTGGGTGGGCACTGCCTTCCTGGCTGTCTTCATTTCCTGTCCACATTATCCAATGAAAATGGTCCTGAACAGTTAGGATTAGGCCGTGACATCTTTATGAAAACATTGTATTAAACAGAAAGTCTTAGCAGGTCTCAACCTGCTAAGGTTCCAAAAGTTAACAATTGTGTATACATGGGAATGAATTACAAATCTCGTTTCTAACTGCCTGAAATGATTGAATGCTAATGACATACCTGTGTTCTTAATGTGTGTCTCTGTGCATGTGTGTGTGTATTTGTGTAAATGTGTATGCACACGTGCCTACTTACTGTTCTTCCTGCAAGTGATCTCTTATTCAGAATTCCTTATTAGCCTGTTTTTCTCCCTCAGTTTCACAATAAGGTGACCTGCTTCATGCTGCATCACATTGAGGAACCCTGCTCCTTGGGGGCTCATGCTGCTGTTATTGTCCCACCCACCTGGATCATTAAGGTGAAGAAACCTCAGGTAACTGCAGGCTTCTGGTGTTGCTGGGATAACGCAGAGAAAATAAACTCCATGAATTGCTTTTCTCCTTCAACTAGTCTTTGGATTCCTTTGACCTCTGCACAGTCATCGCCATGTCTGATGCTTAGCTAGCTACCGAGTTTACCCCACTCGCCCATCCCTCCACCGTGTTGGGCCCTCCCATGGGAGCAGACCTCCCAGTCCTCAGCAAACCACAGCTCTGGAGTAGGGTTGTTTCCTCCTCACCCATGTGCTGATGATAATTGTTTTTGATGGCAATTTTGAGTTTCACTGAGTACCAGTGAGAACATCATGGAGTTTTACATGTCTTTCTTCCCTTTCTAGCCTGAGAGGAGTCAACTGAGAACAAGCTGGGATCATGGTTTGGTCAAGACTTCTGCCACTTCCAGTCTGAAAGGCAGACCATGAGTCATGCCCTTCATATATACACAGCCTGCTTCAAGAGCCATATTCTTTTCTGAAGACAAACCAGAATCTGTTCTCTTAGAAACTAATCTCATTCTGTATTTTCAGCATAGTCCCTGTCCCAGCCAATCTCTTCTTCCTTAGTTTGATAACCATGGTGGTTTATTAACAAGGACAATAATCCCTGTTGAATGTATATCATCCTTTGTAATACACATTTTAGACACTTAAAGATACAAGATGATGGACTTTTAGGGCCACAGGGAGAACAGTGGTACCACCCTAGGATGTAGGTGCTTCAGGAGGTCTTACTGAATATAGTATCTTTTAAAAATCAGCATGACCTCCAAAGTCATCCTGTGGTTTATTTCCACTGACTCTGTTCTGTTGTGAAATGAATGGAGCATTGCTTTGATAAGTGTAGTTTATGTAAAGTTGAGTCTCTGTTGATGGTAAAATGAAACTCTTAGGAGGTTTCTCGAGGAACAATTATGGCATCTACTTGTTTAAAAGTGGGAAGTCTATTCTTTAATTTTATGTTTTAGAATCAAATGCAAGATACATCAAGTGAGCTGCCTGAGGTGACGAGGTAGTCATATGGACTACTTCCTGAAATTCAAGCGTACCGAGTCTCAGTTTTCATTTTTAAATCCATTTAATATTTCTTCTTTGACTTATTTATCCTCCAATTTAGTTATTTCTACAAGGCTTTGTATTATATTTAGATTCAGTCAAATTAATACCTTCTTTATTGAAAAGCCAGGTTATATCAGAAGGTCTCTAAACACTGTAATCAAACATCTACTCTTGACCCTGAGGCCTTTTAGATATCTACTGGAGGCATTGGGGGAGCTCCCCAAGGATGTGGGGTTTATTCTTCTGTTTGAATAACGGGTGGGATTTAGGTCAGCAGAATAGAGCAAACACAGCAGGTGGGACAATAGCAGAGTTTCAGAATTATATTCCTGAGCCTGTGAGCTGAGTTGGACCATTCAGGGTCTCTGCTAAGTCCCACAGGATAGGAGTTGGAGGGTCTTCAGGCCTGATGGTGGAGGGATTTTCGATACGTGAACTTTATCATGAAGTGGCAGGCTTCCTTATAGAGAAGAAACAGTAGAGTCAAAGCTGTGTTTTGGAAGGAAAACCCCCAAAGTGTAGGTTGACAGTGAAAGATAATCCTGCAAAATACAGAGAACACTAGATTAGCGTCGTTCCATTATTATAATGGGAAGAAAAGCAGGGTGGCTGTCAGTGCTGGACTCCACAGACATAGTAAAAGCAGGGACTGAGAATAGTACTTGAGTTTGTGGCCAGAGTATCACTGACATCCAAACCTCTAGTTTGTAGGGTGTGGAACACTGAAGAGAAGTTGTTGATAACAACACAGAGGCATTAATAGCAGAAAACTCTTTAGAGACATAGGGGAGAAACTGAAAAGAAGGAGCATGTGGTGTACCAGAGTAAGATGGCTTCTAATGTTGAGAATAATCTATCCATCATCTATCTCTATCCATCATCTATCTCTATCCATCATCTATCTCTATCCATCATCTCTATATTTCTACACATACATATTTTTATGTTCTGTCACATCGTTTCAAAATATAAATGGTAGAGAAGGTACTTTTTTTTTTGTCTTTTTGAGACAGGGTCACCCTGCAGCTCTGGCTGTCATAGAACTCACTCTATAGACCAGGATGGCCTTGAACTCACAGAGATCCACCCACCTCTGCCTCCCAGGTGCTAGGATTAAAGGCCTGCACCACCATGCCTGGCTCGAGAAGGTACTCTTAATTGAGTAAACATTTAATTAGCCATATTCTAGGATGCTATTATTTATGGAATGATGTCTAAAGATAAATGAAATGTGATCCATCTCCACAAAGTTTATACTTCCTAGGGGAAATATAAATACAGTGATCTAAGTCATTAGTTGTGGATTCTGGAACAGGAGTCTAGCCATTTATGCATCTTTAATAAAAGAGTGGTCTGCTGCTATCTTGGAAAGTATTAGCTCTTTGTTAGTGTACATTCCTGGGAAAGACATATATAGATTGGGGAAGACAAGTGGACACACAGGTTGATTCAGTCATAGTAAGTAAGGAGCAATGAATTCAAGCTGAACAATGTTAAATGCTGTTTGAGATGTACAAACACAGTGGAAATATGAAACATGAGTCAGAAATTTCAGTCATGGGGATCAAAATAGACTGAATGGAAAATATATTACTCATGCTTAGCCTTGAATAGCGTGGGGAATCTCCTCAGGTAGAGGGAGGGTGAAGGCCAATGCAGGTAGACAGAACATACTGAGAGCAGTTAAGATGGATCATTAGATAAGGTCAGATTTATGTGGATGTTTGTGTTCTGAATGGATGACTCCATAAAGGAGCAAATGATGCCATGTGATGGTCCATTCGTTCCTCAGAGGATGTGCTCCAGTTGCCTCTGCAGAGTTACAACCATAGATAGTACTCAACTCTACATGTCCTGTGTTCTCCCTTCTATATACATTCCTATGATACAGTTTTTTCCTATGATAAAGTTTAACTTATAAATAAGGCCTAGTTACAGATTAACAAAAATAATAATAAAATAGAACAACTACAATAATATACTTTAATAAGCATCATTTAAACTGATGGAATTATTTCTGGGATTTATCACTTAATATTAATTTTCAAACTATAGTTGACCATGGATAAGTGAAACCACAGAAAATGAAGCCACGCCTAAGAAGGCTTCTGTAATATGTCGGAAAACGTGACTTATAGAGAGACAGAGTTAAGATGGATGCTCTGCTTCCTTGTTAAAATGATGGTTGACTCCTGGGTGGATAATGACTCCTCCAGCCACTCTAGAATGGGAGGGAAGTAGAAGATTGGTGGTAGGCATGAGGACTCCCTGGTAACTTGCTAGTGGTAGCTTCAGATTACTTAGAGAGAAGAAGTTGTTTACTACAAGTTAAAAAGGAATGGATGACAGGTAATTTCAGGGAATTCAAATGAGAAGAAAACCAAAGTTTAAGAACCAAGGTTGAACTTCGTGATGTACTTGAATTCCAAGTTACATTTAAAGCTACAGATGTCAGTGCTTCTCTTGTGGACAGAAATCAGAAGGTAATATTTCGGCAGGATAAACAACGCTAAACCTCAGAGCATAAGTTTGGAGTTGATGGAGTGAGATGTATGCGTTGTAGATTGTATGAAGTCAAGTTACAGGAGACATGGGCGAGGAAGCTTACTCAAAAGTTTCACATCTTGAACCAGGACACCTTTTTTATACAGGACAATTTCATACATTGTATATAAAGCATTCTGGTGACGCTCCCCTTTCTACCTTCTCTTATCTCTCAACTGTATTAACCTGTGTTAATACAGTCCCTTTCTCAGATTCATGTTCATGTCTTTTTTATTTTTTTGTGACCAGTTGAGTTTAACCAGGGTTTTCCCTGTGACCATGGGTGTGGGACTATCCCCTGGAATCTGGTAAGCTCACCAACTAAGAATAATGACTCTCTTTCCCCAGCATCCATCAAGAGCCAATAGTATCCCATGGAGGAGGTGGTTCCTCGTCCATGACTGCCTGCTTACAGGCCCTGTCTAGTGTAGGTCCAGTACAGGGAACTGTAGTTTTTGAGAGTGCATGATGGGAATGGATGCTTCATTCCCGAAGATCACATTTCATGCCCCTTCACCCTGTTACCCAGTCCTTACCATCTTTCCACCCTACCCTACCCAAAACAATTTGCATTAGGGCCACTGACTTTTCCAAATTGTCACTGTTTTATTTACTTTACCACTACAGTCTTTTCCAAGTTGTCACTGTTTTATTTACTTTACCACTACAGTCTTCTGGAAAGAATATAAAAGTAATCTCTTTCCTCTTTCCTGAACAGTGTCCAGTGAGACTTCACAGGCTTGCACTGGATACTGTGGTCTCTTTGGAAATCATATCTAGTATTTTTTTTTTTTGACCTTCAACTTGAATCCAGGGTATGATTTATTGGTAAAAAGTCATGACCATGACTGATGGGCTCTTTTAACTCTTTATTATCAAGGATTTTTCTTTTATGATCAGACCCCAAGGGAACAGTTGTTTGTAAATTCCAAGTCTTTTTAATTTGAATGTTTTATCTCCCCTTATCAGGAAAACATGAAGGAAAGAAAAGCTGTATTTTGTGATTTATCTATCATGAGTCTTTTTTTTTTATTTATTTGACCATTAAGTACACATAGGCCATAAACATAAGCAGTATCCATATAAACCCAATTATTCAACATCTGGGTTCAGTTTTTGTACAACCCAGGGCCCCCAAGTCCAATTGAAGAGGTTTGCTTACACAAACATGTTGATCAAATAAAAAGAAAAGAGAAAAAATTTGGTCCATTCTTGCTATGATCTCACAGTTCATCCCCCCTCCTTGGCCCTTACAATCTTATGTGCCAGCCTCTTCCATGAGAGTCCCTGGGCTTTGGAGGGGAGGGTGAAAGAGAGAGATAGAAGATCCAATTTTTTTTTCTGAGGTGACACATCAAACTCTTGGGACTGTCCAAGTTCTGTTTGCAATGTATTGGTGGGTCGTTTAGTAGTCTCCTTTTAATTCTAGTAATAAAGCACAAATAGTAACAAATATTAAAGATTATAACAAGTTCCTCTCTGGACACAGACACATATGCTTGGATAATATTTTTGTGGGGGCATTATAACTCTTTGGCAAAAGGATGCCAATAGCTTGTCAATGGAGCCTCCTGACATTAGGAGGCACCAAGGCTACAGTGTCAGCCATGTGTCATATGCCGCCAGGGAGCGGACCATAGATTGAATTGAATTTTTTTTTCTGTCTGGGTGTACATGTATCAGGCTGCTGCTACCATGCTACATCTTCTTTGGGATGTAAAAGCGTAGCACAGAAAGTGTGTAGCAAAGCTTCAGAGACCATTTCTTTCCAGCAGTTTGTATAGTACTCTCTGACACCATGAAGATCATACTTAGTCTTTAGTTTCATGTTTAGTTTGTAATGAGTAATGCACACATATCATCCAGGTGCAAATGAAACTTTTCAGATAAAACGCCACCTGTCACCAACACTGAAGATTTTAAACACCTCCTTGTCTTCTCCATTACATACCCATACAGAGTTCTTACTCAGAAATTACATGGGTTGAGAAATGTACACATAGAAATAGACACAGAACCACAGTGTGTGTATGGTTGAGCATTATTAATTCACACTATTCTACAGGTATTTCTTCAGGGCTTGCTTAGGAAAAAAATGAACCTTTGGGAAAAGTCTATAGTAGGACTTGTAGACTTCAGTCCTCTTAAACTATTGTACCTATCCCAGGCTATAAATCTATCATAGATCTATTCATTGATTTTTACCCCTATTCATAGATTTTTACATTGTTTCAGTTATTCAACTTATAAGAAATGTTGTATTCATTCAATAGATCTATCATAGATCTATTCATAGATTTTTTTACCCCTATTCATAGATTTTTACCCTTATTCATAGATTTTTACATTGTTTCAGTTATTCAACTTATAAGAAATGTTGTATTCATTAAACAGATCTATCATAGATCTATTCATAGATTTTTTTTTACCCCTATTCATAGATTTTTACATTGTTTCAAATATTCAACTTATAAGAAATGTTGTATTCATTCCCACCTACACCTTAAGGATGTTTTTTCCATTAGTCTTATTTTTCAAATGTTTTGTGACTGGTTAATCTTTAATTGCTGGAGACTTATGAGACAGAATAACACATTTTATTCCGTGACTAACAGCAAAATTACTCAGTTACTTAAACCATTTCCTTTAGTGAATTCTAAAGATAAATTAGCACTTGTGATTTGCTGCTACTTGGAGTTTTTGAAACCTACTCCTTAACCCCAAAGGGGTGAGTTTTCTTTGTTCTTTTGCTTGTCCATCTTCAGAACCACCTTTATTCCAGTGGGGCAGCCAGAGGGGGTAGTGAACCTGCTCTTTAATACACAAAGCCCTGCCTTGGAATGCTGTGGAGAGTGTCCTCTGTTATAATGAAGTGATATATCAGTTGTTAGATCTATTAGTATAACCAGTTATTTGTGATCCCATGACCAGAAAAATCCCTTAAGAGTAGTAAGAGCTAAAGTTTGATTCACAGTTGAGTGATTCATTCATAAAGTACTTCCTAACAGCCCAGGAAGGAGTCATAACTCCAATAAGGACTCAGTTGATAGGATTACTTCTGTGGCAAGATAAGATTGCCCTGATACCTGGTCCAAGAAAACAGAAGGGTAGAGGGTAAATGCTGTTGAAATTAGAAGACCACAAAACCCAGTCTGAATAGTGTTGGTCTTGTAAGGCAATCATTTATGCTTCTGAGTCAGCTGCCCTTGAGGTTAACAAGCAGGCTTTTTTTTTTTTTAAATCTAATGAATAAGTTTAAAGCTTTTCTTGATTCTTTTACCAGCAAGTTTTTAACAAGACCTTCTTTGTTGTTGTTGTTGTTGTTGTTGTTGTTTGGGTTTTTTTGGTCTTTTTGAGACAGGGTAACATAGCTTTTATAGTCTTCAAAAGCGGGCTACTTTGTTGAATTCTCAAGTACCAAGTCAGGATAGATATCTTTTCATGGCTAAAATACATCACAAATCTGGCTTCCCGTCCATCTGTTTCTCAAAAGATGCAACTGCCTTCTAAATGAAGTAACACATGTGGACCAAGGTATATATGTGTACAAAAAAGAAAGGGAGCCTTGCGAATAGTGAAACACGCCAGCAAATTCTACAACACTTGTTATTGCTCTTTGACCCTTAGGGCTATAAACTTCCTCTGAGCTCACATGCAGATTGTGCAGTTACTACTTCCTGTTTTATAAAGAAAGCCTCAGATGCATGGGTCTTGGTGAGGCTCAAAAGTATTTGATTTGCTACATCTCTGTCAAAACCAGTCTGTTTTATGTGTCTGTTCTCAACTAAGATTAAGTTCCTTGCCTGCTGTTTTTATATTTCAACTATTTCTAATTCCACACTCCCCAAACATACTTGATCATCAAAATCACCTGAAATTGTGTGAATTCCATGACAGATAGCTATAAGAAAGTTGTAAAAGGTCTTAACTTGATTCAGTAGAACTATCTCATAGAATTTAGGTGTTAAATTCCCATCAAGAACAAAGACCCCTAGTGTTCTTGTAAGCAACTGCTATGTGCCTCTGGGCTAGGGAGGAAATGTATGAAAACATCAAAGCAAAACCATCACCTTTTGAGCATCCCTTCCCAGTCCAGGGGAGGTTCAGTTAAGTGCTGTTATTTATAGTAATAGTTATTCATTGCTTCAACAATGATTTGAGTACAGTTGTGTACCAAACATTTGTGCCATGTGCTGAGACTAACAGATGTGAGTGGGTGCACATTATGGGATGGATTCCGAGCTGACTGCTCCATGTATGTGCCTTTCCTTGTCTAAATTTCATGACTGTCTTATGGAGTGGGTATGGTCAATTCATTTTCAAATTAAGAGACTGTTGTTTCAAGCATTTGACTGACTTGGTCAAGAGCATAGATCTCAGCACAGGAAGCTGCTCGAGGAGGCTGCACGGCAGGTCTGCCAGCTCGTATTTCTTCTGTTGATCTACTTTTCCATGGCATGTCTTGTCTCCCAACTTGGCTCTTTTCAGTTTCAAGCCCATATTCTTAGCACCTGATGCATGTCAGCATCAACCATCGAGGGTTTTTGTTTGTTTGTTTTTTGTCTTTTCGAGACAGGGTCTTCCTATAGCCCCAGCTGTCCTGGAACTCACTCTGTAGACCAGTCTGGCCTTGAACTCACAAAGAGCCGCCTGCCTCTGCCTCCCAAGTACTAGGATTAAAGGCGTGTGCCACCACACCCGGCTCAACCATTGAATTTTTAAAAAGACCCCTGATTTGAGCTTCAGTTCAAATGATGAACAGAGTATTTGATGGAGTCTAGGTCCCAGCATTTTCTAAAAGCTCTCTGCATGAGGCTAGGGTGCTGCACTGGGCCGGAAGTCCTAGGAGCTCCAGTTTTGGCACCAAATAGAAGCTCTGCCTACAGTCTAAACATTACCAGACTCCAGACCATTTTTCTTTCCTTTTATATAAACTGAAATTTATAAAAATATTACACATGCTTTCGTCATTGCAAAAGAGACAAGAAAATGACCAAAGACCCCTTTAACTAGGAATTCGGAAGCCTTGAATGTCTGTTCTCAGGGGAAGTGTAGTCAGTGGTGAATGACAGCGATCTTCTGGGGTCAAGCAGACTCATGGTTTCCTGAGTGTCTTTTCTGGAGAGTCTCTGAGATCCTGAAGACATTTTCTTTTGAAGGAGAAGAGAACCTGGGAACACATGATGGTTCTTGAAAAATACCCTCAGCCTTGGCCAACACAGGCCACAAATTGGTTTTCTTTCCTTTTGTTTCTTAATCTAAGTAAAAATAAAATAAAAACTGTCTAGTTTGGATCTTGTTAATTTTGATTGCATAAATGTATATCAGTGAGACCAATGTTTAGTTTTGAATGCTCTTGAAAATATAATACTTGAAGGTTAGTTATCAAAATTTCTTCAAGCTATTTTGAAAACTGTTAACTGCTCAAATAATGTAAGTGTATATTCTTGTTTCAACTTCTAAGTAAAGAATTCTGCGTTTCAGGCTCTCAACACTTGGTCAAACATCTATTATATGGTCAGTACTATCTTGCCTTTGTGAAGATGCAATCTAATTAATTATTGAGTCCACTAGTTAAATCTGACTTTTGCTTGGTCTTCAACCAGTAAGTTATGACTGTTTTCTAAGAGCTCCTCTAAGCATTTGTAACGGATACTAAGAAGTTGAAGGTAGTTGAAGTAATCACAAATTGTGGTCTATATACTTCCTAAAAGAGAAAGTAAATTTAAGCATCTTGTATGTCAGCAACTTTGAGTTATTTCCATGAGAAGAACAAAGCTCAGGGCTACTTAGTGGAGGGAAGACTTTTAAAATAAATGAGTCTTTAGACATAGAAAGAAAGACTAATGCCCACCCTTGTACTATTTTAAGTAACTTAGGCCAGTCTTCCCTCAGGCTTTAAAATGACAGACATCAATGCTGACAAGAGAGTTGGATTGTGAAGTTATACTAGAGTCAAGAGTTATTTTATGAATGTGTTTACAACAGACAATAAAAAGTAAATGAAGGAAAAGAAAAACATAAAAAAATGGCCTCCTTTTTTACATTTCCACATAGGTGATCTCCATACCAGGAGATGAACTTGAACTTGGTTGGGCGGGAGACGGACCTGGTTGGGCGGGAGACTGGAGCCCCTCAGAGAATTTGGGATTCTTCCATTTTTACTGGGAGGGTTGGCAGGTATACCATGTGTTGTTATGTGAGTCCATGAGAGCCTCTGGGGCTTGAACTCCCTGCCCTCATGCGGCGGGGAGTCAGTCGCTCACTCTGGAGCACTGGACTGGTTTCTGTCTGTGGCTTACCCATGAGCAGTGGCTTGGAAGTGTCAAAGCATGAGAAGCATGCAGTCAACAGCATGCGCTGCTGTCCTCCTCTACATGGATCTGCATGGAAACTCTGGGGCTGCCTACCTCTGAGTTCACTGCTTCCTTCTTTCCCCACAGAACTCCCTGAAGGCTTCCAATCGGAAGAAAAAAAGAACAAGCTTTAAAAGAAAAGCCAGTAAAAGAGGAACTGAGGTAAGTGTATCAGAGTGCTGGCGGGAGAGGTACAGCTTCACTTGTGGAGGCTAGAACTCTTGGGGTACACAGTAAAAATCAAAGCATAGCTCAAGTTTCTGGAGCACACTGTAGCTTGAGATACTTTGTTCTAGGTGATGTGTACATGCATGCCCCTATGGAGAATCAGTGCCATGGAACAGGGCACAGGGTTTTAGTGGTCTGCAGACTTCTCCCTTCTGCCTTGTGACTGCTTCCAAGCCACGGATGTATACCCTAACAGCCCTGTCTGCTTCTTTCAGCAGGAAAACAAGGGTCGTCCTTTTGTGATAAAACCCATCTCCTCTCCTCTCATGAAACCCTTGCTTGTCTTTGTGAACCCGAAGAGTGGAGGCAACCAGGTGAGGCATTTTCACAAGTTTGATTTTGAATACTTGGTGATTTGTTAAAAACTCAATCACTAGCACCAAGTAAAATAACATCATTGGGAGCCCAAAGAGTCTCAGGAGAAATTGCCCAACCTAGAATTCTACAGCCCCTCTTTTTCCCTCTGTATACAGCTGAACCAAAGGCACCCTACAACCCAACTACTGTCCTCTGTCCTCAGGGAAAGGGACGACTTACCCATCACAGCAATCCTTAACAAGTACCTCAAGGCTGCAGAAAATAGTCATTTCTAAAGATTTCATTTGGTCTCTGCCCAAATCCTTTAGTAAAGCTAGCATTTAACTCATTTGAAAATAAGAATATATCATTAAAAAGTTAAATTTAATGGCATGCCTAAAGTCACCTTACTCTGTAAGGACAGGCTTTGTACTGGAGTCCGGATCCTGTCTTTTTTAAATTTTTAAATTTATTCTTTATGTGTATGAATGTACTGTCTGCATGCAGGTCTGTGCACCCATGTCATGCAGGTCTGTGCACCCATGTCTTGCAATGCCGTGGAGGTCAGAGAGGGCATCGGATTCCCCTGGAACTGGAGTTAAAGACAGCTCTCAGCCGCCATGTGGGTGCTGGGGATCAAACCTGGGTCCTCTGCAAGAGCAGTTGGCACTCTTAACCGCTAGGCCATCTCTCCAGCCCCCAGATCCTGTCTTTTTAATCCAGTTCTCTCCTTGCTCCTTGAGGATCTTCTGTAGGCTTTAACTTTCTGTTACTTTCATGGAAATTTGGCTGTGAAAATATTTTTTCTAACCGTAAAGTCTACATTTTGTACTTTGAGAAAAAATTCTTTGAAGTTTCACAATAAACAGCTGAGATTTGAAACTATTAATAGCCCCATAGCAGGAAGGGATGTGTCATGGGGATTGACTTAATAGTCCAGATGATGTCATTATTATTAAAGATAACGAACTGATTACAATAAAACTTCTCCAATAAGAGCTTATGACTTAAAAGAAATTTCCCTCTTCTCCTTCATCAAGACACTTGATCATTTGCAATGTTAATGTGGAGACCAGGGAAAATGTGTCATAAACCAAGGAGCAATTCATTGTTAACAACCTTCATTTTTGTGTGGGTTTCACATTATAAGGAGGTGCTTGCAGTTTTAGTGGAAAGCCTAGGAATGGGTTTCTCATAAGTGAGGCTCAATTCCCCCTGCAGCACACCCAGTCAGGGCCTGGCCTTCCCGTGGTCTGTCGAGAGTGAAGTGACACAGCTGGGAACCACAGAACAGAGTGAATCAAATATAATTGGTTTCATGGCTTTGGCTATCCAAGCCCCACAGGCTAATTGGTATCAACTGTATTTTATGAAGATATTCCATATATAAAATGCACTTTTGTTCTTTGGAGACAGAATTTCATGTAGCCCAGACTGGCTTTAAACTCACTGTAATTAAGAATGACCTCAAACTTCCAGATCCTCTCCTTTCACCTCCTGCCTGCTGGGATTATAGGCATGTGCCAACATGCCCAATTTTATGCAGTGGTGGGGTGGAACCCCAGGACATTGTGCATACCAGTCAAACACCCTGCCAGCTGAGCTCCACCCCAGCCTTAGAGTGCATTTATTAATCATGCTAAACTATTTTTTGTGGTTGTTGGACACACAGGAACTTCTAGCTATCTCTACCTTTAAGGAGATGACAACTCAGTTGTGCTACAACCCGTTCCTATTCCAGTCCCTGTGTAAATTAATAACGACAGAGACCGCAGAGTTTAGCTGATGCTGCTTCCTAGTTCACCAAGTTCTAAACAGGCCAAGGACATCGTTTTTGTTAAAGTCAGAAAAGGAGCCAATGCCAAAAAAATAATAATTCAGTGATTCATTGTGAGCTCCAAACTGGATGGCTAAGACTGCAAGTGTTAGAGAGCGTTAGAGGGAAACAGTGACTTTTGAGTGAGAAATGGTGTATTGGAAATGGCCGAAATGGAAGAGGGGCACTATTTAGCTGATAGAGTAGAGAAGATGGCACGGGTAGGTTCCCTCCTGTCTGTACCATGGCAAGTTTCTGTTCATCCTTCAAGGCTCACAAACACTGTTCTGGACCATTTTTCAAAACCAATCACCATGTCCACTATATTCCAACAGCCCTTGGGCTGCACCTGTGTTATGTAAATTTCAACAGAGGTTTTTTTTTCTGTGTGTCTGTTCTGTTGGGGCTTAGGCTTCACATTGCCAGGGGCTATATCTTTAAATCTTTGATTTTAGTGGTGTGGTGCATACTAAACAATTACATAGTGAAAGTTGGAATAGAAGAACAGGTGTGGTGGGAGTTCATTTGGATGACACTGTGGCGAGTGGAGCTGGCATAGGCAATTAGAGAACAGACCTCTCTGGCTGACAGGAACTTCAAGCAGCAGTAGAGAGGGGTGTGTGTGTGTGTGTGTGTGTGTGTGAGAGAGAGAGAGAGAGAGAGAGAGAGAGAGAGAGAGAGAGAGAGAGAAATCCTGTTTTTTTCCATTTAATTATTAATAACAATTTACTTATTCCACTCATGTACTTTTATATAAAAGACTTTGTGAGTCATTCTTCTAGTTTGCAAAACTTTAAAATTTGTAAAATTTGCTTTAGTCTTTTTAACTAGATGATACTGCCATCTACTGGCATGAAAAAGATGTGTTGTTTCTCTCTCTCTCTCTCTCTCTCTCTCTCTCTCTCTCTCTCTCTCTCTCTCTCTCTCTCTCCTTCCTTACTACCTAATGCATGAAAGGAGAAATGCCAACATTTTGAAGGTCTATATTGGTTCAGATAGGCACAGGAACTGCTTTTGTATCCATTAACAAGAGCACAGTATTTTCTTATCCTTTAAACTTCACAATAGTGTGTCTGTTTCTCCAGAATCATTAAGGTACAGGTGAAACTTGTTTTGCAAAAGTTTAGACACTGGTCCTACCAGAATTGCTTAAAGACACAGGCATTGGGTTCAGAGGCTGAAACATCAGCTTCTGCCACCAGAGTGGAACTAGCTGGTTCTGAGGGTTGAAGGATCAGTCCTCTGGCCTCTCACAGTGTCCGTGGCGGGGTTCCAGAGGAGAGGTGTGGTAGAAACTGGGTACTTGGACCAGAGTTCCCAGGTCTAATAAGTAGAGGGAGGCGAGCAAAGGGGAAGCTAGTAGATAGACCAGCGATGGCTGATAGTAGATAGACCAGCGATGGCTGATAGTAGATAGACCAGCGATGGCTGATAGTAGATAGACCAGCGATGGCTGATAGTAGATAGACCAGCGATGGCTGATAGTAGATAGACCAGCGATGGCTGATAGTAGATAGACCAGCGATGGCTGATAGTAGATAGACCAGCGATGGCTGATAGTAGATAGACCAGCGATGGCTGATAGTAGATAGACCAGCGATGGCTGATAGTAGATAGACCAGCGATGGCTGATAGTAGATAGACCAGCGATGGCTGATAGTAGATAGACCAGCGATGGCTGATAGTAGATAGACCAGTGATGGCTGATGATAGTAGATAGACCAGCGATGGCTGAGCTCACCACTAGATGTGAACCAGTATCTCCCAAACAAGGCCATCCTAGGTCAGGGCCAGTCATGCCAACATGGACAGAGGGGGCCAGATCCAAAGTAAATGATTTTCAATGAGAAATTTCAGTACTCCAACTATTTAAAAATATTTGGATATACAACATCAGTGAAAAAGTTAGCTTTTGAATGTGAATAAATAAAAATTTTATACAAGTTCAGACTTCTGTGTTTTAGGGTAGTTGGGGAGAGAGTTGAGGGGCAGTATGTAAATGTTGAAATCCAGTCTTAAGATTCTGTTAAAATAACCTCAACAGGTGAGATTAAAACCACAAAGTCAAGAACTGGTGAAAAGTCCCTTTTCCTATGTTCCAATATTGGTGGAAGCATGGGGTGGAGGCAGGGACCTAAGACAGAAACCAACCATCTAGCTCCTTTGATGGGCTAGAGACCACCTGTCGACAGCTGGAGTAGCGACCCATCAAAATGCAAGTCTGGCTTCCTGGGTTAAAATATCTCAGTTACTGTTTCACACAGAATGAAGTCCAGGCTTTTTAGCATGCCGGACTTAGGGTTTGCTCCAGCTGTTATCTCCCACCGCCCTCTGCCTGGCAGTTCATGAACTTTATGGAGTGCAGTTGTCCATGGTGTGGCTCACCCTTTTACACCCCTGGCATCCTCACTCCAGGCCTTCTTCCTCTGCTCCTTGTGCAAGGGATGCTTCACCATACAAGGCACAGTCAGGTGTCGCCCCTGGGGTGGCTTTACTTAATCTCCGGATTTGTGCTTAGACCATCTCTCCAGTGGGTGGACCTGCTTCTCATTGGGCGTCCCAGAACTTACCTATTTCAGTGAATCAATGTGCTTTGTCTCGGTCTCCTTCCAGTAGATTCTGAGCTCCTGAGTATAGGCCTGAACACAGACAAGAAGCCAAATCCACATTTCTTGAATATGTGGTGTGTTCCTTTGGGATTCGATGGAGCCAGTTTGAAATAACCATTTCCCAAACTCTTTTTCCTGCTAATTTTATTTTCCCCCAGCTTGCTTGTTGTCTGGGCAGTTTTCTTAATGATCTAGATCACGTACACACGATATGAACTGAAAGCAAGCAGGATACTCCTCCATGAAAAGGTCTATTGCTGTGAACTGGCTTGTCCTTAAATGCTTCTCGATAATCCTAAATCATTATGATCACATATTTCCTTTATGTGTAGAACTTCCTGTGAAGCTGGAAGATCCCTGTAGGGTTCATCTCTCCATCCTCCCACCTGAAACTACTAGGCACAAAGCAGAGGAATGAATGAATCTTGTTCATGTCCCTCTGTAACAATTACATTCTCCCTCTCCAGTGTCCAGACATGGGAAGAGTGTTATCTAACCCCCTATGAGTGAGTTCCTGACTGCATAATAAATAGCTAGGAAGTTCTATGGTCAGTAAGTTATTACAACTACAAGGTGAATTGGAGATCATGTGCAAATTCTTTTTTTCCATCCAAGAAAACCAGACTCCTGGATAAAAGTTGCTGCCTTGTGTTTGTCATGGAGCACGTGGTATCCATCAGAGTTCTTGAGACTTGCTAGTGAGCGACAGCTGTGTAAATGACAGAGTAGATTTAATCCTGACATTGAGAAAGGAGCAAATTACCCTTCTCTTGTGAATTAGTATTTGTGAGATTATTCATTTCCATTTAATAAATTACCTCCACGAAAGCCCTAAAGTAGTTTATCCCCTGGGAGCAGCAGATCTTTTAAATGTGACCTAGGCTGCTTTTCTTCTCCACTCACCAGGATCGCTTTACAAAAGCTGCCTTTATTCAAATTCTTCTTATTTCTCCTAATATCATACGCTGAAAGTGAGATTATTTCCTTTGTGTGTGTGTGTGCATGTAGGTGTGAGTGCATGTGTGTGGAGGCCAGAGGTTTGATGTCTGGTGGCTTCCTTGGTCATTTCCACCGTAATGTTTTGGGACAGGGTCTTTTGCTGAACTGGGAGCTCACTAATTTGATGAAATTGGCAGGGCAGTGAGCTCTGGGACAGAGTTGTCTCCACCTCCCTAGCACAGGAGATTACAAGTGTATGACATCATGCTTGACTTTCTACATGGGTGCTAGGACTCCAAACTCGGTTTCCCAAATGGTCTACCCCTCCGTCCCCAGGGTTACTTTTAAAAGAAGCAATTCTGCCCTGTGTGGATATCAATTCTGTTACGTATCCAAGCCTGGCTGCATGGGTGATTCTTGCCCCCATTCAGGTGTGCTGGCCCAATGGATTGCATGGGGAATGGCATCTCCCAGGTGTAGAGACAACCGTTTGCCAGGCTTCATTGACCTTCCTCTCTTGGAAGGATGCACTGAGATAATTAGTTGTTCAAATGAACACAAATTGAAAATGAGGAAACCTGAACCCGTGCAGCTGATGAAACCTTTTACAGAAATTTTAGGTTAAGCAATAACAATAACTTTTCAGTGCTTTTTATTTTCATTTCTTGAAAGCTGTTAATTACCTCACATTGTGTGCATAATAGGGGAGGGCGAAGTCCACATGTGCTCTCTACCATGGCAGGGGGGGAAGGGCTAATAATTACCAACTATTCATGCTATTCTAGGGATTTAAAGTAGAACAATAGAGTTTCTATGAAGTCAGTTGTGTATGGTCCAGAAATTAGTGGTCTTTAAGATGGACCCTTCTGTTACCTAACTACATAGAATATGATTGAATAGTCCTGAGCACACTCGATATCACTGCCCAGCAAGGGAAAAGACAAAATGACCTGCATTTATGTTAGTGGGATATCTCCAAATCCATGATTGTATTAGAAGGGGTCAACATATGTCATTTGGTGAGGCTGAGGGATGAGTTCTGATAATTAGGGATGGAATATTATTCCTAAAATTATAGCAAGCACATGATAAGGCAGAACTTTTAGATTATAGGTTTGGAGGATCTGGGGAACAAAAGACCTGCATTAGCTTCTGTAACAACTGGCTCAGCAGTGGGATAATTATAAACCACATGGTAGCCTCCTGCCACCCACGGTAATTAATGAATGGATTAACAAAGAGCAGGAAAGAAAGGGACCAATATATACAAAGGTCTCATTGTACCCCATGCTGAGTGAGATACATAACTATCACTGATTCACTTAATTTAGATAATCATCCTGGCAGGGAGACTGTGTTCTCACTTACGTGCTGCTACACTTGTGCATCGTTCAAAGTGCCCATGACCATACAGTTAAACATGAAGTTAGCCCTGATCCATGGCCATATAGTTAAACATGAAGTTAGCCATGATCCGTGACTGTACAGTTAAATATGAAGTTAGTCCTGCTCCATGGCCATACAGTTAAACATGAAGTTAGCCCTGATCCACGACCATATAGTTAAATATGAAGTTAGCCCTGCTCTATGACCATACAGTTAAACATGAAGTTAGCCCTGCTCTATAACCATACAGTTAAACATGAAGTTAGCCCTGATCCATGACCATACAGTTAAGAATGAAGTTAGCCCTGCTCCATGACCATACAGTTAAACATGAGGTTAGCCCTGATCCATGGCCATACAGTTAAACATGAAGTTAGCCCTGATCCATGACCATACAGTTAAACATGAAGTTAGCCCTGCTCTATAACCATATAGTTAAACATGAAGTTAGCCCTGATGCACGACCATACAGTTAAACATGAAGTTAGCCCTGATCCATGGCCATACAGTTAAACATGAAGTTAGCCCTGATCCATGGCCATACAGTTAAACATGAAGTTAGCCCTGCTCCATGGCCATACAGTTAAACATGAAGTTATCCCTGCTCAATAACCATATAGTTAAACATGAAGTTAGCCCTGATCCATGGTCATACAGTTAAACATGAAGTTAGCCCTGATCCATGGCCATACAGTTAAACATGAAGTTAGCCCCGATCCATGACCATACAGTTAAACATGAAGTTAGCCCTGATCCATGCATGACTCATGCTGTTCCTGTTCTGCTAGGGCAACTCTTCAATATATATTAGATACAGAAGCGGGAATATTTTTGAAGAAAGCATGGGGGTTGCTGTTGGAGAGATGGCTCAGTGGTTAAGAGCACTGGCTGTTCTTGCAGAGGACCCAGGTTTGCTTCCCAGCACCCACTTGGTGGCTCACAACTGTCTGTAACTCCAGTTTCAAGGTACCTGATGCCATCTTCTGGCCTCCATAGACACTGGACTCATGTTACACACATACATACATGTAAGCATACACACGTAAAAGAAAGTAAAGCTAAGAACAATCATGATATCTACTAAACTAATACTATTATATGTGGAAAACCTGTTGAAGTGAGCAAAATATTGTTGTGGTTGGTAAGATGCATCGTTTTACTCAATTTTAAAGCTTATTTTATTTTATTTTTTTTTTTTGGTGTTTTTGAGACAGGGTCTCCCTGTAGCCCCAGCTGTCCTGGAACTCACTCTGTAGACCCTTGAACTCACAAAGATCCACCTGCCTCTGCCTCCCAAGTGCTAGGATTAAATGTGTGAGCCACCACGCCGGCTGTTAAATCTTTTTTGAAACTAATAAATTAAAAAAAATCATTAGTTTCTTTGTATTTTCTCAATTTACTTTGAGAAATTTCTCCTAAACCACCTTTTGTCCAAAGAAATCATCATATTTTTAAAATTCATAATCTCTTAAACCCCTGTAGAAATGTTCAGGTGATTAAGAAAAGTTTAGTTGAAGCTTACACAGAAATATGGATCAGAAAGTGTCAAACTTAGCTATAATTGTAGTTAACAAATGAGCCAGCCTATGTCACTGAACATCATTTTTTTACTTTATTGCTAATTATTATTGTCTCAACATAACTTAGAATGTGGGCATTATTAGCTGCTTATGAGTCTTTTGAATAATTTTTCTAGCTGGAACAAAGTACAATGGAAAGTCCATGTGTTTTACATATAATATTTAGTTACATATATATTTATGTAAACCACTTTAATTTTTTATACAGGATGTTACTATGTAATCACACCTGGACTTGAGCCATGATCCTCTGTCAGCCTCTCATGAATACTGGGATTATAGGCATGCACCAAGGTGCCAGAAACACATAAAGCTTTTATATTTAAAATATATATGCATTCTGCTAATAGTTTTTCTCCAAATAGAAAAAGTTTTTTCAATAAAATCATAATTATCTAACACATGCCCATGATGTATAGACAATAATATTAAAAATAAAGTTAAAATTGATATGAAATGGCACAGGCTGGCTTCTTCCCTATCATTAAGCATACATCACGTGTTAAGTGTTATGTTGTGGAGTCCCAAATATTATTCCAATTAATCCATATAATACATGTGGGAAGTGGGCACAAGAGAGGACACAGTGAACTTAAATGCAATTAAACTTAACTGAGGTCATCTCTCTATCCCCTTTAAATATGATTTTAGATCATAGTATTGGCTTTTATTTTTCATTTTTTCCCCTCTTAATGTCTTTTTTTTCTTTTATAGGGAACCAAAGTTCTACAGATGTTCATGTGGTACCTGAATCCTCGGCAAGTGTTTGATCTTTCTCAGGAAGGACCAAAAGATGCGTAAGTCTAGAAACAGTCTCTCCTTAAGAGTTAAATTTGAGGCAAGTGGGGACCATAGGACCTGAGGTCAAGGTTGTTATCTAATTACTGGCTGAAGTCCTTTCTGCTCATCTCTCGTTAACACTCTCATCAGCATTCCTCTCCACCAAGCCATGCCTGATGTTCCCTCTTGCCTGTGATAGTGTTTATCTCTGTCAAAACACTAACTTCTCAATTGTTTAGGCAGTGCATGCTCTTAGTGGACTTGCTGCTTGTGTATGTGAAATTGAAACCTGTTATCAGAAAGTCGGGAAGTAAGAAAGGACTGAGTCCTTTTCATTTATGCATGTCCAACTTTGGAGAGGCATATTAAAGGAATATGATATCACTGAGGCAGACATATTTATTAAAATAGACATTGGATTTGGAGGCATTTTATGAGTATATGTGAAGCCTGTTGCATACGTGTGTGTGTGTGTGTGTGTGTGTGTATGAGAGAGAGAGAGAGAGAGAGAGAGAGAGAGAGAGAGAGAGTCAAAAGGAGAGAGACAGATTGCTTGTAACTTTGGATTTCACAGTTCCATGGGACAGACATTTTATGTTCTATTCATTTCCTGGATGTCTTAGGAATTCATTTTCTATTTTTTCAGAAGTATTAAAGATTAAGTCTAAGCTGAGTGTGGTGGTGCATGCCTTTAATCCTAGCACTCAGAATGCAGACACAGATGGATCTCTGTGAGTTCAAGCCCAGCCTGGTCTACAGAGCGAGCTCCAGGCCAGCTTGGACTAAAGGGAGAAAAAAAGCCGGGCGTGGTGGCGCACGCCTTTAATCCTAGCACTCGGGAGGCAGAGGCAGGCGGATCTTTGTGAGTTCAAGGCCAGCCTGGTCTACAGAGAGAGTTCCAGGACAGCTGGGACTAACAGGGAGAACCCTGTCTCGAAAAGACCAAAAAAAAAAAAAAAAAAATACCAAAAAAAGAAAAAAATACCAAAAAAAAAGAAAAAAAAAAGGTCTAAGATTTTGTAGGTGACCTGACACGGTGGCACAGAACAGGGCAGTTTCCGCCGCTGCTTAATTCTGTCTTACATCACCTACAAAGATAGCTCTGATGTTATCTGATAAATACTAGAATGTAAAGGACACCAGTTATTTTTAATAAATAGCAGTATCAGTCAGTGATGTCCCTCCCAATGAATCTCAGAGCATAACATGCATTCCTTCTGAGGGTGAGGGGCCAATAATTAAGGTTTGAGAAGAAGGCAGTGTCTTTGGGGGCCAGTTATCTTAAAGAATGAGGTTTGTTTTGTTTTGGTTTGTTTTGGTTTTTTTTGAGACAAAGTCTTACTATGTAGCCCAACCTGGCTTGGGAGTGACTGACGCTGGGCCAGTCTCAAACCCAGGCTAATCCCATCTCAGCCGTTCCAGTGCTGGTATTGTAGGGGCATACCACGGTGTCCTACAACAAACAGGATTTCCAACTTGGTCTTAGGAATTTTTTTGAGATGGACAGACTCTTTGGCCCCCAGCTGGCCTGGAACTCACCATATAGACTAGGCTGGCCTTGAAGTCACAGAGATCTGCCTGCCTCTGCCTCCCAAGTGTGCTGCCATGCCCAGAAGTCTTAGGAATTTTAGTAGATGGTTTTCTGGCTTTGACCATGTGTATGGAGAGGGGAGGACTTAGTATCCATCAAACTAATGTCAAATAAATGAGAATTCGGCCCTTCTTAGAAGTAGTTTGTAAGTTCTCACTTCCCTTTGTTGCATTCCATGTACAAGATATTCAAGATTCACCAAGAATGTTTGTCTTCAGGGTGTCTGAAATATGCATTCAAATTAGGAAAAAATAGCAATATCAGACTGAAAGAGATGCTACTACAGAGGATTTATAGAAAACAGTATTCTCACACACAATGAATAAATTAAATATGCTTTAATATTTTTACTAATTCTTTGCAAACGTCATACAATACATTTTGATCATTCCTTCCCTACTCCTTCAACTCTTAGGACCCCCCCCCAATTCCCTATCTACTCGCCGTTGTGTTCCTTTTTTCCCAATCAAGTCCCATACTTGCTGCCAGACATGAAGGGAAGTAAGTTCTATACACTCCCATTTTCTTTGTGCCAAGAATTCTGTATTTTTCTCTTTGGTTATTCCATGTCAGTCTGCTTCTCTGGCTTGTGGACTTTTAGGTTTTATTTTCTGAAAACTTTTATCACTTAAGTTAAACTTTAGAAAGATGATTCCTAAAGTTTAGGAAGGGCAAGAAATGTTTCAGAAAACTCCAGGCCATTATAGATGATGCTTTCTAGAGCTTAGTGGTTAATATCTATAACTAAGCAAAAGAGCTATACTGACTGCATTTTCATGAGACCCAACAAGAAGTTACAGTAAAAAGAACCCCAGGCAGGCACATTTAAAGTAAAGACATATCAATGAATTACCCTCACTTTGGGGCAGGTGAGTAAGTCAGGCTGTGAGTAAGTGAGTGAGGCCGACTTGTGTGGACTAGGAACACTAGTGGTGAATCTTCATTTTTCTAAGATTTCCTAGGAATAAGAGTGGGAAGTATAGGTTTAAAAAATAGATAGATCCAGGAAAAATGAATCAAAATAAAACAAGGAGGAGACACCTAAGGACTATTGATTATCAGTTGTTTATGGTTTTCCCTAATAAAGGAAAAGGGGAGTGACAGGAAACAAAAAAGAAGAGAGGAAGTAAACAAAAACTAAAAAGTGAATGCATGTTGACAGAATAATGGGACTATGGAAAGACTCCAAGTTGCACAAACCCCATTCCAGAGCTAGTTATTGAACAATGATATTTGCTACCTGTTTTTGTTCCAATTGTTCGGCTGGGTTTTTTGGTTCTGGGGATACTGGTGAAGATTACATATTTCGCCAGTGGGTAGTACCCCAACTTATTCCTCCTCGTTTTCTGTCTGCTGTAGGAAGTGCTGTGCTCTTCTGCTGACCTTTCCTTATTTCCTCTCCAGGCTTGAGTTGTACAGGAAGGTACCCAACCTGCGGATTCTGGCCTGCGGTGGGGATGGAACGGTAGGTCCTTGAAGGAGAATTTGGCTCTTATTCCTTCTTTCTCATTGTTTTCCTTAGGGCAATTTTCTTCATTCTGTCTTTCCAGTCCCCAGAGAAACGAATGTTTCTCTGCTGAGAATCAGCGCCCCTAAGGCTGAGGAGCACTTGGCTGTTCTCATGGCTGCACACTCGGCCTTCTGGAATGTGCTGCACTCCTTCAACTGCAGTGCATTATTTTCTGTTAGAGAGTAGCATTATGTCATCATCGAGATAAAGATTTTCATAGATGGATGAATTCTTTTACAAACACGAGCTAACACGTTTCCTTTTATTTTTTTCTAATAGTAATTTATCGATTAAAATTATTTTTAATATTTATTTTATTTTCATGTGCATGGGTGCTTTGCCTGCATGAAAGTGCTTCTCTGTCATGCAGTGTCTACAGAGGTCAGAAGAAGGCATCGGATTCTCTTGGAACTGGAGTTACAGATGGTTAAGCCGCCGTGCCATGTGGGTGCTGGAACTAAACCCGGGTCCTCCGCTAAAGTAGCCAGTGCTCTTAAATGTGGACCATCTCTCCAGCCCCCTAAAACTCTTTTTTTAAAACTTACGTGAAAATGTAAACATATTATCTATTAATAGGGGAATAATATGCTGTTTCTATATAGGTATACATTGTATAAAGTTCAAATCAGATTAACAGTATCTCTTGCCTCAAACATTATTGTCTCTGATGAAATCATTTGGAATCTTTTCATATACTTCTCTGGATTGTAGTGTTTTACTGTTATCCATGTCCATCCCAATCTGCAAGACAACACCAGAACTTCTCTTAGTGCTGATTGACTTCCCTCCCCCTCCCCTTCCCCTTCTGCTCTTCTAGCTTCAGTAATTGGTAATTCAGTGCTACTGGCTGATTCTATGGTGTCAACTCTTTGTCATTCCACACATTCCACATGACTGAGATCAGTTGATACTCGTTTTTCTGTGCCCGGCTTGACAGATTTATTAACATAATGATCTCCAGTTCCATCCTGACCCACACAACAAGATCTCTCTCATTCTTTCTTAATGGCTGAATAGTAATCTGTTGTGTATATTTATCAGAGTTCCTTTACTCATTCATCAGGCAATGGATACTTAGGGTGTTTCCATCTTGTGGCTGTCGTGAATCCTGCTGCTGTGCCTCTGGGGTGCAGGTGTTGTTTGACATACTAATTCCCTTTCTTTTGAGAAATACCGAGCAATGAGAGTGCTGGATTACGTAGTTCCCAATGGTTATGGGGGAATGCCCTGTTCTTTTTCATGATGGGCTGTGCTAAGTTGCATTTCTGCCTTTCTTTTCTCCACACCCTCCCTAGCCCTTCCTTTGGTGATTGTTTTCATAAGAACCATTCTTACTGGGGTGAAATGTTGCTTTGCTGTGGTTTGACTGCATTTTATGATTATGACGTAGATCTCTTTTTCATGAAGTGGTTGTCCATTTGCATGTCTTTTTTGAGCAATGTCCACTTCTTTTGCCCCCTTTAAGTGGGATATTTTTTTTCTGCTATTGAGCTTTTTTGAATTCCTTATCCAGTCAGGTGCATACTTTGGAAAGTTTGTCCTGTTTTTCAGTTCCTTCCCTTCATTTGGACAGTTGCTTCCTTTACTTTGCAAAAGCTTTTTTTTTTATTATTTATTTATTTATTTATTTATTTATTTATTTTTGTATGTGTATGAATGTACTGTCTGCATGCAGGTCTGTGCACCCGTGTTGTGCAATGCCACGGAGGTCAGAAGAGGGTCTCGGATTCCCCTGGAACTGGAGTTCTCCTGGAATTGGAGTTACAGATGGTTCTTAGCCGCCATGTGGGTGCTGGGGATCGAACCCGGGTCCTCTGCAAGAGCGTCGGTGCTCTTAACCGCTAGGCTATCTCTCCAGCCCCTGCAAAAGCTTTTTAATTCAATGTTTTCTCATTTGTCTATTTTTGGTTTTGTTTCCTATACTTTTTGAAATTTTCTCGAAAAATAGCCTTGCCTGTTCCAATGTCCTGAAGTGTTTTCTTATCGTAGTTTTGCCCTTTAAGGTCATATATCAGATAAATTTGATTCATTTTGTGCCCCTCTACAAATCTTAGCACATTTTTTTTCTTAGTTCTTAGAAGAACATCATTGACAATATGATACAGATTGAGTTCCATGTACAGGTTGCTTTGGGTAATATGAACATTTTAAGGGCACTGGTTCTTCTAGTCCATTAAAAAGGGACTCATTTAGAGGAAGGGGGTTACTCTTAGTTCTTCAAATATCCAGTGGAGCTTAGCAATGGAGTTCTCTGCTGCTAGGTAATTCTTTCTACTAAAAACTATTTTATTTATGGTTTTTATTTTATGTGTATGTGTGTATTGACTGTATAAGATCCTCCCTTTGGAGGTCAGAAGAAAGCACCAGATCCCCTGGAACTGGAATTATAGATCAGCTGCCATGCTGGTACTGGGACGTGAACCCAGACTCACCTCTCCAGCCCTGATTCTTTCCATTTTTTTGTATTGTCTTCATTTATATTCACTGGTGTTTTATAGTTTGCACAGTAGAAAAATGTCACCTCTTTAGTTATTTTTTAGCTATTATAAATGGTATTGCTTTCTTGATTTCTGTTTCAGATAGTTTGATTTTGAATCCTGAATTCTTTTTCTAAATTCATGTATTAGGACTAACATTTTTTATGTGACATCTTTGGGATTTTCTATGTATAATATCATGTCATTGACCAACAATGACAACTTGACTTTGCCATTTAGATGCAGTATATCTTTTTCTTGCCATATTTCTTTAGCTGTGTCTCCCAGATACCATATTAAATGAAAGTGGAGAAACTGGGCATCCTTTGTTCTGTTCTAGATTTTAGAGAGAAAATTTTCAAGTTCTCCTCATTCCCTATAATGTTAGCTTTTGAATTGTCATAAGTAGCCTTTATTATGCTGACATGAATTTCTTCTATAGCTAATTTATTCAGTATCTTTATATTGAGGGACATTGCATTTTATCTTTGCCCTTCATACATGTATAGAGATAATCATCTGAATGAGTCTACTGTTGTGATGTCATGTACCACGTTTATTGATTTGTGAGAGTTGGAGTATCCTTGTAATCCTGAGATGAATTCCACTTGATTATGGGGCAGCTGTCAGATTCAGTTTACTGGTATTTTCTGGAGGAGATTTACATCTATGCCCATCAAAGTTATTGGGATGTAGGGTTTTGTTTGTTCTCTTTTGTTATTGTTGTTGTATCCTTCTTTGTCTTGGGTACCAGGATAATACTAGCCTTGTAGGATGTCTTTGGAAGTATTCCCTTCTCGTCAATTTTCTGGAGTAATTTAGAAGACTTTGTTATTATTGCTTCTCTAAATGTTTGGTAGAACTTAGCAATGAAGCTTTCTCATCCTAGCCATTTCTTTAATGGAAATAGTGTCTATTGCTGATTCAATCTCACAACTCCTTGATTAAGAATTTTTTTGTGCCCTCACGATTCAGTCTTTGTAGGAGATTTGTGTCCAGGAATTTGTCTATTTCTTTAAGTTACCAAATTTACCAAAGTATACTTCTTCATAATAATCTTTAATGGTCCTTTGTTTTTCATGCCATGAATTACATCACCAGATGTTCTATCATTTTATTGTCCTTTCTTTCTGTCTTAGTTTAGCTAAAGGTTTGTCAGTTTTATCTTTTCTAAGAGCAGCTCTTTGTTTCATTGATATTTATAATTTTAGTCTCTATTTGTTTTTGTTCCAAAGTTTATTTCTTTCCTTTTACTAATTTTGGTTCTATTTATTCTCATATTCTTTGGGGGTGTACCTATGGATTATTTTAAATCTTTCTTTTGAAAATGTAGGTGATGACTGTTCTACATATCTTTATAAGTATGTCTTTGCTGTATTTTAAGCTCTTTGTATGTTGTGCATCTGCTTTGATTTGTTTAATGAAATCTTTTAATTTCTATACTGATTTCTAATTTATCCATTAGTTTGTTCAAGACTTAGATGCCTAATTTCCATGTATTGTGTAACTTCCAAAATTATTTTCTGGTTACTGATTTCTGTTGGTCAGAGAAGGCAGTGGATAGAAGATTATTACCTCTAAACCTGTTAAAACTTGTTTGCAGCCTACCTGCTTTGTCCTGAGAACATTCCACATGCTGATGGAAAGAATGTGTTTCCTGCAGCTGTGCTTGGAACATTCTGGAGATGTCTGTCAGGTCTGTTTGGATTAGGGTACAGTTTTTCTTTGCTGATATTCTGTCTTGCTGACAGTTCATTGATGAAAGGAAAATGTCCCCTAAAATTATTGGAGTCTGTCTCTCCCTTTAGATTCAGTAATATTTGCTTTATTTCATCTGGGTATTCTGATATTGGGTGCATACATATTTGGAATTATTTCTTCTTATTGAATTTGTCCTCTTTTATTATATGTTGATCCAAATAGTCTCTATTTCCTGCTTTAAACTATTTTTTGTACTGGGTATAAGGATGACTGTTTTTGCTGTTAGATTCTGTTTGCACAAACTGCCATCATATCCTGCAAGTTTAAGCCTATGCCATGTCCTTAGAGATGAAGTCAGGATTTTGAAAGCAACATGAGATTCTTGTATATATTCTCTCCCTCTCCCCCTCCCCCTCCCTCTCCCCCTCCCCTATCCCCCCTCCCTCTCCCCTTCTCCTCCCTCCCCCACCCCTCCCTTCCCCCTCCTCCCTCTCCCCCCTCTCCCTCCTTCCTCCTCCCTCTCCCTCTCCTCCCTCTCCTTCTCCCCCTCCCCCTCCCTCCTTCCCCCTCCCCGTCCCTCCCCCTCCCTCTCCCTCTCCTCCCCATCTGCCTACTTCTTCCTATCTATCTGGTGTGAGCTCTGTATCTAGACTGCTAGCATTACATGCATCTGGCCCCATGCCCAGTTTCTCTAGTTCTTTTTATCAGTGAGCTCTACACCTGTCACTGTCTTCATGCTCATTCACATCTTTCTTTCAGTTTGAAGAGCTCCCATTAGCAGCTCTTGTAGGAAAGGTCTCTTAGAGGTATAAGGAATGCTTTTATCTCTCCTTGTGTCTGAAGGATAGCTTTGCTGGATGTCGTATTATTAGCTGACAGTTTTTCCTTCAATACTGTGAGCATTGCATGCCATTACCTCCTGGTCTGTAAAGCTTCTGGGGAGAAGCTTAAAGTCAGGAGAGTGGGACACCTGCTGGTCGGGGTTGCTTCTTGATTGCAGTCTGTCTTGGAGTGGACTTGACTGGGTTAGAGCTGCCTGATATTTGTGTCGTTCTCCAGGTCTGACAGGCTTTCTCTTTGCTATCTCCTTTGGATGTGCTTCGGCATCCTTCGGTCCCTACTGTACACAACCTGAACATGTGCCCTTCTGCTCCACCCCAACTCCCACTGGCTTCCCTTATTCCTGGTTACTCTTTTTACTTTTTTTTTTCTCTTTAAAACATGTTCTTCAGCTGGGTGTGGTGGTTCACACCTTTAATCCCAGCACTTGGGAGGCCGAGGCAGGCGAATCTCTGTGAGTTCAGTGCCAGCCTGGTCTACAGAGAGCTCCAGGCCAGCTGGAACTAAAGGGAGACCCTGTCTCAAAAACATACAAAAAAACACATGTTCTTCAAATAGGCTTTCTTTGAGCTTAGTGATTCTTCCTTCAGTTTTATCTATTGTATTCTTAAACATTTTTATTTATATTAGTGAGGGGAGCTTGGACCACAACATGTGAGGAGATAAAAGGACGATTTGTGCAGTCAGTTTTCCCCTGCCACCTTTAGCTGGGTTCTAGGGAGCAAACTCCGGTCAGCCAGCTTGGGCAGCAGGTACTGTCTGTGCTGAGTGCCTTGCAGGATCACACTAGCCTCCTCTTGATTAGTTGTCTTGTGTTTTTAATTTTGTGGAGTACAATTCTTAGTTAAAGAATTTCTCATTGACTTTTTCCCTAAAGTTTCTTTCATGGGTCAATGAGACGGCTCAGCTGGTAAAGGGGATTGCTGTCAGCCTCATCACCTGAGTCTGATTCAGGGTCCCCAAGATGGAAAGAGAAGACTGCCCCCCGGTAGTTCTCTGACTTCCACATGTGCATCATGGCACATGAATTTCTCTCTCTCTCTCTCTCTCTCTCTCTCTCTCTCTCTCTCTCTCAAATATTTTATTTCTATTAAGTTTCTCTCACAGTATTAGATTGCTTTATTTCCTTTTCTTGAGTTTTTCAAAAACATTTGTTTTAAAATTCCTCATCTAAAAGTCCGCCCTTAGTGGTTACTATCTGGTCAGTTTCTAGGGCCTTGTTTTGACAGTAAGTGGCATTGTGGAGTCCTGACAGCTCTTGATGTTGGTGTGTCACATCATCTAGCCACTGAAGGCTTAGGAATTTATTCCAAACTTTGTGATCTGGCTTTGCTTTTGCCTTTCTTTACAGAAATTCTAAAAAGAATTTTTAGATGCTCCCCTCCTCTCTGAGCTTACTTGCTTCTGCTATTTCAGCATTAGGTGGTTTATTCCCTCACCGGCTGTTGGTGTATTGTTGCAATTGTACCACTAGAGGTCAGTCTAAGCCCATGTTAATCCCAAATCCACCCCATGTATTGCTGGCCCAAACACCCTGTGCATAGCAACTTGCCTTGCTTTTGGAGAGAGCCCAGCCTCAGTCTCCTCCACCATGTCTCCTATGACATGCTCACTAATGCTACAAAGTTGTTTCAGACTCTGAGCCTGCCTAGATATAGCCCTGAGATGGTACCAAGGCCCAATGCTGTTATAGGCTATGAAAGGGTGAAGTAAATTTAGGACCCAAGACTCCTGGAGGCAGCTAAACGTGATGCTGTCATAAACAGAAGCCTGCCACACTGGGGCTGCATGTCTCCTTAGCACCAAGGCAGCTACAAAAGCTCTGCTGCAGGCTCTGGCCTGGGGATGGAAACTGTTAACATTTTCTCAGTGTTACATATGCCTGGCACTGAGTTCCAAAGGACTGTGCTGTGCTAACTTATCCTATCGTCAGCAAGTGGAATCTTACTCCACACTAGGCCGCCCAAAGTCGGATCAGTGTTGGTAAAGGGAGTTTCTCTACTGTCAAGACTAATGCTCAGCTGCCTTGTGCTGAGATCCCCAGCTAAGAGGACCTGTACAGTCTCAGGGGTGCGCCCCTGCCAGAGCAAATGGGGATTCACCCCGACATGTACTCTTTCCTATTGGGGTGGAAGTCTCTGCTGGGTGCTGGTACAGAACTAGAGCACTGGCTTGAGGAGGGCTGTGCTGGATGCTGAGCTGAGTCAACCCGAACCGCACATCCACAGGGACCTGTGCAGTCTTGGGTAAGGAAGACTGGTGTCCCAGACTCATTCCAAAGCTGGCAACAATGCGGCCAAAACCAGTCAGTATCCTTCTGAAGTACAGATTTCTTTCTGATGTTGGATCATGTGTTGGTGAGCTCTTGAACTTTGGTTTTGGTTTGGTGTTGGGATCCATTACTGGAGGCTTAGTATTGAGCACCAAGATGAAGTCCTGTGCCAGCTTTCAGTTGAGTCCTGCTCTGCTTTTGCTGCCTGAGGTTGGTGAGCAGGGTGCTGGGGGAGGGGCAGCTCCACGCTAAGGTGGTTCCAGGAGCACTCTTCTTCTGTGCTAAGGTGGTTCCAGGAGCACTCTTCCATGCTAACGTGGTTCCAGGAACACTCTTCTTCCACGCTAACGTGATTCCAGGAGCACTCTTCTTCCACGCTAACATGGTTCCAGGAGCACTCTTCTTCCATGCTAAGGTGGTTCCGGGAGCACTCTTCCATGCTAAGGTGGTTCTAGGAGCACTCTTCTTCCATGCTAAGGTGGTTCCGGGAGCACTCTTCTTCCACGCTAAGGTGGTTCCGGGAGCACTCTTCTTCCACGCTAAGGTGGTTCCAGGAGCACCCTTCTTCCACGCTAAGGTGGTTCCAGGAGCATCTTCTTGAGTTGATCCAGGCTAGGGTTCTGCATTTCTGTCTTATACCCAGTTTCACTCTGGTGGGCATGATACTGGTTTCAGGTCTAAAATCTGGACTTAATTTCCACTGTTTCCTCCAAGGGGGGGGGCATCTTTCTTCAGGGCACTTGAAATTGGCACCTTCTTGCCTTCAACATGTCTCTTCTTTTTATTTATTTTTTTTTAATTTTTATATTTTATTTATTTATTTATGTGTATGAATGTACTGTCTGCATGTAGGTCTGTGTACCCATGTCATGCAATGCTGCGGAGGTCAGAAGAGGGTGTTGGATTCCCCTGGAACTGGAGTTCTTCTGGAATTGGAGTTACAGACTGTTCTCAACCGCCATGTGGGTGCTGGGGATCGAACCCGGGTCGTCTGTAAGAGCAGTCGGTGCTCTTAACCGCTAGGCCATCTCTCCAGCCCAGCATGCCTCTTCTTTTCATTACACTCAAACCAGGTACTGCGGTATCTCACCTGAGTGAAGGAGGTGTGGTATGTTGCAGCTGTTCACAGCAGCGTGTTGTGGGGAGGTGATCACCGCAGGATGTTCCCCTCTATCCTGCTGCTTCTCTCTGTCTGCTCTTATTCATTGGTTACATTTAGTGAGAATGAATGTGTGGAGTCACTTGAATCACCCTGCTCCTTTTCTCATAGAATTAAAAGCGAAATATTGGGAAATACTGGGCTCTCTTAGAGATTCATTTATTTCATTTGCATTTATTATTTATTTATCATTTTTCTGTGTGTATCTTCATGTCTGTGTAGGTGTGTGTGTGTGTGTGTGTGTGTGTGCGCGCGCGTGCGCGCGCACGCGCGTGCGCATGTGAAGGTCAGAGGTCGACCTCAGGTAGCCTCCATAGTCACTCTCTACCTGTGTTTTTGAGACCGTGAATCAGATGTCCAGGGAGTTCTGGGGTCTTCTGTCTGTGCCTCCTCTCTAAGTGCCGGGATTACAGTTGTGCATTATCACATCCACTTCTTTTTTATGTGGGTATCAGTGTTCAAAGCGAGGGCCTCATGCATGTGTGGCAAGTCTCTTCACTGGTGGAGCCACCTGCTCATGTTTATTGGATTTGAAGGAAGTGTGGCATTTATCTAGATTTTCCATCCCGAGGTCCCCTATGTATTATGTCTATTTCTTCTTCATTTGGCCTCCACTGTTCACACATTTAGCATCAGGGAAGACTTAATCTTGACAGACTGTGTTGTTTGTGCATCTTTGGTAGATTTGGAGTCTGATTTCTTAGACTCTAAGAACATACTATGGACTGTCTTTGGTTTTGCCTTAATCTCCCTAATTAGAACACTTCATTCTCAAAGGAACCAATGGAATCTCCTCTCCAGTTTCCTCTTATGGCACAGACGCCCTTGATATCATATTGGTTGCACATTATATACTTATGAATGAAACTGGAATGAAGAAGAGCAGTGATTCCCTTGGGCCCTCAAGGATATTGAATGGAGAGAATGAAACACTTTTCAGTTAGGAAAACAGCGTTTACACTTCTTCAAGATTTGTAATAAAAATTATTAGCTTGTAAAATTCTTTATAATATCTTACAGCATAGAAGAACCTACGTCGTTTAAACTCATCTTTTCCCAAAGTATATTTGGTGATGACATTTATTACCAATAATGCCACCAGAGTTTCCTGTGGTTACAGTGGTTATGGAGATGTAGTTGAGGATATGGCAATGTGGGGGTAAAAAAGATGTCATCCTTTTGTCCCTATCGTAAGGGTCACAGATGATGTCTATAAGAGATGACAGGTGGGGGATGAAGAGATGGTGCAGTGGTTAAGATCACTGGCTGCTCTTGGAGAGGACCTGGGATTAATTTCCAGCACCCACATGGCAGCTAACAACCATCCTAACTCTAGTTCCAGGTGAATCTGATGCCCTCTTCTGACCTTCATGGGCATTGCATGACATGGGTGGACTTACAGAAATGGAGGCAATACACTAATACACATAAAATAAAAAATAAAAAAGAAGACAGGTAAATGGAGAAGAGCACAGAATACTTATTCAATTCACGTTCTGCATGTCAAAAGGATCCTTGACTCTGTACTTCAAGATCCATGGGGAATCATTTGTTGGTATGCTTAGGGTTGATGAAGAATGGACATGTGTCCCAGTCAATTGGGCACAAAGGATGTGACCGAATAGTACTGGATAGAAGGGGGAGCCCAGCCAGGGATGCATGTTCAGATTCATCTTGGCTTTTCCTAGCATATATTCCATATGTGGAGCAAGATCCCTTCTGAAAGGAAGGCCTTAGGGTCTACTATCAGATGAGGTAGTTCAGATAATTTCTTCCTAGCCTGCTCCTAGACAGAAAGGTAAGGGGAGCTTAGTGTGTTATCTTTAGGTTTTATGGATTCTTTGGTGAAAGGGGGTTCTAGTTTGAATAACCTGCTCTAGGTTAATAATCCTCCTCCTCCTCCAGGAGAGGAATTCTGATTTCTGTGACTTAGTATAGGAGAGCATGGGAGGAAGGCAAGCAGGAAAGTCAGGGCAGAATCTTTGCTTCCGAGACTCCTCCAACATCCGTTAGTTCAAAGCAGTCAGCATGCTAAAGTGCCATAGGTTGGGGCATCAGTTCCTGAGCTCCAGCACTATTGTGGAGTTTTACTAGCTCCCTTTATTAAGAATTACACCCAAATGAACCCTCTGGAGAGAGACACACTGTTTTTTTTTTTTTTTCTTCCACAGCTCCCAGAGTGGTTATCTTTAGTGAAAGGATAAACCCAGGATGACTCCTTGTACAGCCGTCTTCCTTATTTCAGAGTCTATGTGCCTTCCTTTATGATGTTCAGCCTCCCACTCACCTCTGTTCTAAATTTCAGTGGAAGCAAGAAAGAAGTTGAGGATGTGTCTGATGACCTGAATATATAGTTCTTTCCTTTTAAAAATATTTTTATTGAATTAATGAGTATTTCATAACAAGCATCTTAGTCATCTTCATACCCCCCCCGTGACCTCCCATAGCCTCTCCCCCACTGGGTTTCATGCATTCTGTCATCGATGTTAAGGCCCCCTGAGTCAAGTTAGTGTCCCAAATGTCCCTCAGTGCAAGTTCATCCACTCAGATCTAATCAACCTATCTAGAGCACCCCCCCCAAAGATCAACTGTCCTTTGCCCAGCAGTGATCAGCTGCCAATAATTCTTCAGCTAAGAGTGGGTCCTGCTGCCCATTTCCACGGTTCTATGCTAGGATTTTTGTCTTCTTGGGTTTGCAAGGGTCTTGAATATGTTGACACCATTGCTATATGTTCATATGAGCATGGTCCCAGGAGGCTATTAGACTGTATTTCCATGTAGTCATGAACTTTGTTCCCCTGGCTCTTACAATCAGTCTGCCCCCTCTTCCCCAATGGTCCATGAGCCCTGTATGAGTAAAGTTTAATATAGAAGTTCTCTCCAACAACCCGCTCTTATTCTCTACATTTTGAGTTCTTTCTGAGTTCAAATCCTTATGCATAGGCTACTGATGAGCCCCAGGTGGAGATCATCACTGACTCGGGTGCTTCCCACCCCATACCTCCCATGGCCACTGTGCTCCCTGCCCAGCCTCTTTAGTACCTTCCCTTCTTTGCTGTCCTCTACTCAGCAGACACTCATAAGAAGCAGTGTTATGTCTTTTATTATTGAGTTATTCTGTATTTGAAAGGATGGGATTTCAAAGCCTAAATGATAGAGAAAGAGAACTTATGAGAACTTGAGCTCCATTGCGGAGCTTGAGCTCAAGTCCAAAAGGAAATTGAAAAGATAGACTAGGTGGAAAAATAGAAAGTAGTATTTTCTGTTAAGGAAACAGAAAGCAGAGGTTCAAGACAGAGGCAGAGGCTAAATTGTAAGAGGTCAAGAATTAATATGATGGTGGCATGGTGGCAAGTAGCATGGTGAGATGTGGGATGATGGACTTGGGTAAATGGCCCATGGTGGTGGACAGGCTGATGATGATGAGGATGGCAAGGAGCACTTAGAGCCCCTCAGACCTGGCCTTGCACTCCCCAACAGCCTGGCCTGGCATGAGATGAAGGTGAGGAATTTTAAGTGAAAAAAATGACTTTCATGTTTCAGTCAGAAGACTTAAAACATGACTCCAGTAAGAGTCTCATCACTTATTCCCCCCAGCCCTTGAGGATGGTGTGAAAATGGCAGACACCAAAAATGCCAACATGATTCTTTTTTTTTTTTTTTCTTTTTATTTCTGTACGTGTATAAATGTACTGTCTGCAATGCAAGTTTGTGCACCCGTGTCGTGGCAGTGCCACGTGAGGTCAGAAGAGGGTCTCAGATTCCCCCTGGAAAACTGGAGTTTCTCCTGGAATTTGGGTTTCAGACCGGTTTCTTTGGCCGCCATGTGGGTGCTGGGGATGAACCGGGTCCTCTGTAAGAGTGGTCGGCGCTCTTAACCGCTAGGCCATCTCTCCAGCCCCAACCAACATGATTCTTAAGAATGTAAAAGAAACTACTTGATCCATCTGATTCAAAAGTGAAAAGTAGTTTTCTCCAACATCGATAACTTCTAGTGAGAAATTCAAGTCAGCAAGTAACTGTTGCCTCTGTTTGCTGGACAGAATTCAAAATGTTCTTCTATAAACACAAGTACAATCATGTGGACAGAGAAATAGAGATAGGAAAATATCAGGAACCAGCATAATTGAAATTATGACCCCTCCCATGAGCCTGGAACTACGGTCTCTTTCTGTGAACTAGATCTGTGGTCCCCTTCTATGAGCTGGATCTGTGGTCCCCTTCTGTGAGCTGGGTCTGTGGTCCCCTTTTGTGAGCTGGGTCTGTGGTCCCCTTCTGTGAGTTGGGTCGGTGGTCCCCTTCTGTGAGCTGGGTCTGTGGTCCCCTTCTGTGAGCTGAGTCAGTGGTCCCCTTCTTTGAGCTGGGGCTGAGATCCCCTTCTGTGAGCTGAGTCTGAGATCCCCTTCTGTGAGCTGGGTCTGTGGTCCCCTTCTTTGAGCTGGATTTGTGGTCCACTCCTGTGAAACTGGAGCTATGGTCCAACTTCTGTGATCTGGGTCTGTGGTTCCCTTCTATGAGCTGGGTCTGTTGTCCCCTTCTTGATCTGGGTCTGTGGTCCCCTTCTGTGTGCTGGGTCTGTGGTCCCCTTCTGTGAGCTGGGTCTGTGGTCCCCTTCTGTGCACTGGGTCTGTCGTCTCCTTCTGTGATCTGGGTCTGTGGTTCCCTTCTATGAGCTGGAGCTGTTGTACCCCATTCTTGATCTGGTCTGTGGTCCCTTCTGTGTGCTGGGTCCTGTGGTCCCCTTCTGTGAGCTGGGTCTGTGGTCCCCTTTTGTGAGCTGGATCTGTGGTCCCCTTCTGTGTGTTGGGTCTGTGGTCCCCTTCTGTGAGCTGGATCTGTGGTCCCCTTCTGTGAGCTGGGTCTGTGGTCCCCTTCTGTGCGCTGGGTCTGTGGTCCCCTTCTGTGATCTGGGTCTGTGGTCCCCTTCTGTGATCTGGGTCTGTGGTTCCCTTCTATGAGCTGGGTCTGTGGTCCCCTTCTGTGATCTGGGTCTGTGGTCCCCTTCTGTGAGCTGGGTCTGTGGTCCCCTTCTATGAATCTGGAGTGGTGGTCCTCAGGCATGAGCCATGGTTCCTCATTCCTCTGGTGGTGGGATGCTGGTGGAGCAGTTTGGAGGATGGACTTCCTGATATTGGGCAGCAATTTCAACCTTCTCTGAGTGTCTTCATTTCCCATACCCTCCCCTGGCCAGGTCCCAGGTTGCAATGGCAGCAGCCTTGCCTCTGTGTTGGGCTTGTGCTGGGATAGGGGAGGTTTCTGTCATTTACAGATCCAAGTCTTGGGATGACTGATTTTCAGGTATGGACTTCCCACGTCCCTCAATGGCTGTGGTCTCAACTCCGAATATGGTTCTGAGCATCCAGGCCTTGATCTTGGACCTTTCCCATTCCCAGACATCGGGAAGTTTTCCTTCATTCTCTGTTGCTCTTTTATGGTCCCACATATCTGTCCCTGTAGAAAATTTAGAACACCTAATTGAGATTCTGGAGATAAAAATCACACTCTGGGAAGATAGAAATAAAAGTAAAGAATTAACATGAATTTGAGACTAAGAAATACATGATGGCTTCAAGAAGGCAATTTCCATATGACATTTGGGGAAAAGCCCAGAGTGATGAGTGGAACTTGGTATGGTTCTAATTAAATTCTCATGGTCAGACCCAACTAGTGCTGGAGGTTTGGGGAGTCCCTGTACTGCTGTCTCCTACCACAGTTAACTTAGGATACCTGGTTCTCTTCTGATTTTTTTGCTTTCATTTTTTTGAGACAAGGATTCCCTGTAACTCCAGCTGGCCTGGCACTCACTATGTAGATCAAGTTGGGTTTGATCTCAAAGAGATCTGCCCACTTCTGTCTCCCAAGTGTTGGCCTTAAAGGCATGTGACACTATGCCTGGCATCTGTTTTATTTTTTATGTTTTTAAAACATTGTCTTTTCTGTCAACTTGTCTTTAAACACAGCATAATTAACAACTGTTCCACGAGATGAAGTATTTCCTCTTAGGGACTTTATCATATTCTAATTTCAGTTTTTCCATTCTTCCATGCACCTCACAAATGCATGAGGGATTCATACTTGGGGTTCATGGGTGTTTGGAGCAGGCATGCCTAAAATAAATGTACATACAGTAGAGTTAACACCCACTCCTAAACTTATCATTTTTTGTTAGTAGTAACATCTGTTGTCCAATTAGTAGGAACCAAAATATTTCCTATCCGACACACACCCAGTCTCTACTGTATTTGTTCATATAAGGTGTCTGTGAAAAACAAATGAGCCCTCCGAACTGTTTCTTGTGCTCTGTGATGAATATTTTCTGTCTTGCTAATTGAGAATGTGAAACTTTTAATTTCTGGTGGAGGCAGAATTTATATCAAGAGGTAATCCAGTAGATCCATTAAGTGGGATCTGCTGGCTTCAGATAAGTGGAGTGTAATTTTCTAGTGTGTCAAGGGCATATTTGACATAAAGTAGTCAGCCTTTAGTTGGTGAATATATCTATCACTGTCAATGCTGTCAGAATTCTGCCAGCATGGTGACAAGATTCAAGGAGGAATCTGAGATGAACTATCTTTGGCTGATTATGATAAGGATATATTAATTGTTAACCATATTAAGTGTATAGTGTTGTATAAAATGTATGGAAAATTAGCATTTTTTGAAAAGCAGTTTTTAGGCTTCAGTATTGGTTTCATGATTGGATGTTATTAAAATATGCAATAAATTCCTCCAAAAATGCACTCACAGGCAGAGGTGGAAGAGGTGGTCTTCCATCATTTCTTGTGACATTTCTACTATTTTGTAAATCTATGAAGGAATATGTTCAGACCTCTCAGCTTGTAGGACAGTGGCGTAGATCACAGTTGTTCAGGGACACTAGAATTAAACCACATTTGCCCTTTCAAACTTTTCTAGAAGGCATTTTTTAAGAAAAGTGAAAAAAAAAGTGGGGCCTGGAGAGATGGCTCAGTGGTTAGGAGCGCTGACTGCTCTTGCAGAGGACTGGGTTTCGATTCCCAGCACCCACATGGTGGCTAAGAACCGTCTTTAACTCCAGTTCCAGGGGAATCAGATGTCCTCTTCTGACTTCCTCAGCATTGCACGACACGGGTGCACCAACCTACATGAAGACAGTACACTCATACACATAAAAAAATAATATATAAAAAATTTAAAAAGTGGGCAATTTTGTTTCATATTTCTTTTGTAATTTGTACATCATCCCAGCATCCAACTTATAACATTTGTCAGTGAAATATTGTCTTGGAAATCCAGCAGGTTCTTTACATGTACAGCCCATCCAGGTTGGATTAGCCACTTTCAGGTGCTCATTCACCACACATGGCCAGTGGTGGCTACCTTAAGACGGTATACATGTGGTCTAGTGTTTGCCTAAGTCAGAACTTGTCCGTGTGGTACAGGTGTCCTATGGGTTGGTTCCAACTTTGACCCATAGGTGGAGACAAAATTCAACTAATGAAGAATGAATGATCTCAGACCTTCAAGTTTACAAACTAGAAATTGTCACTCTTTGGCCAAGAGGTGCTTCTGTATTTTTCCTCTTGGCTCCGCCGCCCACACTGTCCAACTTTTCATGCTTCTTTCTTTGTTTCTATCTTGAAGAGCATGTGAACTCAGATTCATTAGCCACGGGTACCCTCGCTGTGGCTCCTTAAAGAATAGCTGCAAACTCTACCATGTGGCTGCTGACGTTGATCACCTTTAATGGTTTTAAGTATCTGAAGATCTGAATTAAGTTGACACTAGCCATCCATGTCATGCATTCTTCCTGTTCATTTGGCTTCCCCAGGTTGGGATGGAAGGTAGCTCCTGTTTCTGGCTGGGTAGGAGTACAGGACAGAAAATGAACAGATAGGGCAGGAAAGAAAGGATTATTTTCATCTAATGACAGGGACAAGTCAACCACACAAAAGCCCTTTTATTTCCTCAGCCTCTCTCCCTTCCATTTCCCTTTCCTCTCTCTTAGGAATGCTTTCAATGTGAACGAGTGAATGGCTTTCCTGAATTTATATTTGATTTCTTTGGTTTAATTTGGGGGGGGTCTTTTCAAGACAGGGTCTCCCTGTAGCCCCAGCTGTCCTACAACTCACTCTGTAGACCAGGCTGGCCTTGAACTCACAAAGATCCACCTGTCTCTGCCTCCCGAGTGCTAGGATTAAAGATGTGCGCCACCACTCCAGGCTCTTTGGGTTTAATTTTAAACACATTCCTTGGACACGTGGTGATTTTGTAAAGTATGAAGTAAATAAATTAAAATTTGAGCACATAAAAATATTAAAAGAAAAATGATAGTTTTGGTATCCATGGGGGTTGGAAGACTGGGGGACTGGTTTTAGGACCCTTCATAGATAAAACTTCACAAATGTTTAACCCTTCATGTAGAATGATGGATTGTTTGCATAGAACCTGCATGAATTCACCTGCATGCTTCAAACATCTCCAGAATATTCCTAATCCCTAATGCAGAGTAAGGGCTTTGTAAATAGTTGTTAATTCATTTTTTCTGTCTTTGAGACAAGGTCTCTTTATTAACCACAGCTGGCCTGGAACTCACTATGTAGATCAGGCTGGCCTAGATCACACAGAGATCCACCTGCCACTGCCTCTGAAGTGCTGAGATCAAAGGCATACACCCCCATACCAGGCTCTGCTACTGCATTTTTTAAGGAACAGTAACAAGAAGAAAATATACATATACAGTACTGACATTAATTTTTGCTTAAAAATTTAATCCATAGCTTATTGAATCCATGATACAGAACTGCTGGATTCAGAGGACTGAGTGAATACCTGTCAGAAAGAGTCCATATGCTCCACCTTGCTTTTCTTTCAGAGTAACGTGCCTGTCACTTACTGTCCCTTGATCTCTCAATACATGTGTCCTTCATTTTTTTTTTCTGCAGCATACAAGGCATTGTAAGGCAGGTCTGTTCTGTTAGAAGAAATGTCACTTTGCTGTCATCCACACCGTCAGCCACATCTAATGTTAATACACTGTGGAAGGAAGATATTGCTCTGACAGAGCTGAGAGGAGTCGGGCGGTGGCAGCATTGGCCTGCTGCTGCTGGCCACTGGCTGGTGGGGCGGGAAGGGAGACTGCGGACCTGTGTTCTCAGTCTGTCAGCCCCGCTTTTCCTCAGGAAAGAAGAAAAGGAAGAACTCTGCAAGCTGGAAAATGATTTGGCTCAGTCACAATAACTTTACTTGCATGGGAAAATATGCTATGTGCTGTGCTGTTGCACTGAATTAAATGATTTCATTAAAAGGGTGCTGGGTGAGCTGGCACAGATCATTTGGAGTACCTACCAATAGCCTGCAGTGTGAAGTCTGGATCTGGAGCAAGAACAGGTTTCTAATTACCAACCAGGAAGGCAGAGATCCAAAACCAGCTTTGGGATCCTAAGATCTTCTGTATAATTCTGCTTTTTAAAGGACAGACACACAGATTATTACCTGTGACCCATCATTTTTCTGCTACTGCATGTGCACCTGTGTCTACTCTCTTTTCAGTGGCCTCTAACTATTGCAGGGGAGCTTGGCTGTTATTATTTATAAGCCACAAAAGACAGACTTCTTGATTTGAGGGTAGGCAAAGGTGAGACTGATTTGTAAGCTTTCTATTTGCAAGATGCAAATACTGTCACTATTTGTGTTTTGGAGAGGAGGGAAGAATGTGTTAAGTGACTTGTCCAGACTCAACCAGCCAGTACGCAGTGGGGCTGGGCCACAATGCCAGCGTCTCATTTGGGGTTCTGTGCCCTCTGCCCTGGCACTGTGCTGCCCTCTGAGGATGCTGCTTGCTCAGTAGTAATGATGTAGCTCTTGGAAAGGAAAAATATACAGGGGAGTGTTCCCAGATTAGAGACCAACCTACCTTACACAAAGGACTATCTCTGTAACATTGGTCATCCCTGAGAATTTCAAGACACAAAACTTTTTGTTGTAAAAAGCAGGAGACACTTGATGATATTTGATTATGACAGAATGATGATAAACAAGATCACCTGCTTGTATTTAGGGAAAACTATTGAAATGCAAACACACACACATACACATATGCATGCACACATCCAGTTTGTAGAGTAAAAGCTTCTTTACATTCAAGTCTGTAAAACTCCACCTTTCCCTTTTGAAGAAAGGGTGAGAAATCCACAGGTCTCAAGGGCTTTGAATAGAGCTGAGCAGATTGCCAGGATTCCCAAGAACCTTTGAAATTTTTATTAATTTATTTTGATTTTTATGAGTGTTTTGCCTACATATATGTAAGTACACAACATATATGCATTGTCTGTAGAGACCAGAAGAAAGTACTGGATCCCCTAGAACTGGAGTTCTGCATGGTTGTTAGCCACCATATGGGTGCTGGGAATCAAACCTGGGCCCTCTGCAAGAGGAGCTAGTGCTCTCTCCAGCCCCTTGAGAACTCTTTTTGGGAAAACAAACAGAATAGCCTAAGCAAGTTTCAGTGAGGACAGTGGTACTAGTCTGGAGTAGCTAGGAGACACTGGAAGTCACCACTTTTCTCCGCGTCACTTGCAGTGTCTGTGCACTTCGTGGCCGATCCTCTTCCATCCCCTTCAGCCTGAGCCTTCGTTGTCCAGTGATTTTGTATTTTTCTTTGTAGACTCCTGTTCAGAGGAATTTATCTGATATTCACTTTCTATCTCTGTATCATTTCATTTAAAGCTGTTTCCAAAACTTTCAGACTAGAACTAAGTTTTCTGTAGGTGGCTAAGGCTCCCATTCCGGAAAGTTGTCACTGAGTTTGTGTGAGGGTGGGCCAACCATTTATAAGAGAGGTGTGGTCAGCTTCTTCTAGCTGCAGCAAACCACGTTCTAGGGGCCATGCTTTCAGAGTGGTCATCTACACTCTGCTCCAGGTCTCTTCTTCCCTGCCAAGCGGTCGCCTAGTGCCAGTTCAGCATCCTGCCAGCAGGAGGAGCATCTTTATTCCTCATTATTAGGTGGAGGCCAAATGTCTAGTTTTCTCTGTTCCTTGCAAGACCATCAGCCAGACTGCTTGAAGCTGGCACCCTAGCTTTATCACGTTGTGGTTTGTTTCTGGCCCAGGAAGATAATATCTTTTCTTTATCACTGATATGATTAGGACAAAATGGGATGTTGTAAGTGTAAACTCCTGGGACTTTCCTACCAAGGAAAAAGTCCAACCAAAATAAGAAAAATGCCCAATTTAAATCTACATAACATAAATTGGGCTAGCTTGGGAATCTGGATAGAAAGGGGGGGGGCTGAGTGAGCATTTCTCTCAGATAACTTTTGGAGAGGCTCTCCTTTCCCTTCTCTTGATGAGATGTGGAATTGGATTCTGTAAGTTCCATGGCATGGCTAGGGATCTGGTTCTTCTCAGGACTGTTTCTGGAGTTGACGATCCCTGCGTGTTGTGCTTCCTGAATGCACGAAGGAGGTGCCTTCCTGATGAAGCTTGTCTTTAGTGATCTTCAGTCCCCTTTCTGTCACTTACTGGAGAGCTCACTGTTGACTGTGCTTTCAGCAGCACCCAGGTGGGGTTGAGAACAGACACCAGAGCTGATTAGGCTTCTGGCAGTTTGGTTTTCTTTTCCTTCAACAGTAAGATTTCCTGGAAGTGTGGATAAAGGAAGAGATAAATAAGTTGGGGTCACAGTTGATGGATGGTCTACAAGTATTTTTTGACTACTTCAAGATCTGTATCTCCAGTCTATTGCATTAGTGAATATTGTGTTATATCTTTCTAGAAAATGAAGGTAACTTTGGATGTCACTGGTACATGGGCACAAGAGTCATTGTGGAGGAGAAAGGATTTAATTTTTGTTTTATTTACTTTTATGTGATGAGTGTTTTGCCTGCATGTATATATGTTCCATGTGCATGCAATACTGGTGGAGGTCAGAAGAGGGCATCAGCTCCCTTGGAACTGGAATTACAAATGGTTATTAGCTGCCATGTGGGTGCTGGGAACCAAACCTAAGTCCTCTACAAGAGCAGCCAGTGCTCTTAACCACTGTCTCTTCTCTTTTTTCTTCTCTCTTCTCTTTTTTCTTCTCCTCTCCCCTCCCCCTCCCCTCCCCTCTTCTCTTTTTCTCCTCCCTTCCCCTCCCCCTCCCTCCCCCTCCCTTCCCCTCCCTCCCCCTCCCTCCCCCTTTCTCTCTTCTCCCTCCCCCCTCCCTTCCCTCTCCCCCCTCCCCTCCCTTCCCTCCTCCCCTCCCCTCCCCTTCCCCTCCCTTCTCCTCCTCTCCTCTCCTCTCTTCTCCTCTTTGCTTGAGACAGGATCACATTAACTTGCTCAGGTTAGCCTCTCTTCCCATCCTTCCCCTCAGCCCCTCAAGTAGTTGGGATTATATGCACACACTACAATGACCATTGTGTTTAGTTCTTTGTGACAAGTTCTAACTCTATAGTAGTGAAGAGCTACTTGATATTAGCCATGCTTAATTCTGAATGCCAGTTCTCCTGCACAAGCAGTATGATACTAACATTGCTTAACCTTCCAAGTCTCAGTACTTCATAAAGTGGAAATTAAAGTTAAATGATCTTAGGGTCTTTTTACATTAACATATATTAACTCTAGAAATAATGGTTTCATTATGACATTTTGAAGATTAATAAAGCAATTTATTAAAGGATTTTGCTCAGATAATATGTGAATCAAAATCAGTATGTCCTCTTTTATGATTATGAGCTGTGAGAGAAGTTATTCTATTTTATCTAACTTAGCTCAACTCATTAATCTCTTTATGTCAATTTCTTTGTTCTCTTCAGCATGCAGTTGATAGCATTCATTAAATGTACTATTATACTATTTTTAAAAATCATGACACGCTATGAGTATAGATTGAATACACATTCCTATTTTGTCCAGTGCTTGAATGAGAGAATAGCAAGATGATAAAGCTGATCTGTTAGAGAATAGGCAAAGAATTATGTAATTCATACCAAAATATTTTTTGCTAAATTTGAGATAAAATTGGTTAACATCCAATGGGTAAATGAAATCATAACCTTTAAAGTACTCTCTTTTTTGACATTTGTAGTTCTTTTGTGTAATAAGCTGCTGCTATAAAGTTCTTAGAGGAGGCCTAGGGTCTCATGGGACATCATAAAGATTTGCAATTTTTTTTGCTACTTTAAAGTTTTTCTCAACTGTGGTAATATGACTATATCCAAAGCATTATTTATATATAAAGATTAAGTGGGCCATTCAGTTCTAGTATACAAGTATGCATTTTCTGCCTAAACTTATATTAGACCCTGAGCTGGATAGCTTTAGTGTCAACTTGACACACCTGGGTTGAGGGAACCTCAATTGGGGAATTGGCTCCATTGGACTGGCCTGTAGCCACATCTGTGGAGTATTGTCTTGATTGTCGGGCCATGTGGGGAAGGCCCAGCCCACTATGGGTGGTGCCACCCTGGGCAGGTTGTTGTGTACTGTGTAAGAAGGCAGGGTGGGCGTGAACCAGGAGAGCAAGCCAGTGAACAGCATTCCTCCATGGCCTGTGCTTCAGCTCCTTGCCTCCAGGTTCCTACCCTGAGTTCCTGCCTTGGGCTCCCTAAGTGATGAACTGTGACCCAGGAGATGTAAGCTGAATAAACCCTTTCCTCCCCAAGTTGGTGTCGGTCAGAGTATTTTGTCACAGCAATGGAAGACAAACTAGAACAGACCCCATAATTATATTTTCATATTGACTCATTAAGGATAATTTACGGATAGGAAAAAAACCCCACTAATTTCCAGAATGATGCTATGGAGGGTAACCACTTAATGAGTTCCTGCATGGCCTTGAATGAGGTTAAGGTCTTTATATTTCAGCTTAATCTGTGAATAGTTTTGTGAGGTGAGCATCATCATCTCATTTTGAAAACTAGGTAAATAAGTATGCATCAAGTTAAGTAATTTAATTCAGGTTGTGCAGCCAATATGCACCACCATGGAAATTCAGTCTGAGTCCGTGTATTATATTTTCTCTCATACCTTGTTGTATTATATCCCCAAATCTGAAACTCCCTAAATTTTCAAGTACATCTCTAGCTAAGCGGATGAATGGATCTCATTTTCCTTATATGGCAGAGCATGCATAAAACAGTCATTTTCCTATTGAGAGGCTGACCATTTGGAAACCACCCTAGGTAAATAGGCTTTCTGTTCCCTGCTCACTGGATTAAACATGTTTCAAGGAAATACAAAAGCATTCTGGTTCTCCCTGCTGAGCCCCCTTATTTGTGGCTTATTGTCTTTCTCTTCTCTCTTCTGATCCCCAATGTGTCTCTAGGTGGGCTGGATCCTTTCCATCCTGGACGAGCTGCAGCTGAGTCCACAGCCTCCTGTGGGGGTGCTTCCTCTGGGGACAGGGAACGACCTGGCTCGAACACTCAACTGGGGAGGGGTAAGACGTACTCTGGGAGAAGGTCGCCCCTGCCAGGAAGGGAGGAACTGCACCCCTAGATCACTTTGTGTTCATGGGAGTTTCGGATCAAAGCACTATACCGTTGCTTCCCAGGAAACAAGTTAGAGGTGGGAATCAAAGTGCCTAATTTTATTTGTAGTTTCTTCAGTTTAAACTTAGAATCAGGAGGGGAAGGGGAAGTTTAATATGAGAAAAACATGTGGTTAGTACACAGATGGAGGGCTGTTGAAGTATACACGGAACACAGTGGGTGGGTTGGTCTCAAGTTTCCGTATCAAACACTCTTGCATACTTGAATTCATCCTGATGCTCAGCCCTGGCCAGGATTGCAAATATGGTTTGAATTAAGACCTTTCTTTTGGGAAAATCACTACTTCGTTAAAAAAAAATTGCGTTTTTATGATCAGCACTTTTGTGGCTTTGACAGTACAGGTATCCTATTGCCCTTTCCACTGGGGAGCCATCTTCTGACAAGTGTAGAGGAAGAATTTTTTTCCTGTGACTAACTAGCCATTTTGTGTACTTATTAATTTTATTATTCTAAGCTGTAAGAAGCCACAGCTGCTAACATTCCTAGCTGAGGAGCTCATGGCATTTAATGGCTGCTGAGGTGAGGCAGGGTAGTCAGTTCTCTTCAGTAGTGCAGACACTGTTAAGTAAGTTACCCATTTGCTAGTTAATAACAATAAACCCATGTTCATGCATGCAGCCATGATGAAATTCAATGGGCCATAAAAATGACATGAAAGTAGAAGGGGACCTGTTGGGAAGAAGAAAAAGTCTAGAGGGAGTGGGAGGTGCATGAGAAAAAGTAATTATATGCGTGCATGAAAATATCAAAGAATACATTTTTAAAAAGATAAGGATACTAGTATCTGTAGACATACCAACTTTTAAATCTCTTCTTTAAAAAGTCATACAGATTAATAAATTCAGTTTTATTTTCTGTGTGTGTTATCCTTACATGTACATAAGTGTACCCATGTTCTACAGTGTCTGAGGAGGACAGACGAGGGGGTCAGATCCCCTGGTACTGAATATGGATGGTTGTTAGCTGCCATGTATGCTGGGAAGCGAATCCAGCCCTTCTGCAAGAGCAGCCAGTGTTCTTACTGCTGAACCATCTCTCCAGCCCACAAATCACTATCTTTAAAATACCTGGATAAAAACCAATTCACTCATCAGCCTTGCTGGTTTAAAATCGGAACTGTGGCAGGACTCACACTGGCTACATGGCTTTCTAATCCAGACAGCCAAGATTTGTGCTCTGATTCTGTTCTAGGGCTACACAGATGAACCTGTTTCTAAGATCCTGTGCCAGGTAGAAGACGGGACCATTGTTCAGCTAGATCGCTGGAATCTCCATGTGGAGAGAAACCCAGACTTGCCTCCCGAGGAGCTTGAAGATGGCGTGTGTAAGGTTAGACAGTGCTGCCTTGAGCAGAATGGAGCCCTGGGCAGCCTGCTGGGCCATAGGACACGCATTCCTCTCTACAGTCACCGCTGGTTCCTTCTATAAGATAACAGGATAGCTTTGAGTCTTTGGCTCCTAGAGGACCCCCCTCAGATCCTCCCCATAGACCCCAGAACTCAGGTTTCATACTTCCTCTCCAAGCTGGGGGAGCTGTTCTCCATCTTCAGCTCTGCACAGGAAATCCATGTAAACAGTTATTAACCTCTCAAGTGAGTAGTAAACCGCCCGGGAGAAGACAGGGTGGTATGTATATGTTCCTAAGCATTAAGCACATGACTTAGGAGGGACAGTTTAGAAATTTCTGAACTGACATCAAATATCCCTTTATAAAAGGTATGAGCAAATTATATTATCTGCTTGGGACTTGAACTTGCCTAAAGAAATACTTGGCTGTAATGTTTTCTTCTAATGTCTGAACTATTCGAAACCCAAACAAAATTGAAGGTCATAGCTATAAACAAGCTATTGAGCAGACCCACTCCAGCACTTGATTCTAAATTCTGGCCTTGATTTCTGACAACTTTGGTAGCATCCTGGTGGAATCTGTCTCCATGGAACTTTCCATTTTTTTTTTTTCTATGATAGTGTTCCTATATTTCTGTAGGCTTAAGAAACCAGTTGAGTAGAATGAAGATTATGAATCCCTCTTTCCAGAGATTCTGAGTAAGGAAATACAGAGATAAGGTGAAGACATCTCCACTGAGGTAGCATGTTTGCTATTTTGGACCAAGCCGTTGATTGAGGCCAAAGTTATTGTTCACCATGATCCTGATTAACGTGAAAGATGCTTGGGTTTCTTGTCTGACTGAATTTGGCTAAAACATTCTCCCCAACTTCATTGGTTTTTCACCTAAGCTCTCATTCTGAAATTAAGTTTCCATTAGGCATCATGATTGCCCACATGAAATTGAGTTTACAGCAAAATATTGTTCTGACATAAAGGTATGTGATATGTTTAACTGATGTCTTTACTTCTAGAAATTGAATAGAAAACAGCCAAAGTAATGGTACCGTGTGGAAATTTTCAAGTCATTCCTCTACTAAATTTGGATCGACAAGGCCTACCACTTAATTCTTTCCCTAATGGCTTAAGCAGTGGAAAGATATGTAGATGAGGCCAAGGAACATCAATCCAGATAATTAAGGGGGGTTGGGAAATGGATTTTTGAGATGTGTAGGAAATTGTGGCACATTTTCCAGGAAAATTGAGTAACTTAAAAATAGAGCAAATTGGGGTATTATTCAGGGGTAGCCAGATGTTTCCCTCAGCTGTCAGTGAATATTAAAGCCCAAGTGAGACCTGAAGCCAAGAGGGTATAAACGGTAGAGGGGAGAACATTTCTGTGCTTTTGGCAAGATCACCATGCTGACTTTACTAGGGGCTGGTGTTTTGTTTAAGTACAGGGACTGGACATTCTCAGATAGGAAGCCAGGGCAGCTAGACATGGTTTTGGCATTGCTCTGAGTCTTTCTCTCTCTGTTCTATAGTTTGTTGAAACCATTTCTAAAGACTGATGCAGGCTCTGAGTCGGAATAGGTGCAGTCTCAGGGGCTCTGACACTGCCTCGTTTCATTCCACCAGAGACCAGTCAGTGCTGTCTGCATTGATACCTTCCTTTTCCCCTCCCTCCCTCCCTCCCTCTCTCCCTCCCTCCCTCCCTCTCTCCCTCTCTCCCTCCCTCATTTTATTTTTCTCTTAATTACAGAGTATTTTCTCTCTAGTTCAGCAGAAAAGTCTTATTGATCAAAGGGTATGTGACATACTACAATGGCTTTTTGAAATCTTTAAGATTCAAGCACTTAGTTCAGATAGCAAAGAAGTACAATTCAGTTTGGGGTGTACTTCTGACAATTATTTATCTAGGAACATTAGGAACATTGACTGTCTTAGTTTAACATTTCTTTTGCATTCTGAGTTACACAAGGAAACGGGGGGAGGGGGGAGTCCTTTCCTTTATTTGTTTGCATTTTGTATTCTTTCCTGAATTGATTTTGCCATTTCAACTGAGGATTTTAGGCTACACAGTTTTCTGCTTCCCCCCCTACACACACACACACACACGTTAGGGACTGAAAGGACTGTGAAAAAAGCTAGGGGTTACCTGTGCTTTGTGACACTGTCATATGAATTCAAGAGCCCTTGTGCCTTGTACATAAACGTTCTCTACTGTGAGGTGTGAGTGATCTGTCTCCCACAGGCTGCCCCCAGAGAATGCTCTGGTATTTGGTTTTATTGATCTCTTTCTGGATGGCTGTATAGTTCACCAGCGCCTTTGTTCATCTTTGTTCATCCTTGCAGCTTCCTCTGAATGTCTTCAATAATTACTTCAGTCTCGGATTTGATGCTCACGTCACCCTGGAGTTCCATGAATCCCGAGGTGAGGACACCGTTCCATTTCCATCTCCTTGGGAGGAAGTTTCCAGCAGGTGTTTTGCATGTTCCCTTTCCTTCAACTGTCACTTAAGTGTGTGCTTTGTGCTTCTGTCTTGTTCCATTTTAACCTTCTGGATGTCCCCGGTAGCTACACCAGATAGGATCTAACCATAAATATGGCCCAAGGGCCAAGTTATTCAGGGTTTCAGGGACAGAGACAGGGGTACATTCCAGATGACAGGATGTTCATCTTTGAGCTTGCCTTTTTTTGTGTGTACTGGAGATCAAAACTCTAGCTTTGTACTGCAAGGCTAGCCCTGTGACACTGAGCTTCTTCCCTATGTTTGACTGAAACTTTTGAAATAAATGAACTTCTTAGCTACAGAGAGATTTCCTCACTGATTAGGATGCTCTTAGCTTCCTAATCACCTACCACCAGTGATTAAAGTTTAACATAACACTTCCTACCCAGAGTCATTGAAAAGCACTATGAAAAATGAAAAAGAAACGAACAACAGGCAGGCTCACACGACAGAGGGACTACCCAGAATTGCTTAGTTTGAGAGGAAGACTGTCTGACGCTGGCGAGTTAGAGAAGAAGATTCTGGATCTTCACTGGTCAGACAAGTGGTAACTTAAAGTATGAAAAGATGTAGGGCTGGTGGCCTGTGCCCCAGTGGGTGGTTCTACACTGTGTACATTCACGCAGCATTCGTCAGACTCTCTAAAAGATAAAGAACATGAACTTGGGAAGGAGGTGTGCGGGGGAAGGGCTAAAGGAAGTAAGTACCTAAGAGAGGAGGGTGGGTGGATAGTTCAAAATATATTGTATGTATGTATGAACTTTTCCAAAGGACAAACATTTAAAATATATTGAAATAAATATTCCATACGCATAGCAAAAATCAATTCAGATCCATAGGGAAATAAAGATGAAATGGTAAAATACTTCATCCAAAGTTCCTTAGCCATTTAGAATGGAGAAAGTTTAGAATTTTGACTTCTGCTTGGTACGATCAGTCAGGTCTTTTAGTCTCTTTTACTCCCTATTTGTATAAACTATATATGTCTCTGCTTTTGTCTTTTATCTATAGCTTATGTAGGTACCTAATTCCTTGTGAATGTATTTATATGCAATGTAAATAATGCTAGGCTTTAAACCGTTTAACTTGGGAGATGAAAGCCATCAGTGAGAAAGTACTTTTCTTCATTTTCTCGGGCTCTATAGAGGTTTTAAACTGCACAACTTGAAACACAAAACAAAAACCTAGACTCCACAATTTCAGGCTCAAGTAATAAGGAAGAGAACATTCTAACTCTTATGCATGAGCTATAAGATTCAGATAGTTAAAATACAAAAAATGGCTAAAGCACAAATCTGTAAATCCATTACTGAATTTGGCAACTCTGGTAGACTTTGGCCTTCATGCTTTGATAAGGCTTTGAGGAGAAAGTGTCTGTGGATGTCTAAGTATGTGTCAGATGGGAACAAGATGGATTAAAGAGGGAACCGTAGTTTGGTCTTCTGGAAAAAAATCACAGGAATAATGAATAAATTACAAAAGAACCTTGTTTCGCCAGAAACACCATTACCCATCCGTGTTCCTACTCATATGATGAGTTATAAAGGGACCCACAGTGGGACATCCCTTTACTGTCATTCCTACATCTGTGAGCATTCATTTGGCCAGCAAACTGCAAGTATCATTTTCCTTATCACAATTCTTAGCACATTTTCTCTTTATTTTAAGATATTATGGATCTGCTCTGTGAGTTCAAGACCAGCCAGGTCTACAGAGTGAGCTCTAGGCCAGCTGGGACTAAAGGAAGACCCTGTCTCAAAAAAAAAAAAAAACAAAAAAAAAAAACCCAAAGTTTAAAAAAGATATTATGGATCTGAACTTCTTTTTAAAATTATTATTATCATTTTTTACGTGTACGAGTATATTGCCTGCATGTGTGTAAAGTGCACCCGTGTCGTGCAATGCCCAAAGAATCAGAAGAAGGCAAAGGTGTCACATTCCCCTGGAACTGGAGTTACAGATGATTGTTAGCCACAATGTGAGTGCTGGGAATCAAACCCAGGTCCTCTGCAAGAGCAGCCAGTATTCTTAACCACTGACCTATCCTCTAGCCCTAGATCTGAAGTTCTTAATAATAAGATCCCCAAGTTCCTTAACAATATCTGTACAGTAATACAGTTATCACTAATAAATAAATTTCCCAAAGCAGTCATCCTGGCATGAAAAGAAGTCTAATTGAGTAAGTGGCCCTGAGTGAGCTCATTTAAGGGATTCTGATTTTGAGCCTAATTATTCTGAAAGTTGTCCTAATGATATTTCCTTGTACCATGATGAAAGCTTTATGCATCAGAGCCAGGAGAACTGGAAGAGACAGCACACTGGAAAGGGATCACAAGGTTTACCAGAGAATTCTTTAAAGAAAGGTGACATTCTTCCTTGTTAAGCTACAGGACTATTTAATTTTATAGTGAAGTATGTAGATGCTGTTTGTTGTTGTTGTTGTTGTGTGTATGTATACACACATATATTAGATATGTTTGATTATAAAACAATTGATTAAAGGATACCAAATGCTAAACGTTAATCATTGAGTAGTTAATTCCTAAGGCTTACTGTAGAAATATTCCCAATTTATTCTTTGAGAAGTTCATGCATGTATGCAATATATGTTGAGCAATGCACCACCATGCCTTCCTGTACTCTCAACAAAACATGTGTGCATAGGTGGGGGCCATGAGATGGGGCATCTGCCCCCTGTCAGGGCTCATGCCTCCAAGGAAAATGGGCTTTTCCTTTCCTAGCCACCAACAGCCACTCAGCTAGGGTTGAGGTCTCACGAGCCCCTCTCATATCCATACTGGAATTTCGACTGTTTGGATCTTGTGCAGATAGTCCCAATATCTGTGAGTTCAAGGCTGCAACTGCCCCGTCATGTCCAGAAGACAGCATTTCATCCTCACACCCCACTTTCTGGCTCCTCCATTTTTTCTGCTCACTATTCTCTGAGCCTTGGCAGGGATGGGGTAGAGCGCTAGTGTAAGTGTTTTAATGTGGTATGAAATGGAATTACATACATTTTTAAAGCCAGTCTTTATAGAAAACCAGCCATGAAGAATTGAAAAGAGAGAGTTTTCTCGACTGAGAATAATATATAACGTTCATGAAGCTTAAATAGAGATGGTGACAAATATGTGCCCACAAGATGCTAGAACTGCATTTTGTTGATGCTTCTATATTGTAGACATCTTAGAATCTGTTAATCTAATCTTTGTAAAATTATTAAAAAAGAATTACTTATGTATGGAAAAACTCAAACTATTTTCCTTCCCACCCCAATTTCATATTATTTTTCTCCATATTTTTATCTGACTGTTCAATAAATGTTAAAGTTAAGCTGTATAAGAAAAAAAAAAAAGATAAGTAAGGCTACATTTTTACTCAGGGTGGAGATGGCTCATTTTTGTTGATAGATGGTGAGTGGCTGTTTTCAAACCAAGACCATGTGTAATTCAGGCTTCAAACTGTCCCCACACATACTCACTTGCAATTTAAGACTTCATGATAAAACTTGTATAATTTGCTTCAAAATACCTGTACAGTGACTCAGTCTCATGAGAACCATTGTAAAAAATTGACTTGAACTGAATAATGTCAAGAAAATGGATTATTAAAGTGGGGGTTCATCTACATGTAATAGATAATAAATTTCAATTGCCCAAAGGCAGAAGTTTTTAAAAAAATGTTAACTAGAGAGAGAAATTTTGGCATGGATGGAAAAATAGCCCATCATATAGACAATTCTTAGCATAACTACTTATATAGTATTTCTTTTAGAAGGGAAAATTAAACTCACATTTATTTGGAGCAGTTTATTAGAATTATTGCTGTGTGGTTTAGAGTTACCATTTTAAAGTCAATCTCTCCAGGGGGCTGGAGAGATGGCTCAGTGGTTAAAAGCGCCGACTGCTCTTATAGAGGACCCGGGTTTGATTCCCAGCACCACATGGTGGCCAAGAACCATCTTTAACTCCAGTTCCAGGGGAATAAGACACCCTCTTCTGACCTCCGTGGTACTGCATGATACGGGTGCACCAACCTACATGCAGACAGTACACTCATACACATACAAAAATAATAAATTAAAAAAAATAAAGTTTAAAGTCAATCAAGGAGGGACTTTTGGCCACAAAGTAGCAACAGACTTAGCATGTTTTACTTTGTAGATAAACCAAGATAAGTTGAATAATCTGAGTGTCTGTGTTTGATTAGAAAGTATGTCTCACTTGGTTGAAAAGAGAGTGCTTATCCTTCTCAAAGTGGCCAAATAAGTCCTGGCTAAGCTGTAGCTATTTATGTATGAGGAAGTGCATTAGTTTGGTAGAGGATTTGGGAGTAGAATGGGAATGGTCATCACTTAATTGCCAGTTGGAGGATTTATGGCCCAGCATTTCCACCATTAGTGCATTACTGCAGTGCTTAGGGGGTATACTGAAAATATTCCAGTGCATCAAAGTTTAGGCATGTTGACAGCAGTTGTCATCAGCGACAAACTCAGGTCTCATTTTGCCGTCTGTGTGAATGAGATCCTCACTCTTTGGACAAGAATATTAAACACATCAGACTTTTAGTCAGAGAACTGATGCTTCCTTCCATTTTACTGCCTCACTGAAATTATTATTCAGAGGAGTTGGACCTTATTCGGCAAGGTCAAAGAAATACATTTATGACTCTGGAGGAAGGAGTATTTAAATTTGATTTAGGATTTGCTACTTTCACCAATGGTATGGACACATGCAAATCAGTGTGTTTCAAGGGATTATAATGTTTCCTGATGCTTATCACAGAAAACAGATGTCCTTTAAGAGAGTGTTATGTGCAGTGGTTTGCTTCATTTCACCATTGCTGAAAATGGTGCTGAGCCTTGTGTATGCCCCTGGTCTAGGCACTGCAGCTCAAGCAGTTTGGCCTGGAGAAACCATCACTGTCTAAACCCTCCTTCCATCTTGAACTTCTATGAGAAACCTCCTCATCACTACAAGCTCCCTTTGTTTAGAACACATGATCATGACACCACATACCTTATACAGGCAAAACAACTGGTTAAAACATGCTTTATGTCTACTTGATCAGATTTGCTTCAACTGATATTAGTCTTAGTTGCCTTTGATGGCATACTAAAAGGAGAAAATCAGCTCACACCGAGGTTAGGGCAACAGTGAGCCCAAACATTTGTAAGTACATCTCCAAAACGATGTTTATGTTCAGTCCTGTCTCCCCTACTCTATCCTCCATGAGGGTAAAAGACTACATCTTATTTATTGTTGCGTTACCAGCTCATAGTCAGGTGGGTCTCAATAAGCTTTTGTTGCAGTAATAGAATGTTTAAGGCCCATTGATAAAAGATGAGTAGCAATAGAAGGAATATATAGTCAAGGATAGATTAGTTATGTAGTCAGTAATACAGGTGTTCAACAGAACTCATGGGAGAGGAAAGGGGGTGGGGGTAAATCTCAAGAAAGGGTAGGGGTCAAATGGCTAGAAGATAAGGGAGAAAAGTTATAGACATGTGGAGTAGAGGTGGGTAAAAGCGAGTGAAGAAACATGCGGAGGACAAGCGAGCCCTAAGCCTGGCTGAAATGAGAAACTGTCGCACAGTGATTTTCAATCTATGGTGTTTCCACAATGTTGTTAGCAAATTTTAGGATGAGGATGAGAGGGGTAGTGGAGGGTATATGTGATCACAGTGTATTCTATCCAATTGTAATATTATCTAAAACAATTTAAAAATTGTCCTTAATGGGAGTTAATGTTGTAGGCATAGATTATGATATCCTTTTAATATCTGGAGTAGTAAAATCGAAAAGAGTATAAAAGCCAGAGGAGAGGAGAGGGCTGAGGAAAGCTGTCTTCTGGGCATGGTAGGGCCATTGCACTCTCAAACTCCTAGCAGCTGTGATAGCCTCTGCAAGACCTGCACACAAGATTGCCCTCACTGGCCCATTATGGAATGGAGAGCGTTCACAGGGACCATGCCTCCCTGAGGCAGTAAATGGTTGTTGGAGGAGAGAGAAGCCTTTTCTTTGGTGGTATGGCCCATACTCTTGTTACCAGGTCTCATTATGCTCTTGTAAGCAACCCTACTGAAACTCACTGGGCCAGCAAAGAAAGGTCAAGAAAGTGGAAGAAGACTACTTGGGAAGAAGAAGAGGAAGAGGATGAGTGAATGTTGGAGGGGAACAAGACAGGGTAATTAGTGGAGGATGAATTCAGTATACACTTGTAAGAAAATGTCATAATTAAATCCATTATTGTGTATAATTAATATATGCTAACCAAAAACATGAAAAATTTAAACATGGAATGAGTATCCAACAGAGTATGGAAAGATGTGTGACTTATATGATGTTTAAATTGCATATTTTATAAGCATTCAGTCACACTTAGGTTTATAAATGTCTTCCTAATGTGCCTTCGGGGGCAAAGTGGATTTGTTATGAACCAAGTCATGTTGAAACAAGAGCAAAGGAAGGTCTGATGGTGATGGGCAGATGGGATTTGCGTCTGCTGTGCCTGCATATATTTGTTGCAAGTTGAAAACCTCTACTCCGAATTGAGTTAGGGATTCTTGCTTGTCAAGAAACAAAATTGGCAAAATGAACACGAACGGCAGTCCAGTTTTGAAAAGCACCGAGCATGTGTCTGGGGTCATTGTGGCTCCACCCTCACTGTGGCCATAGTTTCTCTTTTAGGTTATCATCCAAGGCAGTTTGGACTAAGATTAGTTGACTCGAGCCACACATGTGCACATACAGCACATTTTAGCCAGTGACAGTGGAGGAAGACTTACACATTTTTGTGTCTAAGATTCTAAGGTTCTTTGGGGTTATTATTAGTGTATTCACATTTGTAATTTCAGAAGTATAAATGAATTAAATGAATTCTCCATGGACACAGTAGCTCTTCAGCTAGGATTACCTATGAATTTTGGCTAATAGACATTACAAGATCACATGTTTAGAATATCAGAATATTGAACTTTAAATTGCAATAATTGATTGTTACAATAAATCACTAAATATCTAAAGTGGCAGGTCATAAGCTGGTATTTCTGTGCCTTTGAGGAACGTGATATTAAGTGGACACTGATGACAAAATAGTGTATTAACAGCCCTCTTAACTAATTACCTTGAGGCATGGGACCGTCCCCAAGCTCCACAGAGAAAGAAACCTATAAAAAGTTGTATGGAGAACTAACCCTTGAGATCTTTTGAAACACGAATGGTGTTTCATGTTTTTCTTGGCTAGAAACTTAGAAATGACATACATGTGGACTGTTACCCACTTTGAATGTTTCTATACTCAGCACTGCTTGCTTGTATGCAGAAGGCAATGTGTACCCCGAGGGAAGCACAGCTCTTTCACTCCCTGCTTTTTTGAAGACATACTTATTAGGAAAGCTATGAGGCCAGTTTAATGAAAACTGTATGTGGGGGTTATTAACAAGGGCCTATAAAGGGGAAAACAAAATAAAGTTAAATAGAAGGAATGGATAAATAGTGTTAAATGCTAATATATTCTAGTCAGACCCTCTAAAGGCTCAGAAAGTAATGTTTGGCTGAAATAAATGCTTAAAAGGGACTGAAAGCTAAGCCTACAAGATTAATCACAGACAAAATTAGAATCTCAGGATCCCCAGTCTGATAGCATAGACGATGCTATTGTTCTGTATGTAAGGATGGGGTTAATATATTTAATCAATTTCATGGATTACACCCAGACCTCCATCATCATTAGAAACAGGTTATAACTAGTGCCAAAACATTTAGATGTTTAGACAGTAAGAGTTGGGAGGTTTGAGCTAATGAGATTTAGCTAAGATTTTGGGGTTCTGTGTTGATGCTACTACAGTGTGCTGGGACCCTTGAATATCATTTGCATATGGAAGGGATGTGACTCATGGGGATTAGGGGGTGGGCAATGGGAGGTGGAGTTGTTCCTCCATGGCAGTCGCCATCTGGCGTTATGCCTGTGGTTATGTTGCCCACTGTTACAGAAGAACCTGCATATATAAATAAAGCTAATCTATCAGCTGACTAAGATCAGAGGAGAATCTTGGGTTTTCTGCATGGACCCAGAGTTAGCCCATGAGCCCTTAAAAAAGCAGAAGTGGAGGGCAGAAGGGGAAGTCAGAGAGAGTCCATGTGTGACGACTTGATGCACTGGCTTTCACTGTGGAAGGAATCAGGAGCTGAGAGTGCAGATAGAAAGTAGACTCGGGGGCTGGAGAGATAGCCTAGCGGTTAAGGGCACCGACTGCTCTTGCAGAGGACCAGGGTTCGATCCCCAGCACCCACATGGCAGCTGAGAACCGTCTGTAACTCCAATTCCAGGAGAACTCCAGTTCCAGGGGAATCCCCGACACCCTCTTCTGACCTCCGCGGCATTGCACGACACGGGTGCACAAACCTGCATGCAGACAGTACACTCATACACATAAATAAAAATAAATAAAATTTAAAAAAATTAAAAAAAAAAAGGAAAGTAGACTCATTAATGAAAGTGAACCCCTGGCAGCAACCAGCAGAGAAAGAGGACTTGAGGCCTGCACCGTTTAGGATATGGATTCTGCTAACAAGCTGCAATACTGGGGATTCTTTCCCAGGACCTCTCTGTGAGGGTCTGCTTTGTCAGATCTTAGCAGGGGATCCAGAATACTGAATGAGAGAATTGTAAGAAAATCAATAGATAATGTTTAAACTTGCCAAGTTGGTCGTGATTTCTTACGGCAGGGATAGGAAGGTAATATAGTTACACTGATGTCCAGATTAAAAACAGAATACGGGGAGGGCCAGACAGTGGATTTTGCTGTCTCATACCCACTTCTTATGGAGAAGGAGGAGGACAAATAACCTAAGAATTCAAGCAGTAAATTCCAGCAGTGGAGTTGATATTGTCAGCATTTTGGAGCATCACCTTTCATGTTTGCTTTGCATCGAGTAACAGATACAATTTCCTAAAGAAATGAGTCCTTAAATTTTCTCATTGATCCCTTCCCAAGTCTTTCATTCCCTTTCCTTTCTTGATGCAGTGTGTGTGTGTGTGGGGGGGTGTGTGTGTGCAAGGGAAGGATCCACACTCTTCAATTCACCTTAAAGTGTACATCATCTCCTATTCATGCCTGGAGGACAACAGGCCACCCAGGTCACCTTTTTAATGGCCAGTGGGAGTGACTGAGCACTGCTTTTCACAGGCCCTCCTTCGCTCTCTTATGGCCTGGCTTCTGCAGGAAGCAGTCCAGCTCCAACAGTGGAGTGAGCTTCCTTCTTAGCTCTAGCTAGCCTGTCTTTCCGAGTCTGATTTCTACTTATCATATGGTGGATGTAAAAATGGGAACAAAGCTGGGCGTGGTAGCCCAAGCCTTTAATCCCAGCACTCAGGAGGCAGAGGCAGGCCAATCTCTGTGAGTTCAAAGCCAGCCTGGTCTACATAGTGAGTTCCAGGAAAGCTGGGGTTACAGGGAGACCCTGTCTCAAAAGAAAACAAACAAAAATGGAATGAAGGCTGGGAAGGTAGCTTAGGGGTAGAGTGTAATATTCAGCCTAGAAGTTCATAGTAAAAACTACATGTTCATCCTAGGACTGACAGGATTTCCCTCACAATCTTTCCACCCTGAAGGTCAAAGAATATGGGTGATTACCGAACACCTTCCCTTTATGTCTTTCTAACAGTACCCTGAATGTTAGGTGTCCTGACAGACCTGTTTTGTTTATTTCTTTGAATTTTATGGAGGTAAATTACATTCGGGGTGACTGTTTTCATCAAATGTGTAAGTGAAGCCACCAGCATTCAGTTTATTTCAGAATTTTATTCCATTTTGGGGTCTTATATGAAGTAGTCTATCTGGAGAAAAAGAACCTTCTTTCTTTAAAAATTATTTCTTCTTAGATTTTAAAATATAAAGACTCATAGAAAAACCTCATAGAGATGTGAATATTTTCCAAACCATAAGTTAGAAAGCATATGAATGTTAGTGGTTGGAACCTGATTCATTTAATAGCTGTGGCCGTCAGTGTGCTGAAAAGCTTTATGGCAGAGCTGTGGCTGGCTGACATTTCTTGTTTCTTATAACTTGCTCAGTAGCTGGACTTGATTCTTTACCTAGAGCCCACACACTCAACACATTGCAAAAAAAATTCTCATTTTATCTCTTGTTTCATACAGCAAGAAAGTTGATACAACTGAAAATGAATCTTGAAGCCAGGCTGGTTTGATTCAAAACAGGTCAAGATCATAAGACTGGAGTTTGGTACTCAGGACCTGCACTGGGAGGGTCACAATTACTTGTAATTCCAGCTCCAGGGGATATGATGCCCCTTCTGACCTCCCTAGGTACCCACACACATGTGTGCACACACGTGTGCACATATAATCACACACAAATCAATAAATAATAAAATAAATCGTTAAGAATTAACCAAGCCAAGAGCAACATGTCAATCAGCAGAGTAAGAGCTAGACTGACAATGGCCAGCAATGGAGCCAAGAATGGGGGGGGGGATTACATTCTTTTTGTTTATCATGATCTGTGACTTTTTTTTTCTTTTTTTTTAATTTTTTTATTAATTTTATTTATTTCTGTATGTGTATGAATGTACTGTCTGTATGCAAGTCTGTGCACCCGTGTCATGCAATGCCGCGGAGGTCAGAAGAGGGTGTCGGATTCCCCTGGAATTGGAGTTTCAGACGGTTCTTGGCCGCCATGTGGGTGCTGGGGATCGAACCCGGGTCCTCTGCAAGAGTGGTCAGCGCTCTGAACCACTAGGCCATCTCTCCAGCCCCATGACTTTTTTTTCATATAGGGTTAGGGCACTTAGTTGAGGAGAACCATGTTTAGGAAAGCTTTAAATTCAGAGACTGTATAGCTTTCGAGAACCAAGCCACAAAACATTCCCCTTCAGAATTTGGAAAATTGGTGATCCTTTACCCAGATTCTATGTCATACGCAGTTACTAGTACAGTGCCATTAACTAGAAAATAACCCAGTAACAATTGGCTCAGAATTTTTTCCTTGAGGTTCTGTGTGGTTTGTTAGGATCAGTCTGAGCATCTGAACTCTTCCCTCTTTTTTTCCTTTAGACAGTGAGAATTCTCATTCACAGACAGCACTGGGACCTGCAGAGGTTTAGGTGGTCCGCTTGCTATCTAGGAAGAAAGACCTAGCCTAGGAAGAAATTGACCAGTGTGTGGGATATAAAAGCAGAAAGCTAAGTATAGACCATTGGTTCTTCTGTGAAACTTTAGAATTTTATTAGAGAGAAACACAAAAATTTATAAACCCCTGAACTCCTCTGAAAATTCTCTCTCCTTCCCTCTCTCCTTCCTTTTCTGTCCCATCATTTCTTTACCTCCCCTTCTCTTTCCTTCCTCCCCTTCCCCTCCTGTTCAACTAAACATAACATTTCCAAGCTCTTCCACAAGAAAGAGGGTAGAAGGCCATTCAGACTTTCTTTTTCAAAATGAGAAAACAAATAGTCTATTAATGTTTACTCAGATTCCTCATGTTTAATTACATTTGGGAGCTACACATGTTTATCAATGCCAAGACCTATTAGCAGTCAGAGAGAAGAATCAAACCCCATGATTTTTTAAATCTCTTTTCCTTATCCAGCCTTGTCCCGAGTCCCTCCAACCCTCTGATCCAAAAAGAGTCCAGGGCTGGAGAGATGGCCTAGCGGTTAAGAGCGCCGACCGCTCTTGCAGAGGACCCGGGTTTGATCCCCAGCACCCACATGGCGGCCAAGAACCGTCTGAAACTCCAATTCCAGGAGAACTCCAGTTCCAGGGGAATCCGACGCCCTCTTCTGACCTCCGCGGCATTGCACGACACGGGCGCACAGACTTGCATGCAGACAGTACATTCATACACATACAGAAATAAATAAAATTAAAAAAAAAAAAGAGTCCAAAGAAAGAGTCTCAATTCTTAGTGTTCATGGGTACACCTGGGTACTTGTCAAACCGCAGTTCCTGGCCCCCACACTCAGCCATTCTTGTGTACTGGGGATAGGAAAAGGCTAGTGATTAGTACTGCCAACACCTTCCCAGTTCTCACCAGTGCTACCCATTTGGAGCTAAACTTTCGTAGCATTGTACAGCTTTACCCGTGTTACTGGGCCCTTGTAGCAACTGCTCTGAAACTGAGGGAAAGGTAACAGCAGAGCTGCTGGATCTATAGGTCTGTATGGAGGAAGCTGGGAAAGAGAACAAGACTGCCAGTTTGTAATGAGGGCCGTATAACAAAGCTACTTCTCCTCTTTCACAGAAGCAAACCCAGAGAAATTCAATAGTCGTTTTCGAAATAAGATGTTCTATGCAGGGGTAAGTATGTATTCCACTTTATATTGATTACATATTTAATACTAAGTCACTGCATATTTTAAAAAAAAAACTAACCACATTAGAATTAGCAATGTACTTCAGACATTTATACTTGTGTCTATATGTAGTTATTGTTAAATATCTTCATTAAAGAATGAAAGGGACATATATTTTTTTTAATGAGTTGTCAGTTAGGCAGTTGTTATCTACCATGCTTGAGTTTTAAGCTCCCAATGTGGCACAGAGGTAGATGACCTTCAAGGAGTGTTTTGAAGCAGATGCCAAGGCCAGTGGAGGAAATGGGAAGAATCGGCAGATTGGAAAAAAAAAAATATATAGGCATTTTTACATCATATAGTTTTATTTTTTTTTTCTTGTTGCTGTGATAAAATGCCCTGACTAAAAATAACTTCAGAGAGAAAGGATTTATTTAGATTAAAATTCCAGGTTACAGTCCATCCTTGCAGAAAAGTTAACCAACAGAAAATTAAAACAACTTAGTCACATTACATCCATTGTCAAGAATTGAGAGCAAGGAGTTAATACTTACATATTAGTGCTCAGCTCTGTTTCTACTCTTATATGGTCCAGGATCCCCTGATAAGGGCATGGTGCCACTTGTGGTATAGTGGGTAGGTTTCCTCACTAAAAACAATAATCTCCTGCAGACATGCCCACAGGCCAACCTAATCCAGGTGAGCCTTCATAGAGTCTCTCCCTTCCTTGGTGAATCTAGATTATGGCTAGTTGGTAACTGAAACTACTTACCACAGACAATCTTAGATTAGAATGTAGTTTTCAGCAGCATCTGTATCGATTGACTTTGAATGGGAAATCGGCATGGGAATGTGTTTATGGAAGCATAAGTGAGACCAAAGGGGGGCTTCCTTTGCTCTTCTTCATGGATATCCTTAGGAGGGACTAGGAATGAAAGAAACAAACATCCGAAGCATCAACAAAGCGCAGATTAAATTGATGGCACTGGATAAGAGGGGTTAAAATGAAGGGGGATGTAAATACTCTCAGCAGGAGGCTAAAGGAAATCTGAATATTGGATGGAAAGGTAGCATTTCAGAAAGGAATCTTAGAATTAGTTCCTCATAGTGAACCTGTGAATTATCCACTTGTCACCTTCTTCCTATAATCTTAAATTTTATTTTAGTTTGAAAATGAAGAGGAATAATTCAATGTGATGAAGACACTCCCCTGCTTTACCTTGGATTCAGCCAATGAGAACTTGTTTTATAGTTCTCATAATATGGAGTGCTGAGGAGCTGTCTATCAGGTTGAAGCAAGGATTTGGGGCAATCGTGTAACTGAGAGTCTTTTTCTTTTTCCCTTGTGATCTAGGCAGCTTTTTCTGATTTCCTACAGAGAAGTTCTAGGGATCTATCCAAACATGTCAAAGTTGTCGTGAGTATTGACTTCACAGGTCCATTCCATTTGCATGTGAATATGAATGTTACACTAAACCTCTCAAATGCCGTTTTATGTAAAAAGTAATCACTGGCCACATAAAATTTGCAGAACATTTAGTGGAGCTCCTCTACCCAACCGCTGTGATTTCTTGACATGTGTGGGGCTCAGTCTTATTTGCTGGGAATGAAGCAAAAGAAAGACTAGATTTACTCCTGAAGAAACTCACAATGCACCCATGGATATATAAATCATTACAGACAAATAGACTCTTGGTCAAATGTCTATACACAATACTGGTGGAACAAGAGGAATTGCAACTCTGACTAGATCCATTGAAGAAATAATGTAAACTGATTCTTACAGTGTGAATTGATACTTAGCTAACAGGCGCCTATATTCCAGGGCTGTCTGGAGAAGTCTCCATTTTAGAACAAGACAATGACATTATTTTATCTCGACTCATTCTCCAGCCTGGTCAAGGCACATCACCACAGAATAGATATTTTCCTGCTGTTTTTCTAAGTCTCTATTCCAAGTAATGCCTCCCTTGAAGGCAAGGGAGAGAGATTCATTTTGTTTAAGGGATACATTCTAGTACAGCATAAAATTGAAAAATTAAGAAAGACAGTTTCTTATAGTAACCAGATTTATGAAGATGAGACTAAGGCCTTGTTTTTCCCAATTGTAAGAGTAAATGAAAATGAGGCTGCAGGTGTAAATGCACACATGGAGAAGAAGGTAGGAAACTGTAGCAATTCTTGGAGGGAATAGGAATATATATATATATATATATATATTCTATCAAGCGATTGAGGATTTCGAGAAACATAGAGGAGAATGCAAAAAGATAAATGAAATCTATAACCAGCAGAAAAGTGTATATGAAATATGAATCTCTTAAAGCAACTGAAATAAGGGTCTACTGCTACTAACTAATCTTGGCATCCCTTTAGGGTGTTTCAGTTCCCATATAGAGAATTGTTTCTGGACAGTGCTAAATGGTAGAAGGGTTTGGTAGAGCATTATTGATCACTTCATAGTGGCCAGGATAGAGGTTGAGAAGAAGGAAAGTTAAATGGAGGAGGGAGGAGGGAGGAAGGAGAGGGAGAGAAAGACTGAGTAATCAGGACAAGGCAAGCCCTGAATGACCTATATCTTCCAGCCTGCCCTCAACTCCTAATGTCTCATTCAGTGTGAACTCATCAACAGATTAGCACTTCTCAACAGTGCTACCTTCTTAGACCAGTGTTCAACACATGAGCATGTTTGAGGGATACTCCATATCCACACTGCATCAGATGTATAAGTAATAGACCATCTTATTTTGTCACAAGCTAAAGTAAGGATTTTGGATTTACTCTAGAGGTCATATAGCTGTAAAATGTGTATATGAATTCCAAGAAAACAAAACAATATGAAAAAGTTACAAATAACACTGTGTCTGTTTTCTTCCCATTGTTGTTGTTTTTGTCACTATGTAAACATATAGACAGGAACAGATTTTGCATACAGATGTTTTCCCTTGTGTGTGTTTAAAGTAGGAAAACCATTGATGTTCTGAAGAATTGCACATTTTAATGTCACTGATATATAAATTGTAGTGTTAGTCCCACATTGTACATTGTAAGGCATACAACTTTATATAACTTGATGAGTTCTTATAATACTTGATGTATTTCACCAGAAGAAAGACTAGAAAAATTTAAAAATGAGTTCTGTTGCAAATAATATTTATTACTTATTATTGGAGTAATATTTATTATAGTATTTTCTATAATGCAGTGACACAGCTTCACCTGCTTTAATGTATTACACCCTACTTTTTGGAAGTTTTACTTGCTTACAGTTCTGGGCTTTGCCCAATTTAAGTAAAATGACTTTTGTTTTCTTCCTTGACCCATTTGAGGCCCTTAAACAATTTGGAAGACTTTACGCTTGCTTTGTTGTTGAGAACACTCTCTAAACTTCTTCAGTCACTATCTGAAACTTGATTCCTATCTAAATCAAAATTGGAAATATTTTACTTATTGAGGACTGTATGATTTCCTGGAAATGGTCTTTAAGGATGCTTATGAAAATTGGGTTAAATTAAGATTGGCTAGGAAAAGAATGCAGCATAGAAACGACCTCAACCGCTTACAAAATCAGTATGTTTAGATTGAAACTCTGTCCAAAGAAATCTTTAAAAACATGCAGGGAGTTTTGGAATGCTTCACTGCTCTTTCCAAAAGAGAAGAAACTGATGAAATTCTGGGGTGAGGGCGAGAGGAAAGCAAACACTGAGATGTCTGTGGCTTTGGTTAGAATTCTCTTCTGACTGTCATCAGGCTAGAGGGTGAGAAGGGGAGGGGGACTTGGCTGCTGCTGGCTGGAGGACAGTACTCTTGGGGGCAGTACTGGATGATCGGGAAGCTTCAAGTAGAGCTACCAAGACCAAGCTAGCAAGGAGCCTTTGAGACCAAGGTCATGTCGAAACTCCCAACACATCAGTCTCAGAAGTTCTGTAACAGATTAAATTTGTGAAGAACAAATCACTTGATGCTGTTTTGCTTTCCTGGCCTATTAATATTAATATAGTTAGTATTAATACCGACATTCACATCTACATAGGAGCATATGCACTATTATGTCTAAAACACTGCTTTTATTCTGTGACAAAGGATCTGTTGTGTTGCCGATTTATAATAGACTCCTTTAAAAACTTACAGATAAGTGTTCAAACCATGTTTCCCAGTCACAAAGTAAAGATTATTTTAGGGAAAGAAAGTAACTAGGTCTATTCATGCCTTGTTTGGATCAGTTGATTGCAGCAGAAAATGCTGCAGCCTTCACTTGAAACTTTGTCTTTCAGGTATCTTTAAATTTGTCAATGTCAATGGGTATGTCTAAGTGTCTAGTAATAATTCAAGGTCACGAATGACAGTATGTTCTTTGAATATGAGAACAGAGGAAGAAGTGTGATGGTCAAATGGAAAGCTTATTTTATATTAAATCAGAACAAAACCAAACATAAACTCTGAGACTACTGGAGCTATAATTGTTATATTTTGTGGCATTCATCCAAGCCAAGTTAGGGGCACAGGGAAAGCCATCTTGTAAACTGTTGTCAAACCCATTATCTTGGATCAGACTTTGAGACTTATGATTGGTTCTGAAGCCTTGCTTTCTCTGCCTGATGGTTGCAGTGTGATGGAACAGATCTCACCCCAAAGATCCAGGAACTGAAGTTCCAGTGTATAGTATTTTTAAATATACCCAGGTAAGCTCTGTTCATCGTATTTCCTTTGTTTGATATGAACCCTGTTTGTCTTGGGGAATCTCTTTTTCATAAGTGAAGGAAATATTTCAGTCATAACCAATGAAAGGCACTTATTTCAATGTCCTATGAAGGTTTCCATGTCTGTTAATTCTCTTCTCCTGGATGGTGTCTTCTGTTGTAGGAGTTTTGCTTGTGCTGTAGAATTCGTTATCTGCACTCACCTATCTTGAGAAACTTGGGCACTGCTCTTGATCAAACTTGAGAAACTTGGGCACTGCTCTTGATCAAACCATTTTCATTTAATTCTCCATTACTGCCCCACACTCACTCCACAGCCTCCAAGAATGGCAGATGCAAGCAGAGCCTGCTTTCAGTTTCTTAAAACTGTCAGGAAAACATCTGGCCTGTTGAGTGTGGATTTCCCTGCCAGATGATAGGACCATCATAGAGGCAGTCGGTGCTCTTCCATGCCAGTAGACTCCGAGAGAAAGAAATACTTAACATTAGCTATTTTAAAAATAAGCTTATTACTTCAGTGGCATAAAATATGAGTCCAGGTTTGCAAGTTAAGATGCTTGAAGGCAAGGGCCTATAACCGCTGGTTACTGGCCGCCCAGTAACCAGCTCAGTCACTTATCTGGAAATGTACTGAGTTTAATGAAAATGAGAGTTTGATGAAAATTTATGTCTAGAAAAACAGATCATGGTCTCTGGGTTGTTATCGGCATTGCTGAGTGTGACCAGTCACAGACCTGCTCCAAAGGCCTCATCAGTATGGTTTTGGCAGAAGGCTTAGAGAGTCTCAGAACACTGACAGGCAGTGCTTACTCTTAGTTTTTCCTCTTTCCCTTCCTCTTATCCCTGCCCCTCTTCTTTTAGGTATTCTCCTTTCTCTGCTTTTAGAAGTTCACTCACTCACTTTTCCATTCCTCCCTCCCTCCCTCCCTCCCTCCCTCCCTTTCCACCTTCCTTTCTTTTTCCCTTCCTCTAGTGCTGGGAATAGAACTCAGGGCCTTGTACATGCTAAAGAAGTATTCTATTGGTGGGATAATATCCTCAATCCCTCCTTCCCTCCCTTCCTCCATTTCCCCTCTATACATCCCTCTCATCTTCCATCTCTCACCCTCTTTTTTGAGGCAGTATCTCTGTAGGTAACCAGGAATAGTCCCATCTCAGTCAGGTAGTGGAGCTATAGGCATGCACCATTACACTTAGCAAATGTTGTTTCATATATTTAAAAAAAAATTCCTGAGTGAGCTCCAGGCCAGGAGAGACCCTGTCTCAAAAATACAGAAAAAAAATATTCCTTTCTTCCCCTGTGGGACCTTCTTCTCTCTGTGTCTCTGTATATAGTATAAACTATGTATAGTTTTAAATACTGTCCATCTCAGTTATTTTTATACTAGCATGAATATGATCATGTCTACATTTAAGATAATCATTAAGTTATTAAAGACATTATATAAGATGCCATAGGAAACACATATCTGAACCCTAGAGTAAGAAATAATGCCTGAGCTGGGTATGGTGGCGCACACATTTAATCCTAGCACTTGGGAGGCAGAGGCAGGCGGATCTTTGTGAGTTCAAGGCCTGGTCTACAGAGTGAGTTCCAGGACAGCTGGGACTATAGGGAGACCCTGTCTCGAAAAGATTAAAGAAAAAAAAAGAAAGAACGCCTGAGAGGAAAGGTAGGGACCCAGGGTGTTTTGTTGGAAAATGAGGGCCCATTTTTTTCAAAGTTATATTTTGGAGAAACTAAGTCCATTTTTCATTCTGGAAAGTGTGTGTTAGGAAATATTGAGTGTCAGTAGAAATGATTTTTAAATTTATTTAGCCACTGATACATAGAAATCCTGTGTATAATCATAGACATACTACGCAGGGCTTTGGTGCATGTATACATTATTTTTTGAGAGAGAGAGAGAGAGAGAGAGAGAGAGAGAGAGAGAGAGAGAGAATGAATATGAATACATTAACTATGAGTTAATTCCTAGTGACCATTAGGAGAAGAACAAGCTGTCTTTCATCCTGTTTCTTGACTTTCTTTGCAGATATTGTGCTGGCACAATGCCTTGGGGAAACCCTGGAGATCACCATGACTTTGAACCTCAGCGTCATGATGATGGCTATATTGAAGTCATCGGATTCACCATGGCCTCTTTGGTGAGTAATGCAAATACTTTATTGAACAGGCTTTATTAGAATACATTTTTCTTCTGGTTTGCCAACTTACACACTTTATACAGTACAAGAATGCTCGTGACAAACATAAATAAACTCATATATGAAAGCTGGTTCATATTTGTTTTGAACTTCAAAAATAGATGGATTACATTTGATTCCTTTTTACATAAGTTTGCATGCATATGAAACCATCATGGCACAGATATAATATAGCATTAATACAAAGCCCACAGTATTAATGCCTTTTATGCTTCACTGAGGAACTGAATATTTAAAAAAACTAGTTACTTGCATTCAACTTCATCTTGCTCACTTATGCATGAGATAGATGTATTCATCACAAAATACTTGAACATAGGAAGATATTATGATGACTTTGGTACTCTTCAGTTACTATAGTATGGAGATCACTTTGTATTTTAATATTGTTTGTTTATAGTGAAAAGTTAATTTATAGTATAAGTGTGTTTCAATCAGCTTTTTTTGTTTGTTTTTTTTTTTGAGACAGGGTCTCACTGTGTAGCCCTGGCTGGCCTTGAACTCAATATGTAGAGCAGACTGGCCTTGGAACTGACAGAGGTCCAGTTGCTTCTGCCTCCTGAGTGCTGGGATATGTGTGTGTGTGTGTGTGTGTGTGTGTGTGTGTGTGTGTCTGCCACCATGTCTGGATCAAGAACTTTTGACCATACAGTCCCACTCATTATTTAATAAGGGGTGACTCATTAAGAATTTAAAGACTATACTTTCAGGGAGCATTTCTATAGTATGTTACTAGAGAAGTTTCTCTGACTGTGTAGAGCACCAGAAACAATGAGGAGGAGACGTAGCATTCTCTCCTGAGCGTGAAGCCGGCTCTTGGTGTTGCTTTGCTTTGCTGCCACTTCCATTGATGATCGTTCTTCTCTCTTTTGGGAGAGCAGAGGGAGAGAGTGCCGTCTGAGTGGTAAAAAAAGAATTTAAAGAAATAATTACACTTATTTTATGTTGTATAAATAAATCAAGCTACACTCTTAGTTTGTACCACAAATCAAAATAAAACCTCTACTTCTAACTTCCAGATAGCATTTGGTTAGTGCTGAACCTTATGCACAAAAGGTAAGAAGGTTACAGTTCTGTTTTAAATAAACCAGAATGGATCCCTTGTTCCGGTGATAACCCTAACCAAGGAAACCCTAGGGAGGAAAGGCTAATTTCAGCTTATGGTTCAAGAGTACAGTCCATCATGGCACAGAAGTCAAGACAGCAGGTATTTGAAGTGGCTGATCACATCACATCACATCACATCACATCACATCACATCACCTCACATCACCACATCACATCACATCACCACATCACATCCCATCACATCACATCACAACCCATCCCATCCCATCCCATCACATCACATCACATCACATCACCTCACATCATCACATCACATCACATCACATCACATCACATCACATCACATCACATCACATCACCACATCACATCACATCACATCATCACATCACATCACATCACATCATATCACATCAACAACCAGGAAGCAGAGATCAATGAACATATGTTGCTACTCAGCTCCCTCCCTCCACTCCTATAGTCCAGGACAGCCAGAGGATGGTGCTATCCACAGTGGAAGGATCTTCCCTCCTTAATGAATGTAGTCCGTCCTGATAATCCTCCACAGCAATGCCCAGAGTTTCATCTCTCAGTGGTATAGGCATTAAGTATAGATTCTGCCAGGTTGGCAGTTAGTATTACCACACAGATTACATTTCACCCATACTGTGAATTGTAATGAACTCTTCCTCAATTACCTCAAATCAATGCACTTTGACAGGAGAATCTATGTGATTATAAGGTTCTCTGTGATTTGAATTGGTGATAATACTAATGTTGGTCTTGACCTCAGGACTAACTAACATTAATATTAGCATTTGAGAGGAAAAGTGACAGGGAAGGCAAGCTGAAAATAGAGCTTCTGAGGAGGGAGATGGAGAAAAAAGAGAGAGAGAGGAAGAATGAGAGATGGAGAAAGAGTAGAGTGAGGGGGGAGGCCTACTTTTGAGGACATAACACTCTGACCGACACCAACTTAGGGAGGAAAGGGTTTATTCAGCTCACATCTCCTGGGTCATAGTTCATCACTCAGGGAACCCAAGGCAGGAACTCAGGGCAGGAACCTGGAGGCAGGAGCTGAGGCACAGGCCATGGAGGAATGCTGCTTACTGGCTTGCTCCCCTGGCCCATGCCCAGCCTGTCCTCTTATACAGTACACAGCAACCTGCCCAGGGTGGCACCACCCATAGTGGGCTGGGCTCTCCCACACTGCTCAACAATCAAGACAATACTCCACAGATGTGGCCACAGGCCAGTCCAATGGAGCCAATTCCCCAGTTGAGGCTCCCTCAACCCAGGTGTGTCAAGTTGACACTAAAGCTATCCAGCACAAGGACTGAAGCTCAAACAAAAGATTCTTTATCATCAAAGCTCTAGGCTAAGAGCAAGGATCTGGTAGGACTAACTTCAGGAAGAATGTATGCAAGGAAAAAGTATTGTATGTCAGAAGGCTGTGCTGGAATATCATGGAGAAACCCTCACAAATAGACCGCATATTTTTTTCTCATTCGTTTATCCATTGATTCAGTGAACATTTACCGAGTAGTGGCCATGTGCCACAGCTTCCACATCATGCCTGTGAAGTAGAAGGCTGTCAGCAGTGGCCTGAGTGATGATCCTTTCCATGGGCCTGAGAGGTGGTGCTCCATACTTCCCCACTGTGCTCAAGAGCAGAGTCTAGATGTATTACCAGATGTATTACTTTCCTGTTGCTGACCATGACCAAAATCAACTTAATGAAGAGTTTACTTTGAAGTATGTTCCAGAGGAATAGAGTCCATCTTGGCAGGGAAGGCATGGCATGACGGCAGGAACAGGAAGCTGGCTGATCACGTTTTCATCCACATATAGGAAGCTGAGAGAAGGAACAGGAAGTGGGGAGACCCTAGAATCCTTCAGTGCCCACTCCCAGTGACTTATTTCCTCTAGCAAGTTCCTACTTCCTAAAGGCTTCATAACTTCCTCAAGGAGCACTAACAATTGGAGACTAAGTGGTTAGATACATGAGCCTGGGGGCGGGGGGGGGCAATTCTAATTCACATTTTCACACCTGGCCAATAGGGTTCTCTCTGGTTCTCCAGTGTCCTCCTCTCCATCCTTGCTTCTTGCCTCAAGAGCTTGCCAGTCAAGTGTACCTTTGAGCATACCTTGATTCTTTTCCATCCCCAAACTGTCATCCATGTTATTTTTCTTTGCAATGCTCTTTATCCATTTTCTGCTTCTCAGTCTGTATCTGCAACAGGCTCTTTGTATAGTGCCCCCCCCCAGCACACACACCCTTTTTCTTGGTTTGGGAAGGTTTGTTTACAGTTACTCTCTAAAGAGGAAAGACGAGGCAGAAACTGAGAAATTAGCTGAGGGTTTAATGGTAGGACTCTTACTTACAGTGCCCCTGGTTCCCGGGAGCCGATGATGCAATCACAAAGAAACAGACACTTATCACACTGTTTATTAAAAGAGGACCACAGTTAAAAGTATCAGGCTGGTGTAACTTAGCCTTTCTGGCTGCTTAACGACCATACTAAATGACCATACCAATTTGGCCAAGGGTCTTAAGGGATAACTTTGTTCCTTGTCCTCAGAGGTCAACTAAGTCCCAGGGGACTATGCATGGGGGCATCTCGTTGAAATGTCCTGTAAATGTGGACCACCAGTCTTCCTGGCAGGGAGGTCTTGGAGATCATACTAATGGGATTCCACCCAGTGTCCAGTCTATAAAGAAGGAAGTCTGCTCATGCCTCAAAAAGGGAAGCCTGGTATATGCAAAGACCTGACTTTGTCCTTGAATAGATGGAACTAGGTAATGAAAAGCACAAAAGGAGTCAGGGACTTCCTCCCCCTCCCCCCAAACCTGAGGACCAGATCCTCAAGTGACCTTGAGAAAACAAACAACTTGGTTAATCTGGCTAACATATGGCCTTAAGGGCCAAAAGGAAAATATAACCAAAAAAATAAAAAAAAAAAAAAAAAAATTGTACTTCAGGTATTATAAAACTTGAGATCTTAGTAAAAAGACAAAAAGTAAAAAAAAAAATAAAAAAAAATTAGCACAGTTGTTTTGCCTGTCTTACTGGCAAGTGCAGCTACCCTGAGGCTGCCACTGTTTTTGCACTCTTCAAAGACAGGAGATACAGCGTTTTCTTTGCTTTGCTTTGCTTTTCTTTCTTTTCTTTTGTTTTTTTTTTTTGGGGTTTTTTTTTTTTTTTTTTTTTTTGGTCTTTTCGAGACAGGTTTCTCTCTGTAGCCCCGGCGCTGTCCTGGAACTCACTCTGTAAGACCAGGCTGGCCTTGAACTGCACAAAGATCCACCATGCCTCTGCCTCCCAACTTGCTAGGATTAAAGGTGTGTGCACACCAGGCCTACTGAGATACAGCTTTTCAACTTCCTATACGGGACTGAAGACTCATGTCTCTCAAGATCCTCCAACCTTCATTTCCAGATGTAGACTGGCTGCGACATCCAGCTTGTAGATGAGCAACTACTGGGGTTTCTCAACCTCTTCAGAGTATTGAGCCATGTTAGACTACCCAGGCTGTATCATGGAGACCCAGTATCAGGCAGGATTCAAGACAGAGACATGGTGCTTTACTGGACCCCCCCCTCATTTGGTAACCATGAGAAGGGAAAAACCCCTGTGAACAAAAGGTCAGGTTGATGGGTTTGGCAAGGAGAAACCTTCAAACATGACATCTTTCACTCCTAGTAAAAAAAAAAAAAGGAAATTATAAGCTGAAGATGCTAAAAGCATTATAGGTGGCATGATATAGCATTATTTGAAGTGATGCAATTGGAAGGAACAACAAACAAACACACAACGACAAGACTGAGTCAAAGAACTGACTGAACACGGTGAACTTTGCTTCGAAACAGTAAACTTCTGCATCAAAAATTCTAAACAGGGTCTGAGAAAAATGATGAAAAACAATGTTTGGCAGAGTGCATGATATCTGTAGTGTTTGGGGGGCAAGGAAGATTCGGGGAATGGTCTAGATTTTGATTGGAATTTTTTTTTATGAATGCCACAAAGCTCCAATAAAAATTGTCTTTGAAAAAAAAAAAGAAGGGCCCGCACTGACTCCATTTCAAGTGTAGTCACCATTTTGAGACATTTACGTATCAGTTTACTGGAATAACTGCCCAGTTCGAGGAAAAGGGCAGTTGCTCAAGGGCAAGGCTACCAAGAGCAGCCAGCGAAATTAAACTTGTTCAAACTCTTTCTAGTCGCAGACTGTGTCTAAACATAACTGTTGGTATGTGGGGGCAAGTGGTCTGACCAGATCATGAGTTGCCAAATGCACTTAACCCTGCTGTTATTACCCACACCGCGCTGGAATTCCCTTAGACCCTGTATTTGGCCTGTGAGCTGAGTAATCAGGGTCACAGCTTGCTTTCTCCCACCCCAGCATGCTGGCTTACTTTTTGCTGAAAGAAAAATCTTGGTTTTCCATAAAAAATTCAAACAAAAAAAAAAAAAAAAAAAAAAAAGAGGACCAACTTCGTAAACACCAACCCGCTAAGCAGGCAGGAAAGAGCCCAGATGTGAAGGTAGTCTCTGCCTCAGTCACTTGATTATCTCCAGGGGCTCCCTCTGGAGGCAGAAGATAAAGGAGGCATAGATACAATCCAAATGTACCAGCCTGATTGGAGAGAAAGGAGACTAGGGAAATAGGGAGGCAGCTGGGAGTGGCCAACTGTGGCCATCCAGCCCTGCAGTGTGCACAGTCCAACATGGCACAGCATGGTGCCCCAAACCTACATATGTCGGACATAACTACTTGATGAACGTGGCCCTGAGAGGAATGGACTTTGGAATTGCCAAAAAAAGGAGCTTATATAAAGACTTCCAAGTATGAGAAATCATGATCCTTGTGGGTGTAGGAAGCTTTCTTTTTATGATGAACAGGGACCATGTGGCCCTGCTCAGGGGGATGGGAGCAGACACCGTGGGGAGCTGACCCCTCAGCACAGAGGCCAGCTGGCTACTTCTCGTAGCCCAGCCTGGGTTGTACTTCCAACACAGGCCCTTAGCCTGGACCCATGAGACACGTGTTCCACTCTTGGCCATGTCTTCTCACCTGCCCAGAGCCTGGACAGGAATTTCAGGCTGATGGCTGATCGCCTCCCTTCAGCCAAGATCTACTTACAACACAGCTACCCAGATTGGTAGCCTGCAAAGGGGAGCCTTTTTCCAACCCACTGGCCACCTGCACAAAATGCAGGCCTATCTTAGCCTGTATGCACTCAATAATTAATAAAAAATAACGGCTGGGAATTCTGTGATGATGTTACTATGAAATTCAAATTTATTCCTTGCTACAGCCTGCTTTTATAAACTAAATGTCGTCAGTTCCAAGGACCAATCATAAGTCCCCCCAACCCCACACCACTGCACACCATTGTCCCACCCAGCATCATGCACCTAGGCCATGCTGCTTGCTCCTCCTTGGGGCGGGGCCAGACCCTCAGCCACGAGGTGCCCTGAGGCATGCTAGTTGGAAAGCTAACCTACAATTCAAGCTGGATTTCCCTTCAAGTGGGAAAATGTAAGTTTCAGTTTATTGGAAACTAGTCAGTTTCTCAAGGCACCAAGAGCAGCCAATTAAATTAAACTTGTTCAAATTTCCTCTTTCTAGTCGCAGGCTGTGTCTAAAGATGACTGTTGGTATGTGGGGGTTGCATAAATATAGGCGAACAATGAGGGTGGTAGCAGATGATGGAAAAGGAAAGGGCTTGAACATAAGGTGCTCTTGAGCTGATCTGGGAGAGTTCAGTGTGGGCCAGAGGTTGATGCTGTGCGTCTCCCTTGAGTACTCTCCACTTTTGATTTACTGAGGCATGGCCTCACGGTGAGCTTGGGCCTTACTGATTTGGCTAGTCTGGTTTAAGGGATTCCCTGTCTGTATCTGATGCACATGTATTACAGATGGCCACCATACCTGCCCAGGCATGTGTTAGGTTCTGAAGATCTGAATTCTGGTTTTCATACCAGCTTTTCAAGTACTTTATCCACTGAGCCATCTCTCTAGTCCCTCAAATGTTTTTATAATAAATATTTTAATTTGAGGATTTAATCCCAGTACTTGGGAGGCAGAGGCAGGTGGATCTCTGTGAGTTCAAGGCCAGCTTGGTCTACAGAGTGAGTTCCAGGACAGCAGGGAGACCCTGTCTCAAAGGTACCCAAAAAAGGAGACAAAATAATAGTATGAATCCTCAAGTATCATCCCGCTCAGCCTTAATAATTACCCACAAATACACAGTCTTACATCCTTCTCCCTTATTATATTTTGAAGCAAACCCCACATGCTATGTTATTTAACCTACAAATAGTTCTGAATGGCATTTTTGACAGTGCACTTTCTTTACTAAATGAAACCTGTAATAATAGTATCTAAAACCAGTGCATCCACATATCACTGAATTGCCCATTGCTCAAATTGCCAGTTGCCTTGTATATATGACTTGCCATCTTAAAATTGGCTGGTAAGATTATCGAGTCTATAGATCCCATCCTAATTCTTATTATCCCCCATGTATTGATTGATCAAATCAAGCTATTGCTTGGTGAAGTTTCTGGGTCTGAATTTCACTGACACCATTCCTGAGGCTTTAGTTAATATGCTCTTTTCTTGCCTCCAGTTCCTGTAAGCTGATGGTTGGATGTACACCCATTTCTGCTCAATTAGTGAAGCCTATGCATTATTCCAAAATCAAAGCAAAGCAAAATAAGAAAAACTCTGAAATTTGCAACAGTTTCGATCCCAAGCATGTTCAAAAAGGGATACTCAGTCTGTAGTTGGATTTAAGAACGTTTACATATTTCCCCCCAAATCTAATTTGTGGGTTGTATTTTTCTCCAGAAAGGAAAATGAATGGTTGTCTATCTGTCTGCCTGCCTGTCTGTCTATCTATCTATCTTGTCACATATTTCCCACCAAATTTAACTTGTGGGTTGTATTTTTCTCCAGAAAGGAAAAGGAACTGTTATCTATCTCTCTATCTCTCTATCTCTCTATCTCTCTATCTCTCTATCTATCTATCTATCTATCTATCTAATCTATCTGTCATCTATCTATAATCTATCCATCTATCTTATAATTTATCTACCTATGTAATCTATCTCTATCTATCTATCTATCTATCTATTTATCTATCTATCATCTATGTATCTTTCTCCCTCTCTTTTGTAACAGTGGATATTGATGATCTTTTTTTCTGGGTCCAACAGTAATTGGGTATTGCATTGTAAGGTAGTGATATTTCATTCTGGTCTTCAAATATCAATTGGAATGTTTCTAGAATGAGAGATTTCTCCTCCTGTTCTACTTAGTCAGTTATACACTTTGGATAAGAAAGGCAGGGTCAGTGATTCTTATTTTCTTCATATATTTTTAAGATAGTGCATTTGTCCACTTGGATCTTCAGATAGTGACCAGATTTGAAATGGCCTTGAACTTCAAGACATTTGTCCCATCATAAATTTGAGTCTCCTTGATTCTGGTTGGAAATGTGAATTTGTTGCTGAACGAAGGATAGTAGGAGGCTGAGGAGATGGGTCAGTTGGACTTTTGCCTTGATGCCACTGTTGAGGTGACTAGAATCTTTACCCCTGAGGCTTAATAGTCAAGTCATCATGTCAGCACCAGTGTTTAGGTGGACAAATGAGTTACACTGGTAGCCTGAAGTAAAAAAGTGCCGTGAAGGTGGAAGAGGGTGATGAGTACCAGAGTCGTGTGGACATAGTGACCCACTGTGTGGGGTAGAAGAGTGTCAGCAAATCCCAGGGCCTACTGTGGGCAACCACAGCATTAAGCAAGGTCAAAAATGTAAAACAGAATCTTGCAAAAAGAAATGAGCTCTGAAATATCTGTAAGAAATCAAATCATGCATAAAAATGGGCAATTGAAAATACACGTTTGGAGGTCAGACACTCTCTCTAGGTAGGAGAGATGGTATTGGAGGGTCTGACAAATCCCTCTCTCTCCCCTCCTATTGTTGTTGGGGGAAAGAAAAAAAATGACTAAATGGGACTTGGTAGAAAGAAAAATGGAATACTAAAGTCATGCCCCAAACGTTTTCTTCTTTACATAACATGACTAATGCAGTGTGTTTATGTGAAACAGTATCAAACATGTGATAGAATATCTAAATTCAGCAAGGACTCAAGATTGCTTCCAAAATAGAATTTCCTCAGAAAAACAGATTTAAATGTGGGTTAAGCTTTATACTTCTGAGTACTCTGTGCTCTCTAAATAACACTGTCATAGTGTTTCCAAATTTTCATACACTTCAAATCCTGTTACTCATCTACTGCATTGTATATGGTATTTTTTCATTTAGTATAAAGGAATCTTATGTTTAGTCTTCCACTTTTCAATTTATTGAAGCTATTATATTGGTTATATTTTTCAGAAGACAAATTATGTAAAATGCAAGCATCTGTTTAAGATGATTATGTAAACAGAGCTATATACTTACTTGAACATGTGTGTACTTTTTTGTACTCGAAATAGCTGCCATATAATTTTAAAACATAATTAGTAGGTTGAGCTTGTAAGTAAAAAAAAATTTGTAGAAATTGATATATCTGAAGTCATTAAAGGCTATATATTTTTAAAGTCATAGAATAAACCAATAAATGCTTTTGTATATTATTTACAATTTAAGTAAAATCTGAAGAACAGGAAACTCCAATGGCTCTTAGAGATTTTAAGTTGAATTTCTGGAGTTGGGGAATAAAGACTGTTTCTTTTAGAGTCTTTATCTTGTAATTACAAACTTCAAAGGGGGAAGTGTTCCATTCACTCCATTGGTTGAAATGCATTCCTGCTAATTAAGATAATTCTTCACTGGATTCTGGGTATCCTGATTACCTTTTTGGATATTACAGAGCCCATAGCCAGGCATTGTAATTGTATTTATTTCTGCCACAATTTTCTGCTATTATAGTTGGACTGGTCCTTTCATGTTGAGTCTGTGTCTAAGTAATTTAAAACTTTTCAAGACAGTTCAAAGCATGATTCAGATTGAGGAAGTGGGACCCTCATTTGCTATTTGGCATGAAATCCAAGGATTCAAGTCTCCTAAACTTTAAAGAAAGCACATTGATCTTTTTGTTAATTAAAATTAACATGTGTAAGTTCTTTTGTGTTTCTGAATTAGAAAAGCAAAGGGCTCTTCAGTCTAAAAAACTATATGGAGAGAATACCAGGCTGAAGTTTTATACTTTATGTATAATATAATCTCTTATGCTTTTTGGACAAAAATAATGCTATTTGATTATTTTTATAATACATAAAAGATTTGAAATACAAACATAATTATCAGAGTTATAAGTAAGCCATTATATTTGAATTGGCTCTCTTTCAGTGACTTAATTTTATGTTTGAAAAGAATAAATCATATTATTATCATAAAAACATCCTACAAAGAGCCACTGTATAAACATATCCCAATTTACAGGATAATCATTCTTTATAAAACTTTTAGGTTTTTGATGTTTGATATCACGAAGAATCATATAATTAATATTATTGTGTATAAACCTCTGAATAAATTTCAAATGTTTAATGATTTCCTCATGATATATCTCCAGGAAAGAAATTACTGATTCAAAGGCATCAATATTTTTAAAAGCTCTTAGCACAGCTTGGTGTGGGGGGTGCACACCTTTAATCCCAGCACTTGGGAGGCAGAGGCAGGCAGATCTCTGTGAGTTCAAGGCCAGCATGGTCTACATAGTGAGTTCCAGGACAGCTGGGGCTACAGGGAGACCCTGTTTCAAAAACAAATACAAACAAATAAATGAACAAAAAAGCTCTTAGTAAAAAAAAAAATCATAAAACTATTTTCGTTAATGTTTATACTGACACAATAGTAATATAAAGAGTAATTAGAGTGATTTAGATTTTCAACTCTACATATGATAACCATCTGGCAATGGACAAAGGTAGAGATGCATAAGTGAATTATATAAGTTTTATAGTTATTTTAACTATAGAATAAATAATTATATCCTACTAAGCAGCAGAAAATGAGAACAAAGACAATTTTATCTTTATCACAATATTTTGTCTTTAAAAATTGCATATGGTAAATGCTGTTCCTCTTTAAAATTTTTTTTTAAATTTTGTGTGTATGAGTGTAGTGCCTGCATGTATGTAAGTGCACCCATGTCATGCAACACCTGTGGAGGTCAGAAGAGGAAATCAGATCCCCTGGAAATGGAGTTACAGACGGTTGTTAGCTTCCGTGTGGGTGCTGGGAGTCAAACCCTTGTCTTCTGAAGAGAAGCCAGTTCTTTTTAAAAATTTTCAAACACATATTTTTATTAAATTCTTGTGGATTTCATACAACTTCAATCATATTTAGAATTCTATCTGTAGCCCACCCACAGGAGTTTATGCATTCTGTCTTATAGGCTAAAGCCTACCCAGTCAAATTTGTATACCCACCTGTCTCTGGATTAAATTCGTTCACTGGAGTCTCTTCAGCCTATCTCGAGTCACTCCCTTAAATAAGATCAACTCTCCCTCACCCAGCAGTGATCAGCTGCCAATAGCTCTCAGCTAAACTTGGGGACCCTGCCCATTTCCCCAGTTCTACTCTTGTTTTCAATCTGATTGAGTTGCATGGGTCTTGTGTATGCTGTCATCATTGTGGTAAGTTTGTGTGAGCAAGATCTCAGGAGCCTGCAAGACTGTTTCCTTATGCTCGTACACCACCCCTGGCTCCTACAGTCCCCCCACCCCTTCCAGGATGGTTCCTGAGCCCAGGATCCATGAGGATTAATATAGGAGTCCTATCTAGGAACACGTACTCTGTGGTCTCTTATCCTCTACACTTTGACCGGTTGTGGCTTTCTGTGTTCATCACCCTCGGCTGCCTGAGGAAGCATCACTGATGAGAAATGAGAGCCGCGTTAGTATTCTCTCTGCACTTGTTCCACTCTGTGACTTAGGTGAAGAGGTTTCATTGTTGGTGTGTGCTTAGGGTTGGGCATTTCACAGGCATTCTGTGTGTGACCAGTTGTTGAACTCTGTGCTAGACTCAGCTTGTTTCCAAAGAAACTGCTTTGATGAGTAGTCACTGGTCTACTTCTCTATAAATATAAGGATCCATATTTAGCATAGAGCATGAAATTATGCTTGTGTAGGGATGTGACAGATGTAGGGTTTTCATTAGAATCTCTGGCCTCTCTAGTCATGTGGCTATGTTTACAGTGCCACACTTGAGTTCTCTTCCATTGATTGGGCTTTAAGTTCAATTAGATAGCTATTGATTACCCCCAAGATAAAAGAGCCACTGTTGCACAGATATAGTTTGCTGTGCCTGTCATTGTTGTGGTCTTTAGGGCAGCCAGTTCTTAACTGTGTAGCCATCTCTCCGGCCCAGCTGTTCATCTTTTATATTGAGTTATAACAGATATATTTTGGATACAGTCTTTTGACAGATTTATTGATTGCAAGTATATCCTCTGCTGTGCATGTGTGTTCTTTATGTCTCTTTTGATGAATATGCATTTTGAAGATTTTTATGAACCCCAGTTCTATGAAGTAGAGGTTATCTGCATTAGGGCTTCATACAAACCCACCCACAGAGACACACACCCACACAGACACACATAGACAGACAGACGGACACACGCACAGACATACACGTTTGTCTTAAATTTTTTTAATAACTCCAAGACAGGCTTGGAAGACCTTCTCCTATATTTTTTCTGGATGATTTATAGTTTTATATTTCATATATAAGTCACTGAGCACAAAATAATTTTTGTGCATTGTATGAAGTAGCTTCATTCATTAAAAAGCTTTGTTGTTTTCCTTGGCATTGTTGCTGAGTAGACATTCCTCTTCTGTAGAATGATCTCCATCTTTTCCCTTTGATTACATGTGGATTTTTCCTGGATTCTGTTTCCTTCCACGGTTTATTTCTTTTTAGGTCCTGCCTACACTCTGTTGCTTTCTGTTGCTTCACAGTTTTTTCCTTTGGCCATTTCCTGTATGTAAATAATATCGCTTTCTGATTGCTCTCTCCCCCACACTAGCATCCTGCTTTGGTTTCCCTTCCACCCTATCAAACCCTACCCCCATCCCTACCAGAGACCTTCCCAGATTCATGACTTTCTGTTGTTTTCTGCCATCTTCATGACCATAATATTGGAACGATCCACTGGAGCCTGGTGTGGTCATCAGTGGGTGTGAAGTCAGGGATTCTCCTCTCCCCAAATCTATCACTTCTATTACTGCTGCAAACAAATTGCTGCAGTGTCTTTTGACTACATGAATGTGTTCTTTCACGTGTATTCAGTTAGAAGTGTATGCTGTAGTTGTGAAGAAGGGTAGAGTTGCGTTCTTTCTGGAAGCTCTGTGAGCGGTGGTGGCACGGGTGCTCTGAGCTGTCTGTACATCCGCATCCTCAGTCTTTCACTCTTCCTGCTGTCCTCTTTCTTTTACAGGGGCTTTTGCGATTGCACTGTGCTGCCACTATCCAGCAGTTGGGGACAAGTGTCCTTCCTCTGAACCTTTCCTTTCCCAATACTACAAAATGCACTTTTGCCGGGTATGGGTTTCATAGTTTCTAGTAGCTGGAACATGACATCATTCTGCTTATTGTGGTAGTAAGCATTATTCTGCACACCACAGTGGTTTTCTTTGTATTTAGCCTATTTTAGTCTCATTGATCTTCTTGAACCCAAGGATTGATTTTTCTTTCTAACAAATTTGGGATGTTTTATCCGTGTATTTCCTGCCTTTCCTCCCTCCCCTTTCCTTATGTATTAAGTTACATAGTTTGCTAATTATTGGTCTCATAAACTGTGGAATAACATAAAACATTTCTGACTCTGTTGGGATCAATAATTTCTACCCATCTGCTTCCATTTTCAGTGAGTCATTTTTTTTCTGCAGTATCCAGTTTGCACTATGCTCCCCCTTAGATAATTTCATTTTTCCCTTCTTCATGGGTCACATTTTTTTCTTGAATGTCAAGTTGCATTGATTTTTATACCGAGGGGATGATTATTGAAGGTACTCTAAATTACATTTTTTGTTAGCTGGTGCCCATTGTTTTAACTTTACATTTTATTAAATTCTCTAGTTCTTTATAAGATAAAAAAAACTATGTTTAGTATAAGGAGAAAATGCTAACAGCTGAGTGTTAAAAGTATCTGTAGGATATGTTTCTTTCCAGATTTAAACAAATCAGTATTACCCCATTGCTCTAGAGTATATTCTTAGTTCTAGCCCTATTTTATTTACCCAGATATTATAGATTTTGGAGCAATGGTTGTTTCTTTAAGTAGCTTTAGAGCATAGAGATTTTTTCCCTCTTTAAATAGTGCTATAGAATCTCAGGCTAATGTATTTCTAAGGGCTGAGAAATTGATCTTCCTTTTCTTTTGTCCTTCGTGGCCTTGTGTTGGTGCTGGTTAGAATGTCAGTGAGAAAGGGTACTTAGGTTTCTGTAAATCTTCATTTTTATAGAATATTTCTAAAAAATGTGGACAAAATTATTTGTGAATGTTAGATCTCTTATATAATCTAAAGGAGATTTTTAAAGTAAACTCCTATCCTTTCTTAAATTTTCTCTACTTTATTTTGGACAATGGCTAGATATTAATACCATGGGAGATATAGTAAAGGAAAGAAAGCTGATTCTAGATGAAATAAGGCTGTATTGGAGAACATGAAATTCTTGAATTATAGGTACAGTCTAGAATCAAAAATTTTAGTCCTAAAAGAGAACAAACCAAAATCACTTCACCTTTGAGGAAACTGAATTTGTGGGATTTTTTTTTGTATAAGTGTCTGATTCATTGGACAAGAATTGAGTAAATACTATTACTGCTGGTACTTCCCATAACATCTATTGCAGAGGAACTTTCAACCATACCAGTGCTCAGAGCTGCAATCCTGAATAAACGGGATAAAGGCCATACATCTTAATGGTATAGCTCCACGACAATGAAATGGATTGCAAAATTATGTGCAGGAAAGGAAGAACTAACTGATAATGGTGCTACTAACTCCACGTGTAGAATTTCTCACTTGGTCACTGGCATCGTGCAGCAGAGAGGGAGGAAGTTATGAGCTGTTTCATTGCAGGAACTTGGTGCAGGAGGTTAATTATGGGATGTTAGAAGAAATGAAGGGGGAGGAGCTTTCAGACTAGCGGCTGTATCATCAACTGCAGAAAGTTTCCATCACTTCTTTTTTTTAAATTTTATTTATGTGTAGGGATGTACTGTCTGCATGTAGGTCTGTGCACCTGTGTCATGCAGTGCTGCAGAGGTCAGAAGAGGGCATCAGATTCCCCTGGGCCTGGAGTCACAGACAGTTCTCAGCCGTCATGTGGGTGCTGGGGATCGAACCCGGGTCCTCTGCAAGAGTAGTCAGGGCTATTAACCACTAGGCCATCTCTCCAGCCCCTCCATCACTTCTAATGGCAGAAAAAGAATGGATTAGTCCTAAGGAGCCCAGGGTAGAGGCAGAGGTAATACTTCACAGATGTGGCAGTCTGGGAGGCCTTTGCTATGAGATAGTCCTCTGGGGAAGAGAGTTACCTCATGAGAAGTGAACTTGTGGCTGTGCTGTTTGTGTGAGCTGCAGTCAGATAGGTGGCATGGGAATGAAAGCACAGAGAGAATTAGTCTCTGTCAGAGATGCTGCTTCAGAAAAGAGGGAGATGGTATAATGGCATGATGTTTGGGAGAACTGATTTATAAAGGAAGGCTTATCTCACTGTTTCAGTCCATCGTTTCTTTGCCTATGACAAGGCAGTGCGTGGTGGTGGGAACACATCACAGAAGAAACCCTCATCTCACACCAAGACATGGAAGAAATAAGGAGCACTCTGGTTCAGTTCTGTTAGGTCCTTCATGCTCCAAATGACATCCTTTCACAGGAGTCCACTTTTTTTTTAAATTTTTTTTATTGATGCTTTGTGCATTTCGTACATCATTTTCCAATTCAGAGGAGTCCACTTTTAAAGGCTCTGCCACCTCCCAGTAGTGCCATGAGCTGGAGATCAAACCTCTAACACACGTACTCTGGGAGGGCATTCAGTAACCAAAGTATAGCATCGTGGTTGTGCCTGACTTGAAGTCTCAGTACTGAAAAGGCAGAAGCAGGATTGGGGGAGTTCGAGGTCAGAACTGATTACACAGTTTCATCTTCTTTTGGGAAAAATAAACAAACAGCAAAGCTTCAAACTATAGAATATGGGAGAAATGCTTATACACTCTTTAAGCTTAGAAATTTTTATATTTCTCTTTTGAGTATGATATGTAATAGAATAGTCACTGTATTTTTCTTTATATAATGAGAAATATTCCCAATACCCTTGGGTAAATTATCCATCATTTGTTCAGTAATTTATAACATCACACCCACAAGGCCATGAAGATACAAATATCAGTACATTTTTCTCTATATGAATTTCCATTCGCCTTCTCTGTCTTGGCTCGTGTCAACATTAAACTAACAAAACACCAAAACTCATTGACGCCACACACAGCACCCAACAGACCTTTGATTATCAAGAAGAATTCTTGGTCTTTAAAAAGACAAAAATATATATATATATATATATCACACACATATTATATCTAATATATGTATATATATTTTTTTTTTTTTTTTAAGACAAGATCTTCCTGTATCCCAGCTGGCCTAAACTTGCTATGTAGATCAGGCTGGCCTCAATCTCACAAAGATCTGCCTGCCTCTGCCTCCAGAGTGCTGAAATTACAGGCATCTACCACCATACCTGGCCTTAATTACCGTACTTTTATTTTTATGTGTATGAGTGTACTGTCTGCATGTAGGTTGGTGCACCCCTGTCAGAGGTCAGAAAAGGGTGTCGCATTCCCCTGGAACAGCTGCGATGTGGGTGTTGGGGATTGAACCTGGGTCCTCTGCAAGAGCAGTTGGCGCTTTTAACCGCTAGGCCATCTCTCCAGCCCCTAATTACTGTACTTTTAAGAATATTTTAATTCTTAGTATTCAATGAGGATAGTAAACCAACCATTGCCCTTTTTCTTATTTCACAGTATTCTCTGTTATTTGTGAGTACTTATTCTTCAAAATTGGGTACAGAGTGTAAAAGTTAGGGTTTGATTTTAGACAAATTTCCAAATTTTTTTTTTCAAAATGTTTTAAATTGGGTAACTGACCTTTATTTTTGTACTTCATTTACTGAAACAGGTTAGAAATAGTTTTAAGAGGTTGTACGTAAAACGAAAAATCTTATCCAAATGTGAAAATTATCCAATGGTGAGCTGCATACCTAAGAATTAGTAGTAGTTAGACATTGGCAAAGTCTGTGCTTTGTCCTTTCTGTTTTTTTTTTTTTCCCCGACCTTGGTTACTTAATGGGTGTAGATAAAGGAAAACTTTTGAACTGAACTGGGTAAGGCCCTGCCAGATGACTCAGCTGGCAAAGGTACCTCCTGCTCAGCCTAACAACCTGATTATGGCTTCCATGACCCCACATGGTGGAGGAAGAAAACCGACTCCTACGACTTGTCCTCTGACTTCTGCATGGACCCCACAGTCTGTACCCCCAATACACAAGAAGAATAAAAGTGTGTATAGAAGTTTTTAAACTGGCTCGATTATATTTGATCTATATTACATAAAATGAAATATATGGGAATTTGTGTTAAAATGGTTCAAAGCTTAGTATGTGAATGGTTAATGAGCTTTACTATTGTCATCCAAGGCCTTTGGTTATCGCCAATGGATTCGGATGTCAGTGTCTTAGGTTTCAGTAGCTAACTCTTGACTCCTCTTTGCCTTGTTTGGACAGGCTGCCCTGCAAGTCGGGGGCCATGGAGAAAGGCTGCACCAGTGTCGGGAGGTGATGCTTCTGACATACAAGTCCATCCCCATGCAAGTGGATGGGGAGCCCTGTAGGTTGGCACCAGCCATGATCCGGATCTCGTTGAGGAATCAGGCCAACATGGTACAGAAGAGCAAGAGGAGGACCTCCATGCCCCTGCTCAATGAGTGAGTCTGTGCCTTGCCGCCCCAGGTGCCCTGGAGACACTGGAGAGCAGATGGCAGAGCATGTGCATGGGCTGGGGACCTCACTGTGTTGGGACAGGGAGAAAAGTCTAGGGAGCCCCACAGGTCCTTCCTTCTTAGGGGAACACATGCGATGTTATTCATGTTTATTTTACAGTCATTTGCCCCTCATTTTAGTAACTTTGTTCTATGCACAATACATGATTCTCCTTGCCTGACCACTCAGGGATATCTTATGTCTGGATAAACTGTTTTTCCTTATTGGTCTGGTTTAGGCCAGCCTGTGGCTAGCCTCTATTCACATTGCATTTCCTTCATCCTGTCAGTGAGGGACTCTTTCCCCTGTGTTTCCATTTTGGGGTCCTGTGTACTCTGGTGCTTCAACTCAGGTTGGCCTTCCTAGGCAGTGTCTATTGTCCATACTTAACCTGACCACCATTTCTATGTCTAAACACCCAGTATACCTCCCACATTCTTTCCTTTTTTTTTTTTTTTAGGTGTTTTAATAAACTGATAAGGGAATAAAGAATAGGTAACATTGCATTTTCATGTTCTAGTGAGTGAATTGGTTGGGATTGGAGACATGGCTGGAGAAAGAAGAGGATTTGGGTCATCTTTTTTTTTTTTCTTTAGTATATACTAGAGATCATGTCAGTATGCCTAAGGCCATTACAGGGCTTAGCTTTGGGTTATTCTCTGTCACAGTGAGGGACCTGAAAGGTGCACCTCCTGTTTGTGCCCTGTGTTGCATGGTTACCTATTGTACTGATGCCTGGCTTCCTTGTGGTGCCTGCAAAGCAGGGGCATGCTTTGCCATATGTTCATGGAGTCAAGGTGAGAATCTGCAGAAGCTCCTAAAATAACTGATGATGCAGGTGCCGCAGTTCCTGTCACCTCTCTATGTGGCATGTGCTAACGAACAAGACCAGACAGTGCTCTCCAAGCAATTTGGCTTTTGGCATCTGCTTCTAAGTCTGGGGCTGCACAGGAGGTCCTCTTCCTCCTTTCTTGGAGACTGGACTTCCTGGAGAATTGATTGCCCTGGTTGTTTTCCAAGCCGTGGTTTATTTGGAATTCTTGCTTTATTTACATTTTGCACCTAGTGAAACTCTTAGCTCATTGCTGATGCTTCCCGTCCTTGCTGCCTTTTCCTCCTTCTAGATTGAATGTATAACCATTGGGTTTACATGTTAAAACAGCGAGATGTCAGTCAAAACATGAACTACTGGTTTGACCAAAACCTATGGAGTAATGAATGAAAAGCCACCTCTGAAGATGTACGGTAGCCCAAGTATCTGATTCACTTGCAGATCATCTTTTAAAAAGATAGAATTGGGGCTGGAGAGATGGCTCAGTGGTTAAGATTACTAAGTCTTCTTGCAGGGAACCCAGATTCGATTTCCAACACCCACATGGTGGCTAGCAACCCTCTATAACTCCAGTTCCAGAGGATCCAATGCCCTCTTCTGATCTCCGTGGGTGTTGGACAACACAGGTACACTTAAACATGTTCAGCAATATACTCGTACACATAAAATAAAAATAACAAATTAAATATAAGACAAAGATAGAATAAAATTCAAAGATTTTGCTCTCAATAAGCAAAGAGGTCAGTCTCATGACGTTACTTGACATACAACTGTTTTCAAGTGTTTTATGTCCAATAACTCTTACCCTTGTGTTAAGAATGCATTTGTCGGGCTGGAGAGATGGCCTAGCGATTAAGAGCGCCGACCGCTCTTACAGAGGACCTGGGTTCGATCCCCAGCACCCACATGGCGGCCGAGAGCCGTCTGAAACTCCAATTCCAGGAGAACTCCAGTTCCAGGGGAATCCGAGACCCTCTTCTGACCTCCGCGGCATTGCACGACACGGGTGCACAGACTTGCATGCAAACAGTACATTCATACACATACAGAAATAAATAAAAATTAATAAAAAAAAAATTTTTAAAGAAAAGAATGCATTTGTCTTTTCTAAGTAATACTGTAGTGTAGGGTTCATTTGGGCTTTGTTTTCAGGCAAAAATAAATACACATGGCATGCCATGGCACTTTTTGAACTTAGCTTTGCATGTGAAGAGCACCCTAACTCCAAACTTTACTCAGTTCCCAGCAGGTGCCAGGGTGCTCCCATTGAAACACGTCCACATTGCACAAAGGCCTGTGTGCAGTGGGAGTCAGAGCATGCTTTTCATTTTGCAAATAATAACTGAAGTATAGAAATATTTTTATCCCTAATATAAAATTATTATTCATTTTATTTTAAGAAAATCAGTACAGATAGCACGTTGTCAAAAGGAAAGCTAGAGCACAGCTCCCACGCAGCTCCCACACAGCTCCCATGCAGCTCCCCATGCAACTCCCACGCAGCTCCCACGCAGCTCCCACACAGTTCCCACGCAGCTCCCCATGCAGCTTCCATGCAGCTCTCACGCAGCACCCACGCAGCACCCACGCAGCTCCCACGCAGCTCCCACTCAGCACCCACGCATCTCCCACTCAGCACCCACGCAGCTCCCACGCAGCACCCACGCAGAACCCACGCAGCTCCCGTGCGACACTCATTCACTAAACCTGGCTTTCTCTTTCCTTAATCTTATTCACGCTTCACAGTCAGATTCTTTTCTATCACTAGAAATATTTTTTTCTGAGTATTTCCAAATAGAAATTCAGGTTGAAAGTTGTCTTTGCCTTTAAGACTTTTTCTTGAACCTTTGGTCCTCTGAACGTTTTTTGACCTTGACCATCATCGTGTAATGAAAGAAAGATATTTGGAAGATGTTTATTTCTCTGTTCCACCTTTCTTCCTTCCTTTTGTTTTTCCTTCCTTTCTTCTTTCTGCCTACCTTATTTTTCTTTCCTTTTCTCTTTCGTTTTTTCTTAATTTTATAAACTAAAACTGTCTATTCTGTTTCATTTGTCCATATTCTTTCTAACATAGGAAGAATTTAACTGGTTTAAAATGTCTTCAGAATTTTATCTCAAAGACCTGTGTAAATGTATATGTGTGTGAATGTATTAATGCATGCATGTATGTGCATGCTGATATATGTGAACCTATGTGTATATGTTCATGCATATATATGTGTGTGTGCATGTGTGTGTGTTTCCAATGAAGGGAGGATGGCTTTTCATTTCATCTTAAGGAATTCGGCTTCTTTCTTTCATTCATCCTAACTGGGAAGATCTGATATTTCAATGCTGCTCTCCCTGAACAACTGCTCCTTCCTTAAACACTGGTGCCCCCCCATATGAATATGCTGTTGCTTCAGGAGGTTGAATCTCTAGACTGTGACTTCAGCCTGGGTGCCCCCCACACACAAACACAAACACAACCCAACCTGAAAGCCATTCTTTAAAGATTGTAGTTGAAAATTTTTCTTGATGATTTGTGGTAACTTCAAATTATAGGTTATGAACCGGACCCTTAACTCTGTTTTTTTCCTCTTCCTCCACATGAGTCTCTTCCTTATATATGTCTCACATATGTATGAGTGGAACTATCATCTGTTCCTAACTCATCTTACAGCCATTTTTTTAAAAATATGTGTATGAATGTATTGCCTCCAAGTGTACTATGTCATGCAATGCCCATGGAGGTTAGAAGAAAGCATCGGATCCCACTGGAGCTATGGATGGTTGTTAGCTGCCATGTGGATGCTGGCATTTGAGCCCAGGTCTTTGGCAAGAGCAGCCAGCTCTCTTACCTGCTGAGCCATTTCTCCAGCCTCCAGATCCACTTTTATATATCTACCAGGTTAACTTGATTCTTCATTGAAATCTACTTCAGTTTACTTTTCAAACCTTTAACTCACACCATCTCTTCTATTTACTAGGCGAACAGCCTATTGACTTTCTATTTTATCAGCATTGTGAAAGTGTTTTCCTAGTTCCCTTCCCAGCACACCTTTTCCTCACACGCAGTATTTTCCAGTGCATCAATTAGAATGGTCTTCCTGAAAGCGGAAAGCCTGCATTCCTTATCTTCACAGATATTATCAGGCTTTGCAATTCTTCATCCTCATGTTTCCTTTAGCTCCAGGGAGCTCTTACCTCTTTTCTTCACCATCAGACTTTTGACCCTCGTTGTCTCTCTTGTAGTGACCTACCTTCCTCTGTTTCATCTGCCAGGCATGCTCACCATACAAGACCCCCACTGAAGTAACACCTGGCCAAGTTCTTCCTTGTATCTAGTTCTAGCTCTTAGTTGTACATCTTGGTGCTCCAACAGTGCTCTTGGTTGTATCTGTCACATCATTTCTAATCTTTGGTTTGCTCTCTCTCTGTGATGCTCTGTGAGAAAGTCCTAAGCTTTTTCTCTTAGGATTCCTAGTGCCTGTCATGGTTTCAGAGACACAGTTACATATTCAATCAATTATTCATAAATAGAGTATATTATATTTTAGCTATGTTTTCAGTAAGTATTACCAAATAACAGGTATCTAAAATCTCATGAATCTAAAGGTACTATAGAATATGTTTTGCTCATGTTTTATTATAAGTGGAAGACACTGCATAATTTCAAATATGAATTGCATGAATAGTTGGAAGGAGTCTCCGGGAAAAATAAGTAGTCGATCTTCAAGATGCTACTATATCTTCATTTATAAAGAAAGAAGAATATTTTCTAAAACATACTCCTTGGTTTAGAATCCCAGTTTTATTAGCATATACAAACCAAAGTTCCCTCTGCCTCCATATGTTCACTAGTCCCAAATTGGCAAGGGTATGCACTTTATTTTATCATGACACCTCAATCTACACAGTTTAAATGCCGGTAAATATCTTCCCCCAAGAAAGTAATAGAAGATATTTTTGTCTAGGTTTCTTCTCATATTCTAGCAACATGACAGCCAAATACATTGTGTTCTGTATTGCAAAGCACCATTAAAAGACACCAGAAGCTTAAAATGACTGGTATGTAAGTGGAGTGGGGGTCTTCAGCTGTAACCTAACTCTCAGGTAAGGCTACATATGAAAGATGGTCATTTTATACAAAGCCAAGATTTCTAGTCAGCTAACTTTGAATTGGACAACTATATTCCACCATCTTAGGCTGCTGAAAAGTTATTACTAGTTTTAATAGAGTCCTTTGATGGCATTACAGACAGAGTAGTGCCTGTCAGAATTCAAGTACCTAGAAGATAGAGACCTTGGGGAACTGTGCCACTGCAGTTAAAGCAGTTTAAATGAGAGGAGTAGAGAGGATGGTTGTATAGAAGTGACAGGGCACTTGGGGGTTTAGCTTGTTCAATTTTACATTGTGTATTTTGTAATAGCACTGTAGACTGTCCACTACAAAAGAATGGAGAAAAAGAAGTCTGAGATTTCACATTTATACTAAGAACACGGGTGAGATTATAGCACCTCCGGGATAAAACTGAAGCTTTAAAAAAACAAAACAAAAAAAAAAAAAAACCTATCTCTGGACGTTTCAAGAAGCCTTAGGTTCAGCCGAAGAAATTTCAAGGTTTTGTTGTCCCTCTCTCAAGGCCATCTCTAACTGGATCACAGAGTCCAGGCGGAAAGGCTGAATTTATTGACTCACCTCCTCAGGGGAGAGTCTCCTGTCCTGATTTGCCACCCTGATATGCAAGCCCATGTTTTGTCTATGGAGGTGTACTGACTGTCCTGGAGCCAGGGTGCCATGACCACCCCTCCTGTACCTGCAGCCTGCCCTGCTTTGGCTCTGCGCTCCAGTCTGTGGCTTGCTGGAACCAGCCTCCTCTATGTGTCACGTTGGCTTCTTGGCTATCACCGGCTTTTCTGGATTATTTCCATGGTTGGCTTGATTTCCCTTTTCTTTCGTTCGCTGTTGGTGATGCGCTCATTTAATTTCTGTTTAAACTTTGTGTGTCTCTCTTTTTCTCCCTGGCTTGTTCCTTGTTTGTCCACGCTGTCCTGCTGCCTCTGTCTCTGCTGCTCATTCCCTGCTGCCTCTAGCATCCATCAGGTGCAAGCTGCGGACCTGCGGCGAGTATCTGCTCCCCCCGGCTCCTTCACCATGTGAGTATCGTGCCATTCGTTTTGACACTCTGTCCCCAACTTCTTCTCCTCAGGGCGAGGTTGCCTGTGACATCCTTTTCCTCTACAGGTCTGCTGCTCAGATTAAGAAGCCACATAGCCATGAGTTGTCTCGTGCCCCCTTTTTATTCAAAATGGAACTATGGAGCCCTTCATGCTTTCTATGTCCCCAGCCTCTAGGACTTTGCAGTTTAATGTTTTTATTAGATGCTTTAGGGCCCATGGTTGGATGAGTTGATATAACATTCTATGCTAAGCGTCTTTCTTTTGTTTTCAAATTTGATTGGACCATTAGGCCATATCATTGCCCAGGAGAGAAATCTACTTGAGGAAGTGCCTAGAGACTTCCATTTGTGGATGGAACCTTGAAGTTTGGTCTGGAGCTTATTTATGTGCTGAAGATAAATAACCAGTGACCTGCAGCTGTCATTCAGTTAGCAAAAGTGTGTTTTATACGTAGTGTCTTATGCTCAGTGTACTATAAAGATACTATATTTTTTTCTGGTGAAACCCAACTAACAAAAAGAATATGGGGATTGGTGGCTGATGAGATGGCTCAGCAGTTAAGAGCACTGGCTGCCCTTGCAGAAGACCTGGGTTAGTATTCCAGCACCCACATGGCAGCTAACAGCTGTTAATAACTCCAGTTCCAGGGGATCTGACATCACCTGTCCTTTTCGAGGATTACACAACATGGGTGTACTTACATGCAGGCAATACATGCATACACATAAAATAAAAATAATAAATAATATTTTAATAAAGAATATACATATCTTTAGGATTTTAGTCCAACACTATTTACATTGATCTGTCTTTGTTTTCTTGCTCCCTATAATATAGACATAACCTAGTATTTATTCTGTTTCAGGTACTGTGACAGGTCCTTTATATCTATTAAGTAACTTATTCTCAGAACAATGCAATAATGTTATACTACATGTACTAGCACTGTGTCTTATATATATCTGAGTTACAGAAAGGTTAATTCTCTTGCCAAAGGTCACAAGGCTAACAGGTGGGATTCAGAGTCAGACAATCTGACTGAAATTTATGCTGCCTTTTGTCTGTCAGTAGCTGATGTGTTTCTCAAGACCCATCTGCATGATCACCCTTTCCAAGAACTCTTTAATAATCCTTGCTGTCAGAATCAGTCATACCTCATTGGAGACACTATTGATGAACTATTGTAGTTCTTAAGGTTTAATTTGGAATTAATTATATGAACTCTATGTGTGTATAGCCCACAATAGACTTGAGCTATTTGGGGTCATTGGCAATATAGTTTTAGGAATCTTTGTGTTCTTTGTGCCATTCATAGGCCCTAAGTTAACATTCTGAAGCCAAATCATAGTTGGTGGAGTTGCTGAATAGAAAAACACATGTCTATGAGAAACTATGCACTCTGAAGTCTAGTGATGAGACCAAAATAATTCTTAAAGTTCAGTCACTTGACCTTGTTTTCAGCCTTTAACATATAGATCCTCATTTATTAGAAAAAAATATATATATATGCTCGAGGGCACAGAGCTTAGATTGGGGGATTTCACTGGACCACCTGAAGCACAGGTAGGGGCTGGGCCCTTCAGCCAGGCAGATTGTTGGATAATTCGTTGAATCATTGTCTTGTGTGGCTGTTGGGGCGGAGTTACCCAGCTAGCCTGTATAAAAGGTGGGCTTGTTGTCAATGGGGGACTTGAGTGCACAGAGCTTAGATCGGGGGATTTTGCCAGACCACCTGAAGCACAAAGTAATGGGGTGTGGGCTTAGCAAGCCACTGGTTCCCCCCCCCCACACACACAAAACTGAGTTGCTGAGGGAGTGTCTCAAGTGTGGACCACAATAGTGATCCAGGGGTTCAAGGCAATAAGTGAAACAGCAAACCTGAGACAGTCTCCAGTCCCAAACACCAAGCCTACAACAAACAACCTAGAGGAACTGGCTGGCAGGAAGCAGAGTGAGCACACTGCTTAGCAGGGTACCACACTGGGGTTGTTTTCTACCTACGGGTTTTTGGAGAACTTCAAGAACAGAAAGGGTGAGTGATCCCTTCAATATATTAACCAAAATTGAAAGTCCGAAACCTAGACAAGTTGACACTCCCCCTAAAACAAGGAGAAAGCAAAGAAAGCATCTGAAGGAAAGCAAGCAAAGAGGAGTCTTCAACACTGTGAAGAAATATTTGAGATTCATGTCAGAATACAAAATAAAGCACAGAATAGTTCCACACCAAACTCTACCAACCCTATAGAAGATTCCTACAATGAGATCGTCCTAGAGGTAACACAGGACACAGATCTCAGAAGAACAATCACAGACATATTCAAAACAATCAAAGAATATAATGAACAAGTCAGAGAACTAAGGAGAGAGAATGAAAACCTCAAGAAGTACCTAAAGGGAGAGAATGACAAACTTTGGAAAGAACTAAAGGGAGAAAATGACAAACTCCAGAAAGAACTCGAGGGAGAGAATGACAAACTCTAGAAGAAAGTGGAAACACTGAAAATATCCCATACTGAGAAAGGAAACCAACCAGTGAAGCAAGGAGCTACAGGAAGAGATATGAAAAGCGTCCAAAAGAAGATAAGAAATACTAAAGAATCACCAGGATGAAATGAAAAAGGAAATAGAAAACTCATCCAATCAAGAGGAAAGGATGGAAAAAAGCCTCAGAGTAGAATGGAGAAAGGCAGAAACAGAATATCATATCCTGGAAGATAACAAGAACATAAAAAGCTCAATAAGATTATAAAAAATTTAAAATATACAAAGTGGAACAACCAGGAAACTGTGGGACACTATGAAAAGATCAAACTTCCACATCAATAGGTGATAGAGGAAGGAGAAGAATCCCAAGATAAGTGGTATGTGATCAATCTCAAATAATAGATGAAATTTTCCCCAAACTAAAAAAGACAAACCCATAACAAATACAAGAAGGACTAGAACTCTGAAATAGACAAGATCAGAAAAGAGAACTAGCCCACACCATATCATAGTTAGAAAATGCTAGACGTGCAAACAGAAGACAAAATTCTGAAAGCCAAAGAGAAAAACAATAAGTTACATATCAAGGGGAAACCCATCAGAATTAACAGTGATTTTATTCAAGCCAGAACTATAAAAAGCAAGAAGAAGTGGACCAAAGTTTCCAGGTTAAAGGGACTAATAGAATGCCAACCCAGGTTACTATACCCAAGCAAAAAATGTCAAGTATATAGTTTGAAGGAGAAAGAAAAATCGTTCCATGACATAAACAAGATGTAAGAAATACATGTCCAGAAAACCACAACCTTCGAGAATACTTGAAGCAATTCAAAGGAGAGAGGAGAGGAGCAACTATCCCACAGCACCTAGAAAGAGAAATTATAAAAGTATAACTGCATAAGTAAAGAAACCTAACCAAATGCAAAGGGATTAATAAGGGTGAAAGGAAGCAACACAATCTTCACTTACTAACCTTAAATATTAATGGACTAAACATCCCCATCAAAAGACTAGAATGGGAGAATGGATAAGGAACCAGAACCCACTATACAACGCTGTCTAGTAAGAAACCCATCTCATTAAGGATAGGCACCAACTTAAAAGTGAAAGGATGGAAAATATTCCAAGCAAATGATAGCAAAAAGCAAGCAGAGGTTGCTAGTTTTAATATAAGACAAAATATACTTAAAGTAAAAGAAATCAGAAGAGAACAAGAGGGCCATTGACATCTTTAAACAAAGTAACAATTAACCAGAAAATTCACAATCAGTGAATATATATGACACCAAGCGCTGCTGCACTCACCAAACCTATAAGACAATTCTCCAGAACCTCAAGGCACAGATTAACCCAAGCACACACATGTAGGGTACGTCAGTAACCCCCACTGAGTCCCTTTGGACAGGTCAAACCGGACAAAGAATAAACAGAGAGAAACTGAACAGAACAATACAATACACAAAATGGACCTCACAGATATCTACACAATATTCCACACCCTACTGGAGAATAACTTTCTACTCTAGCATCACCACTGGAACATGCTCAAAATCACCCCATAGTGGGACACAAGAAAAAAGCTCAACAAATACAAAAAGATTGAAATAATTTCATGCATTCTAGCAGACACACAGTAGCAATAAAGAACAATATCAAACACCAGGATAAGCCCCTACTATCTACAAAGACACATGGAGACTAAACAACACACCCCTGAATAAGGATAAGGTCAAGGAAGAAATAAAAGAATAAAAGCATTCCTGGATCTAAGCGACAATGACAATACAACACAAAACAAAATCTATGGGATACTTAAAAGCAGTTTTTATTTCTATTGATTTTATAGCCCTGGGTGCCTCCATTAAAAACAAACAAAACAACACACGAACAAAAAAAAAACAGAGCACAAATAAATACTAACACTGCGCTAAAAACCTTGAGAGACAACAGCAGAATGAACCACTAATGCAACAGACAGGAAGAAATAACAAAAATAAGAGCAGGAAAGCAAGAGAATAGAAACAATACAAAAATCATGAATCCATAAGGTTGGTTCTTTGAAGAATAAACAAGAGTAAACAAACCTCTAGCCCAGTTTAACCAAAAGAAAAAAGATCAACTCCAAATCAATAGAAATTCATGATGAAAGGGTGAAATATCAAACAGACACAAAAAGATCCAGACAATCATATGGGAATACTTAAAAAACTATACTCTACTAGTTTGAAAACAAGGAGAAATGAGGAATATCCTGAAGTCCTGGGAATCACCAAAGCTTAACAAGAGAATATGACATGGCGAAGAGAGGCCTAGCGTTAAGAACGCCGACCGCTCTTACAGAGACTGGGTTCGATCCCAGCGAGCACCCACATGGTGCAGACGCGTCTGATAACTTCAATTCCAGGAGAACTTACCAGATTTCCAGGGGAATCTGACAACCCCTTTCGATCTCCGCAGCATTGAACGACACCGGGTGCACAAACTTGCATGCAAGACAGGACATTCATACACATACAGAATAATAAATAAATGCCGGGCAGAGGTGGTGCACACGCTTGTAATCACATAGCACTTGGGAGGAGAAGGAGTCAGTCAGACCTCGTACCGTGAGTTCGAGGCACAGCCTGTTTAACAGATGAGTTCCAGAGACAGCCAGAGCTACAGGAGACCCTGTCGCAAAAAGACCAAAAAAAAAAAAAAAAAAAAAAAGAGAATTGACAGCTATAGACCCATATAAGATGAAGAAAATGAAATGTAATAAGAGCACGTCCCAACTAAATAAAAGCCCAGGCCTCAATGGTTTCACAGCAGAATTCTATAAAACTATTTAAAAAGAGTTAACAACAATTATGTAACTCACGTGTTCAGAAAGGATAGCAGAGAGAGGGAAATATCAACAATCCTTCTATGAAGCCAGCATCACTCTATACCAAAATAGGCAAAGATACAACCAAAAAATGAACTAGAATTCAGTAATATAAAGACATGGAAAATTCTACAAGAAAATTACATACTTGCAAATTGTACACAGGTCCACATCAAGAAGATCATCCATCATGACCAAGTTGGATTCATACCAGAGATGCAGGGATGGTTCAACATACGAAAATCAATAAACATCATCAAACACATAAACGGAATCAAAGACAAAAACCACACCATCATCGCAATTGATGCTGAAAAAGCCTTTGACAAAATCCAGCATCCCTTCATGCTTAAAGTCCTAGAAGGAATTGGATTGGAGGGATCATTCCTCAATGTAATCAAAGCCATATACAGGAAACCCACAGCCAATATCATCCTAAATGGAGAAAAGTCAGAAGTATTCCCCTTAAAGGTAGGGACTCTGCAAGGTTGCCCCCAGTCACCACTCCTCTTCAATAAAGTGCTTGAAATACTTACTTGCTAGGGCAATAAGTCAAGAAAAGGAAATTAAAGGAGTACTAATTGGAAAAGAGGAAGTCAAACTATCACTTTTCACAGATGATATTATAGTTTATCTGAGGGATGCAAAAAACTCCACCAGAAAACTAGAAACAATTAAGAGTTTCAGTAAAGTGGTGGGATACAAAATTAACATAGAAAAATCAGTGGCTTTTCTTTACACCAACAACAAGCAACTGAAGGAGGAATACAAGGAGACCTTCCCACTCACAATAGCCTCAAAAAAACAATAAAATACCTAGGAACAAACCTAACCAAAGACACCAAAGATCTCTACAACAAAAAATTAAACCCCTGAAGAAGGCGATTGAAGAAGACATCAGAAGACGGAAAGACCTCCCATGCTCATGGATTGGGAAAATTAATATAGTAAAAATGTCCATTCTACCCAAATTAGTATACAGATTCAGTGCAATCCTAATTAAAATCCCTAAGAGTTTCTTCACAGGCTTGGAAATAATCCTTAAATTCATATGGAAAAACAAAAGACCCCAAATAGCCAAACCAATCCTGAGTGAAAAGAGCAATACCGGGTGGGGGAGTCTCTATACCAGACTTTATACTACAGGGCTATAGTCATAAAAACAGCTTGGTACTGGCTCAAAAACTGACCTGTAGACCAATGGAACAAAACTGAAGATCCAAACCTGAGCACATACAATTTCAGCCACCTCATATTTGACAAGGGGTCCAAGAAGACACAATGGAGGAAAGACAGCATCTTCAGCAAATGGTGCTGGCAAAACTGGATCACCATTTGTAGAAGAATAAAATTAAACCCCTATCTCTCACTCTGTACAAAAATCAACTCCAAATGGATCAAAGACCTCAACATGAAACCCGAAACTCTGAAGGTGACAGAAGCAAATGTTGGCAGCAACCTACAAGACATAGGCATAGGAAAAGACTTCCTAAACCAGACAGAAGCTGCACAGGAAATAAGGTCAACAATTGACTAGTGGAACCTCATTAAACTCAAAAGCTTCTGTACAGCGAAAGAAGCAATCAGTGAAGTGAAGAGAAAACCCACAAAGTGGGAGGAAACCTTCACTGCTGATATATCTGGCAAAGCATTAACTTCCAGAATATATAAACTACTCAAAAAACAAAGAAGAAAGAAAACAAATGAGTCATTCAAAAGATGGAGCAAAGAACTGAACAGAGACTTCACAGGTGAGGAATTAGAGATGGCTGAGAAACATCTCGAAAAGTGATCAATGTGCTAATAATTAAGAAAATGCAAATTAAACCACTTTAAGATATCTCACTCCAATAAGACTGGCTAGGATCAAGAAAACAAATGATACCAAGTGCTGGAGAGGTTGTGGGGAAAGGGGAACACTCATCTACTGCTGGTGGGTATGTAAACTCATACAACCATTATGGAAAGCAGTGTGGAAAACCCTTTAAAGACTCAAAACAAGCTTACCACCTGACCCAGTCATACCACTCCTGGGTATATACCCACCAGACTGATCCTACTGTAGAGCTACATGGACAGCCATGTTTATTGCAGCTCTCTTCACAATAGCAAAGAGCTGGAACCAACCTCAGTGACCCTCAACTGATGAGTAGAGAAAATGTGGTACATCTACAATGGAGTTCTATGCAGCAGTAAAGAGAGATGACATCATGAACTATGCAGGTAAATGGATGGAACTAGAAGATATCATGCTGAGTGAAGTAACACAGCCCCAGAAAAACAAATGATGAATATTATCCCTCATCTGTGTATGCTAGCACCAAGTACCTAACTGTAAGGCAAACTGAGCAATGTTAATGTTATATTCCTTGTAATCTGAAAACAACTGTGCTCTTATATTGTGAATCCCTTAATAGGTTCTAGAATTAACCTACCGTTTATTTTCGGACTTGGGAATTTTTGGTATATGGATGGAGGGTATGTATGCATATTTTAGAATAATATAAAATCAAAATAATCAGAAAGAACCTAGTTTGTCATGACATTGTGTCTAACCACAGTATTTATTTATTTATTTTTTAATTTTATTTATTTCTGTATGTGTATGAATGTACTGTCTGCATGCAAGTTTGTGCACCCGTGTCGTGCAATGCCGCAGAGGTCAGAAGAGGGTGTCGGATTCCCCTGGAACTGGAGTTCTCCTGGAATTGGAGTTTCAGACGGTTCTCGGCCGCCATGTGGGTGCTGGGGATCGAACCTGGGTCCTCTGTAAGAGCGATCCGGTGCTCTTAACTGCGTAGGAAGGCATCTCTCCACCCCACAGTAATTTATTTATGGGAGTGCTTCTTTATATTTCTTATACAACACTGCTTGAACTTTTGTCCAAGCCTGTTCGAAAATCTATAAAGTTATTTTAAAACTAATCGAGGGGCTGGTGTGTAACTTAGCCTTTCTGAATGCTTAATTACCATACTAGGCTCATTCCAATTTGTCTGAAGGACTTAAGGGATAAGGAACGTTGTTCCTTGCCTACAGAGTCAACTAAGAGTCCCAGGGGACTTATGTATGGGGGCATCTCTTGAAATGTCCTGCAAATGTGAGTCCTCCAGTCTTCCTGTGCATGGAGGTCTTGGAGATCAACTAATGGATGTTACCATGCCAGTGTCCTATAAAGAGGAAAGTCTGCTCATGCTTTCAAAAAGGGAAGCCTGGCTAAACGTGACCTGACTTTGTCCTCCAGATGGATGGAATTGGTAAAAGGAAAGTCAAAGGAGCCAGGGGCTTCCCTATCCTCTAAAACCCGAGGAATCCCTAGTACGAAGAACATCCAACTACCTAGAGAAAACAAAACCATGGTTAATCTGGGCTTACTGTGTGGGCCGTTAAATCCAAATGGAAAGTATAACCAAAAAAAAAGTATCAGGCTGCTATAACTTAGCATTTTGCTGGGCACGTTAAAACGACCATAACTTTAATACCCATATATCCAAGTTGGCTGAGGGTCGGTAGGGAGTAACTATTGTTCCTTGTTGCACTCAAAGGTCAACAAGTCTCAGGGGACTATGCATGGGGGCAATCTCTTTGAAATGTCCTGCAAAGGTGGGACACCAGTCTTCCTGAGCAGGTAGGTCTTGGAGATCCAAAAATGGGACTTCAGCCAGTGTCCAGTCTAAAGAGGAAAGTCTGCTCGTTCTTCAGAAAAGGAAGCCTGCTCTAACAAGAACCTGACTTTGTCCGTGAGTGGATGTAACTGGTAAAAATGAAAAGCCAAAAGGAAAAGCCCAGGGGCTCCCTCCTTTATCCCCAAACCTGAGACCAGATCCTCAAGTGACCTTGAGAAAACAAAAAACCTTGGTTTATCTTGCAACGAGTGTAACCGTTAAGTGTCCAGAAGGAAAATATAAACAGAATAAATAATGAGTAAGGCCTGAAAAATTGTAATTCAGGTATAATAGAGACTTTGAGAGCTTAGTAAAAAGACAAAAATAAAAAAAAGAAAATAAGCACAGTTGTTGTGCCTGTCTTACTGGAAAGTACATCTACTCTACGGCTGCCACGGCTGTTGTGCATCCATTCAAAGACAATGAGAATACAGCTTTTTAAAACCTTTCCAAGTGGACTGAAGACGCATGTCTCTCTAAGAATCCTCCAACCGTCAATCCAGATGGGGACTGCTGAGAAACCCAGCATTTGTGGACTGAGCTATTGCTGGGGTTTCGGCCTCTTCAGAGTATAGACTGCCATTGTTGAACGACCCAGGCTGTGTCATGGAGACCATTACAGGAACATCAAGACAGGACATGGTGCGGTACTGTACCTCTTTTTGTGACCATGGGAAGGAAAACCCCAGTGTGGAAGACAAAGGCAGATCAATGGTTGTTTGGGCTTGCCTGGTAGGAGCCTTCAAACAATTCCGTAAGGAAAAGCTGACATCTTTCAGCCCAATAAAAAAAAACAATGTAGATAAGAAAAAGAAATGCAGAACTGAAGATGCTGAAACCTATGGACCATCAATGTCTGTGATATTTTGTGGCATGCATTGTGACAGTAGATTTTGGAAGGTGCTGCGAGATGGAATGAACAACAACACACCAACAAATAACCACCACCAAAAGGCCTGGGTCAAAGAACTGACTGACATGATGAACTTCTGCCTGAAACAATAAAAGTTCTGCATGAAACTATTATAAAGAGAGGGCTGGAGGAGATGTCCTAGGGGACCGTTTCCAATCGCTGTCCCGCAAAATCTTGTCAGATGAACCCGGGTTCGATCCCATCACCCACATGATGGCGGCCGAAACGTCTGAAACTCCAATTCCGGAGAAACTCCAGCCCAGGGGAATCCGACACTCTCTTCTGACCTCCGTGGCATTGCACGACACGGGTGCACAAACTTGCATGCAGACAGTACATTCATATACATACAGAAATAAATAAAATTAATAAAAAATTAAAAAAAAAAGAAAATTTTAAAAGAGACTGAGAAAAAAATGAAAAACATGTTGGCAGAATGCATGAGCTCTGGTGGGGTGGGGGGGGCAAGGAGGGAGGGATAGGTCTAGATTTGGTTGGGAAATTTTATATGAAATGCACAAATCTTCAGTAAAAATTGGCTTTATATATATATATGAATGTTTATTATGCGTTCCCTGTCTGAGCATCAGACATAATTTTTTTCTGTATGTCTAGTGGTGGGTGAGCAAAGTGAGTATGGGGTTTACTACTAAAGAGTCAAAATGGAAAAAAGAAGGAATGGCATTTCACCTCCAGTTTGCATGTTCTTACAGGGTTAAATTCTCCACTCCATGGAGACTCCTTATGTTTGCACACTGGCTGTCACTGACTGTATTTTCAGTGACTCCATTGATAGAGATCAGAGAGTGAGAATGTTAATAACAGAAATGGATGTGGCAGTTGTTGAATTTCCATCACTAGTTAAAGGCTGAATGTTTTTAAATTGTGGTCATGGTCATGTATCTCAAATTGGAGCTGTTCATTCTGTATTCCAGGAGTGTGTGTGCTACATCAAGACAAATTTCTATTTTTGTTTCTATTGCATAGATCAGGCACTATGTTGTGGCTACTTTAAAACTGGAACATTAATACTTCATGTCTCTAATGACATAGTATTTCATAATCTGCACACTATACCTCCAAAAATATTTATGGAATAAAAAACTATTAAATCTGGATGGAATATAAAAGTCATATAATGGAACCCACTCAAATAGAGCAAGGAACAAGAAAAATCCAAGTACAGCAATGTATATTGTGCCTTTAAATCATAAACAGTGATAAACTCATTTTGATCTACTGGCACCACCATTTGCTACATTCAGAGAAGGGGCCATTAATCCCACCACGTGTGATGCAGAAGCAGGTGGATCTCTGTGAGTAGAAGGCCAGCCTGGTCTACATAGGGAGTTCCAGGGCAGCCAGGACTACAAAATGAGACCTTGCCTCAAATAGAATAAAATAAAACTTACTTTGTTAACATTGCTTCCATCCTTAAGATCTCCCAGACTCTCAGCATCATGAACTGAGATCCTTTTGTCTCTTAGACTAGCCATTCTCTGCTCAGAGTAACTGTCTAATAGATGCTCTTTGGCTCTTTTCTTTTGGAAGAGCTCTCTTTTTGCTGTTCCTAGAGCTAGCACTGCCTGTTTGAATTGGACAGAAGTAGTCTTTCCTGGAAGGAATCCTTTCTCTCTAGTTTCCTGTTGGCAATTGGGGTGGGATAGAGCAGATGGGTTAAGAAGGTAAGGTATACATTGTTAGGAATTTTGACCTTGTACTAAAATCCACATACATGCAAAACTTCAGCATGATGCAATATGTTGATCCTACTTGGCCACGTGTAAATTGATGGAAATTGTAAATTTAAACATCAGTGTTTAGTGGCTGGGTTCATTAAGTAGAACAGTGCAAAGCAAGATAAATATTTCTATGCAAATCTCTTATAGTAGTCCACTTAAGGGATTAATAAAGATGGAATAATGAAGTGGTCTCAAAGAGAAATGTTCATTGAAAGATATATATATATATATATATATATATATCTATATATATATTAATTATATATATGATTTCATGGGTATAGCTCCCCTAACATGTTAGCTTCTATTTCCTTCTTGCTTTTCCTCTATAAAATGAAATAAAATGATCTAATTATGTTTGACTCATTACTTTTCATCTTTCAACTCTTACCTCTTACCTTAATTACCAAATACTCTGCAGGATATTAGAGCTACAGTGATCAGAAAGCCAAGTTTCTGCCCTAGGGAAATGAACACACCAGCAATGGATCTAATTGAGTTGACTACATACAATACAATTACAATATAGCCTGAAAAGGCTCTAGGTAGACAGAGTTTAGATGTACTTGGTGCAAGCAACATTTTACTGGATATTTATTACAGTTGCTTTTGCTTTTTAATACTTAACATTCACATGCAGTAACGTTGGCTTTTCTGCTACTGCAGTTCCATGCATTTTAAAGCAAGTCTAAATTAACATGATCATTACCATAACCAGGGCTCTTTTCCATTGTATGACTATTTCCATTCACCCACTAAAAGATCCCCGGGTTATTACTAGTTTGGAATGGTTACCAAGATAGCTGCCGAAAACATTGATGAATAGGTCTTATATTAGTCAAAAGTTTCCACTTTGGGGGGTTTAATATCTAGAAATGGATTGGTTGGGTCTATATGATAAGTGGATTTGGTCTTCTATTAAGGGGATCAAATTAAAAACTTCTCCAGAATGGTTACAGCATTTTGCCCTTCTATCAGTGGTATGTGTTGCTCCTTGTCCCTGATGGTGCTAGTCATGGTCATCAATTTTAATATTATTCACAATAATGAGTGTGTGTTTGTCACATGATGGTTTTCATTTCATTTCCTAAGTGGCCAATCATGCTGAATGGCTTTCTGCACTCCTATTTGTCATCCATTATATTCTCCTTGGTCAAGCATGCATTTCTCCCCATGGTTCTTTCCTCAGGGTCTCATGTAACTCAGGCTGGCCTCCAACTTACTGTGCAGCCCATGGTGACCTTGAACTTATGATTCTCCTGCATCTACCCCCTATGTCCTGGGATTTCAGGTGTGCGGCACCACACCCAGTGTAATTGCTGCTTTGGGCATGCTAGGTGAGTACTCTGCCAACTTAACTACATCTGGGACCCTTTTGCTAACTTTGTAGTTGGCCGTTTGTTTTCTTATTGTTGAGTTTGATCCATCACCCATTCAGGATCTCAGGCCTTTCAGATATTTCCAATATATTTGTCTTTCATTCTTATGATACTGTCCTTTGTATAACAAAAACTTTTAGTGATGATTAAATGATAATAAATGATGAGTTTTTTAAAATACTGTTTTTATCTATAGTTTGAAATTTTCATATGTGTCTTCAGTGTGTCTTGATCAGAGTCCCCTAACTCTCCCCAGGCTTCCCAATACATCATCCAACTATCTTCATGTCTTTTCGAGACAGGGTCTCCCTGTAGCCCCAGCTGTCCTGGAATTCACTCTGTAGACCAGGCTGGCCTTGAACTCACAAAGATCTGCCTGCCTCTACCTCCCAAGTGCTAGGATTAAGGTGTGCACCACCTCACCCTGCTTAATTTCATTTGCTTTTAAGTGATTTCTTTTCTTTTACAGAGGCACAGATGAGTGAGGCTGTTATGGCACATTCTTGTAANTCACTCTGTAGACCAGGCTGGCCTTGAACTCACAAAGATCTGCCTGCCTCTGCCTCCCAAGTGCTAGGATTAAAGGCATGCGCCACCACGCCCGGCCTGTTTTTTCTTATGTAACCACTGAGTTCATTTAGTATTGGCTGTATGAGCATGGCCATAGGGCCTTCCCCTGGGATATGGGGAATGTACCAATGGCCTCAGTCCCACAGAAAAGTACCTCCCATCCCACAGCAGCCATCAACTGCCTAGTCCCCCATCTGGTCAGAAAGCATTTGGTCGTGTGCAGGTGACTGCAACCTACTGTGAGTTCACGTGTGTGACAGCCATATCCAGAAGACAGAGTATCACAGCAGTCCTCTAGCATTTACATTCTTTCTGCCCTTCATGATATTCTCTGATTCTTGGATGGGGGCAGTGTCCACTGTCACTTATTGTCAGCACCTTGAGAGTTATGAGTCTCTGTACTAATTTACTGCATAAAGAAGCTTTTCTGACCAAGGTTGAGAGTAGCATAAAGCTGTGGACATAAACAAATATTGAAAAGACAGTTTGACAACATAACCATTTAGCAAAACATCAACATAGTTTCCACCCCCACCCCCAAGGGCCTCTGACCTCCCAGCCATTTTTTTCTAACCAGGTTTATAGTGCCAGGGATGAATTCTCTCCTGTGGAACAAGCCTCAGGTCCAGTCGGAAGATAGTTGGTTGCCCAATAGTGATGCCATTGGTGTGTCACTTGGCACAACTTTACTGGCTGATTTGTATGGTATCATGTATGGTCTGGTAATGTGTAAGCCCCCTGAAATCCTCTATCCCAGTGCCTATGTAGACTGCATTATGAAAGTTTCCTGGTCAGTTTAAGACTGATTTCTCTATGTCCTTGCAACAAAAATGTGTGGTGTCTTCAGTAGTAGGCTTTTAACTTCTAGTTACAGTGGGCCCTTAAGAGCAATGGCAATACCCTGTATTGTTTTACATGCCTCTAGGGTCGTCTTCATCACTAACTCATAGGAAGATAACCCACACCTGGTACTGAAATTTTCATTAAATAACCCGTGTCCCCTGAGGACAGTATTGTTCACCCTTGAAGGCCATCACTGCTCACACTCCTTTTATTTTAAAATCGTGTTTTAAACTAACATCCAAAGTGGTGGGTTTTCATAAAGCTTCAAGAGCTCTGTTGTTGATGTCACATTCACCTGGTTCATGAATATTTTCTTCTTTGTTTTATTCTAACAGTTTTATAGGATTTTTTTTTAAATCTAGATGTATGATGTTCTGAGTAAATTTTTTCATAAAATGTGTTCTTTAGGGCAAGATTAAAATTTTTTACATATGGATAGCCTACTGTCCTGGCATCATTTACTGAAAAGATTAACTGGATCATTTACAAATTTGTTAAAACTCATTGAATCCACCCTGTACATCCATCCCCTTAGCCATAGTCTGTGCTGTTCTATACAGCTGTGCTTTTGACAATGCTCCCTTCTTTGGATCACTGTAACTTTACAATAAATATTAAACTTGAATTGTATTATTCTGTATAATATATTCTTTATTTTCATAGATATTTAAGTCCATCTTTCCATAAAAGATTTTAGAGATAGCATGCTTATGTTTTGAAAAGTCATAATAGTGTTTTGCTGGCATTTTACTGAGTGGGGAATTTTGATATTTTTATTATTTTTTTATTTCTTATGTTTATGAATGTACTGTCTGTGTGTAGGTTGCTGCACCCATGTCATGCAATGCTGCGGAGGTCAGAAGAGGGTGTCGGATTCCCCTGGAACTGGAGTTAAAGACAGTTCTTAGCTGCCATTTGGGTGCTGGAAATCGAATCTGGGTCCTCTGCAAAAGCAGTCAGTGCTCATAACTGCTGAGCCATCTCTCCAGCCCGGGATATTGATATTTTTTGCACTGTTGAGCCTTATAATCTTGGAATGCTGTGTGCTTCCCTATTTATGTACTTTGTCATTCTTTAGAAGTTTTCAGCATATAGACTAATATATGTTTTATTGAATTTGCACCTAAACATTTCATTTTTGCATTTATTTTAAATAGTGTTTTTTAGACATTTTAAAAATATTTTATTTATGCTTTTTATTCTGTATGTATGAGTGAACTATGTGCATGTATATAAGTGCACCCATGTCCTTCAGTGCCCACAGAGGTCAGAAGAGGATGTCAGATCCTCCTGAAACTGGAGTTACAGACAGTTGTTAGCCACCATGTGGGTTCTGGGACTCAAACCTGTGTCCTTTGCAAGAGCACCCAGTGCTCTTAGCCACTGAGCCATCTCTCCAGTCCCCAGGTTGGGACATTTTAAAGATCTATCAATTTTACCCCCCATCCATAGTTGTCTATTAGATATTAGTTATATATATTATTGTGTCTGTATGAAACTTAGTTGGATTTTGCCCTTTATTATTTCCTTCATTCTGCACAAATTGAGTTTATTTTGTTCATCTTATTTTAGTTCCATGACAAAGAGTTTAAATACTTATTTGCTTAGCAGGCAATTGACTCAACTAAGTTCAGGTCATAAGTTCTGTCAATTAGGGTTGTGGCCTCAATGTTAACCTTGTTTTCAAATGCTTTGCAGCATTCTTCCATTGGCCTGACATGTGCAGGGTTCGTCTAGTTGGTTGCTTCTTAATGTCTAGGATGTTTAGGACTACATTCACATATATGCAACCCAGAGATAGATCCTGAGCTCACAGATATCTTCATGCGGTTGCTTTCTGAGTGCCTTTCTCTCTGCAGCTATTCCTTTTTGCAGTCCTTCAATCAGGAGATCACAGCTTCAGTTATGATGCTCTGATACATGCCTCCTACATGTATTTCAGCCTTGCTACATGACAGGAAGAGAAAGAATAGTCGTGATGGTTGACTGCTCCTTTTAGGCACCACAGTTCCTAGGAAGAGAATGGAAATCTTATTCCTGAGATTAGTAGTTTTAGGTATCTTGAAGACCTTTGTCACAGCAGCCGCTCCTGCTGCCAGTATAGGGACATGACCCAAATGCTGGAATGCGAATACATGAAGGAAAATAGGAAAGAGAAAATATTCTCTCCAAGGACAGTTGGCACTCTGAAGTATCCCTTTCTTTAACTCAAGACAAAGCCGTGGCCCTTTGCCACTACTGTCCCTGCCTGCAACTGGCATCCTCTCCGAAGTTTTATTTTGCCTGGAGTTAAGCTCAGGGTCTTATGGGAAGGGTGGATTAAGGGAGCTCACCAGTGTATGACGATATTGTACACTCTGGTCTTCTCCCTCTGTCTGTTCCTATCATTTTGTTTCAAAGTTCTGGAATGGCTGCTTTATTACTTATACGTAATGGGAGAGAATGGGCAGTGTGGACCATTCTTTCCATATGATCATCTGGGCCGTCATTCCAGATCTGGAGTGTCTCTGGTGCACAGACCCATTGTCCTGTGTCTGCCCTTATCCACTGCAACTGCTCAACGCTATGGCTCAAGTCAGCAAAGCAACTCTGCAGATAACAGGGCATCTTAACTACCACCAACATACGTTACAGGACATGCCAGGTGCTAACTTGTGTGGGTTTGCCTATTACCCTGGGAATAGAAGCATTAGACACAGATCCAGGAGGAAAGTCTAAATTGTCCTATTTCACTGCAGGCTGAATATGATTAAGCATTGCAAAATTGATTTTGATAAATGAAAGCTTCTGGGTAAAAGATGAAAGTAAATTGATTTTCATTCCCCAAAGAAGGAATTTTACTGAGAGAAAGGAAAGTATTGTTGATATGCCATTTTTAAGGTTCTGTTTTGGGCTTAATTTAACTACAGATACAAAACTGAGAACCTTCAATCCCATGATTGAAGAAAACAAATCAGCCATCTGTGGTTTAGTGTCTGCATGCCTGTGAGCACAGTAAACTAGCCATTTGAAGTTCATTATAAATCCTGTGATTGTCTTCTTTAGCCTGTTACATAAAAGCTTTCTTCATAATATCTTAAACTTGTGTAGTATGTCATAAAAGGTCTGCTTGTTTATGTAATCCTGACCCTTTAATTAGAAAGTAAGACTTGATATACATTATGCAAAACATTTTTTTCTTTCCTTCTTTCTGTAAATTCTAGTCTACCCATACTCCAAACACTATCAGAAAGCACCACCCTCTACCCCCAAATGTACAAAGTTATCTACATGCATACCTTTGTAGGTTGTGAGGCTTGCATGAAAATAACTGGGAAGGTTCCTCAGACATGGTTTGATTCCACAAATTAACCTCTTGGTGGTGAAGGTAACAACCTTCATGAGAACCTCAGGATGGGTGGCACTCATGGGTCTGCCGGGATTCTAGAAGACAGATTTATATGTATGAATTCTAATTTTGTATCATAGTTTATAGTTGCAGAAACTTGTTTTGCAAATACCACAATGTTTAAGCACCACAAATGTGTTTAGTTGGCTTTTCACCTTTCTGGTACTTTACAAACCTATTCTCTATTAAATTTGAAAACTTAAAGAAAAAGGATGCATGGCTGAAATCATGGGACTCACCAAAGCTTAATCAAGAAGAGATCAATAGCTTAAACAGACCCATAATAGGAAATTGAAACAGTAATACAAAATCTCCCAACTAAGGAAAGCCAGGCCCAAATGGATTTATGACAGAATTCTATCAGACATTTATAGAGGACCTACAACCAATATTACTTAAATTACTCAAAAGGATAGAAACAGAGAGAAATCTCTGAATTTCCTTCTATGAACCCAGCATAACTCTAGTACCAAAACCAGGCAAAAATACAATCAAAAAAAGAAAATTATGGACCCATGTCCTTAATGAATATAGATGCAAAAATTCTTAACAAAATACTTGCAAACTACATACAGGCACACATCAGAAATGTCATTCACCATGATCAAGTTGGATTTATTCCAGAGATGCAGGGATGGTTCTATATATGTAAATCAATAAATGTCATAAATCGTAAAGATGGGCTCAAAGACAAAAACCACATGGTCATCTCAATTGATGCAGAAAAGGCCTTTGATAAAATTCAACACACCTTTATGTTTAAACTCATAGAGGGAATTGGACTGGAGGAAATATTCCTCAAATAATTAAAGCTATATACAACAAACCCACAGCCAACATCATTCTACCAGGAGAAAAATTAGAAGCATTCTCTTTAAAGTCAAGAACCTTGCAAGGGTGCCCACCCCACTATCTCCACTCCTTTTCAATATAGTGGTTGAAACTCTTGCTACAGCAGTAAGACAAGAGAAGTACTAATGGTTGATTCTAGAGCCCATTAAGAGATTTACATTATAACAACACAGTTGCTTTCAGATAAAAAGAAATATAACAATAATGTTCAGCTTGCCTTTCAACTGGGGATTTGGTGTTAGCATCCACAAATGAGGGAAACCATTCGTGTTTGTTTTTCTGGGACTGCGTTACTTCACTAGCATAATGGCTTCAAGTTCCATCCATTTACCTGCAAAGTTCATGATGTCATCTTTACTGCTGAATAGAACTCCATTGTGTAGATGAATCACATTTTTGTCATCCACTTGTCTGTTGAGGGGCGTTTTGGTTGGTTCTACCTCTTTGCTATTGTGAAGAGTACTGCAATAAACATAGATATGCATGTATCTTTGCAGTAGGATGAGTCTTGTGGGTATGTGGTATGACTGGGTCAGGTGGTAAGCTCATTTTGAGTCTTTTAAGGTTTCTCCACACTGCTTTCCATAATGGTTGTATGTTTACATTCCAACCGGCAGTGGATGAGTGGTCCCCTTTCCCCACAACCTCTCTTGTTTTCTTGATCTTAGCCAATCATGAGATGATATTGGAGAGTGGTTTTAATTTGCATTTCCTTAATTGTTAATGTTGTGGAACACTTTTTAAGATGTTTCTCAGCCATCTCTAATTCCTTACTGGTGAAGTCTCTGTTCAGCTCTTTACTCCATCTTTTGAGTGACTCATTTGTTTTCTTTCTTCTTTGTTTTTTGAGTAGTTTGTATAGTCTGGATGTTAATGCTCTGTCAGATGTTTCACTGGTGAAGATTTCCTCCCACTCTGTGGGTTTTCTCTTCACTTCATTGATTGTTTCTTTCTCTGTAGAGAGGCTTTTGAGTTTGATGAGGTCCCATTTCTCAACTGTTGACCTTATTTCCTGCACAGCTACTGTTTGATTTAGAAAGTCTTTTCCTATGCCTATGTCTTGTAGGTTGTTGCCAACTTTTTCTTCTATCACCTTCAGGGTTTCAGGTTTCACATTGAGATCTTTGATCCACTTGGAGTTGATTTTTGTACAAGGGGAGAAGTAAGGGTTTAATTTTGTTCTACAAATGGAGATCCAGTTTTGCCAGCACCATTTGCTGAAGATGCTATCCATCCTCCATTGAGGTTTTATCTCTTAATGGGCTCTAGAATCGACCTACCACTTATTTTCAGACTGTGTAATTATTTTATATGGGTGGAAGCTTTGTATTCATACTTTAGAGTAATATGAAATTAAAGGGAGGAAAATGTGAATTCCTAAATATATTTTGGAATTAACATACTGTTTATTCTTAGAGGTCATAATTTTGATGCATATGTGATGATATATAAGCATATGTTGGAGCAATACAAAGAGCAGGGAAAAACAACAACATAAAGACTGGGTTAAAGAACTGAGTCATACAGTTAAACTCTGCCCTAAACAACAAGCCTCTGCAGGGAAAAACTTTGGAAGGATTGAGAGAAAGATGCAAGACATGTATAGAAGAAGGCATGAACAGGGGTGGGGTGGGGGCAGGGAGAGGGGAATGTGTCTAAATTGGACTGAAAGATAATGAATGCAATACACAATTCATCAGTAAAAGTATTAAAAGGAGTACAAATGGAAAAGAAGAGGTCAGAAAGTTCAAAAGAACTATCCTTTTTGTAGGTGACATGATATTATACTTAAGAGATGCCAAAAATTCTACCAGAAAACTCATAGAAATGACTAAGAGCTTCAGTAAAGTAGCAGGTTACAAAATTAATCTATAAAGATCAATAGCTTTTCTATATACCAATAACAGGGAATTGGAGAAGGAGTACATGGAAACACTCCCATTCACAGTAGACTCAAAAGATACCTCAGATCAAACTTGACAGAGGACGTTAAAGATCTCTACAATGAAAATTTTAAATCTTTTTTTTTTTGTGTATTCTACTAAGGCTGATGTGTTTGTTTATTTTTTTGATGATTTGTATATTTCATATATTATCTTTCAGTCCAATTTAGACACATTCCCCTCTCCCTGCACCCCACCTCACCCCAGTTCATGCCTTCTGCCATACATGTCTTGCATCTGTCTCTCAATCTTTTCAAAGTTTTTCCCTGCAGAGGCTTGTGGTTTGGGGCAGAATTTAACAGTATCAGTCAGTTCTTTGACCCAGTCTTTATGTTGTTGTTGTTCCCTCCCCTTTGTATTCCTCCAAAATATGCCTATATAACTATCACATATGTATTACAATTATGGCCTCCAAGAATAAACTGTATGTTAATTCAAAATATGTTTAAGCATTCACATTCTTCCCATTTAATTTTATATTACTCTAAGATATGAATATGTACTTTTGTTCTAGTTTGTCTTCAATTGCTGTGACAAAATACTCTGACTGGCACCAACTTGGGGAGGAAAGGGTTTATTCAGCTCATGTCACCTGGGTCACAGTTCATCATCAAGGGAGCCTAAGACAGGAACTCAGGGCAGGAACCTGGAGGCAGGAGCTGAAGCACAAGCCATGGAGGAATGCTGTTCACTGGCTTGCTCCCCTGGCTCATGCCCAGCCTGCCTTCTTATACAGTACACAACAACCTGCCCAGGGTGGCACTACTCATTGTGGGATGGGCCCTCCCACACTGCTCAACCATCAAGACAATACTCCACAGATGTGGCCACAGGCCAATCCAATGGAGCCAATTCCCCAATTGAGGCTCCCTCAACCCAGGTGTGTCAAGTTGACACTAAAGCTATCCAGCACAATTGACCCCTTGTCAACTTGACACACAAAACACATCACTATTAAACCACCACCTTTCCAGTTCTTATCCCCAAAGTATGATGTTAACATTAATCACAACCTAAGACAGTACAACCTTAAAAGCCCCACAGTCCTTAAAATGTCCAAACACTTAAAAGTTCAGAGTCTATTAAAAGTCTCTTAACTGTGGGCTGCTGTAAAATCCAAAACAAGTACTGTCTTATTTCAAAGGGAAGAATCAGGCACTCTCAAACAAAACCTAAGTCCAGCAAAGTAGCTCAAGGCTGGACACCTGGGATTCACTCACGATCTTCTGGGCTCCAAAGGGTTTCGGCAGCTCCCCCTCTCCGACTCTGCCGTCCGTGGCACACTCATCTCGCAGGCCCAGGCCGACTCCATTCTACACCTACCGCTGCTCTTGGTGGTCGTCCCAGGGTACCGGCATCTCCAAAAAGCTGGGGTCGCTACTGAAACTGAGGCAGCACCTTCACCAATGGTCTCTTCTGACCTCTCCTGGTGCAAAGCCTCAGCTTCTCTCCATGACCCCTGCAATCCTGGGGTCTTCACAGCAACCGAGGTGCACTTCCACCAATGGTCTTTCCTGACCTCTCACAGTGCCAAGCCTCGGCTGCTCTCTGTGACCCCCTCAAATTTCAACACCGGAACCATATAGGAGACTCTTACACGTTACCAAGTCCGGCTTCTGGCTCGAGATGGAGGCTCAGGCCCTTTCTGGGTCACAGCTTCTGTGTGCTGACCTTGAAGATATTCTCCCCAGAAGATTTCACCTCAGTGATGCTGGTCTCTTGTTACTTACAGCTGATTTTTCAGCCCCAGCTAACCAGCATCAATTGCCCCAGTACCACAAAAGTTTCACTTCAGGTTCTGGTCTCTTGTTACTTACAGCTGATTCTCCACAGCCCCAGCTGACCAGAACCCACAGATTACACAGTCCTGATGATCTCTGCTCTCCTTTGAAACTAGAAACTTCACAAGCCAGGCCTCCATCTTCTACAACTCCTTCAGCAAAACTGCTCCAAGCTCCACAGCAACAATCTTTAGGCATTCAATGATCTTCCCAGCCCAAAGTTCCAAACGCCTCCACAATCCTTCCCCAAAACACCAAGGTCAGGTCTGTCACAGCAATACCCCACTCGTCTGGTACCAATTTCTGTCCTAGTTTGTCTTCCATTGCTGTGACAAAACACTCTGACCAACACCAACTTGGGGAGGAAAGGGTTTATTCAGCTTACATCTCCTGGGTCACAGTTCATCACTTAGGGAGCCCAAGGCAGGAACTCAGGGCAGGAACCTGGAGGCAGGAGCTGAAGCACAGGCCATGGAGGAATGCTGTTCACTGGCTTGCTCCCCTGGCTCATGCCCAGCCTGCCTTCTTATACGGTACACAACAACCTGCCCAGGGTGGCACCACTCATTGTGGGCTGGGCCCTCCCACACTGCTCGACCATCAAGACAATACTCCACAGATGTGGCCGCAGGCCAATCCAATGGAGCCAATTCCCCAATTGAGGCTCCCTCAACCCAGGTGTGTCAAGTTGACACTAAAGCTATCCAGCACAACCTTCCACCCATATATAGTAATTACAGAGTCTGAAAATAAGTAGTAGGTCAATTCTAGAGCCCATTAAGAGATTCATATTATAATAGCACATTTGCTTTCTGATAAAAATAAATATAACAATAATGTTGTTCAGCTTGCTTTTCAACTAGGAATTTGGTGTTAGCATCCACAAATGAGGGTAACCATTTTGGAATTCACATTTTTCCCCTTTAATTTTATATTACTCTAAAGTATGCATGCATACCCTCCCCCATATACCACAATTACAAAGTCTGAAGATAAGTGGTAGGTTAATTCTTGATTCCATTAAGGTAATCACATGATAATGGTACAGTTGCTTTCAGGTAAAAGAAAATATTGCTCATTTTTCCTTACTACTAGGTATTTGGTGCTAGCATCCATAGATGAGGGATACCATTTGTCATTTGTATTTCTGGATCTGTGTTACTTCACTTAGCATAACGTCTCCTAGTTTCATCCATTTATCTGCAGAGTTCATGATGTCATCTTTCTTTACTGCTGCATAGAACTCCATTGTGTAAATATACCACATTCATGTTTAAAGTCCTATAGGGAACTGGACTGGAGGGAACATTCATCGACATAATCAAATCCATATACCACAAACCCACAGCCATCATCATCCTAAATGGAGAAAAGTTTGAAGCATTCCCCTTAAAGGCAGGAACATGACAAGGCTGTTGCCTATCACCACTCCTCTTCAATACAGTGCTTCAAACACTTGCCAGGGCAATAAGGCAAGAAAAGGAAACTAAAGGAGTACTAATTGGAAAAGAAATCAAACTATCCCTCTTTTGCAGATAATATGATAGTTTACCTAAGGGATGCTAAAAACTCTACCAGAAAACTCCTAGAAATGATTAAGAGTTTCAGTAAAGTGGCAGGATACAAAATTAACCTAGAAAATTCAGTAGCCTTTCTTTACACCAACAACAAGCAACTGGAGGAGGAATACAAGACCTTCCCACTCACAATAACCACAAAACCAATAAAATACCTAGGAACAAACTTAACCAAAGACACCAAAGATCTCTACAACAAAAAAGAAGACATCAGAAGATGGAAAGACATCCCATGATCATGGATTGGAAATAGTAACATAGTAAAAATGTCCGTCCTCTCTGTTTATTCTTTGTCCAGTTGATGTATCTAATGGGTTCAGTGGGTTATTGAAATCCTCCATTATTAGTGTGCTGGGATCAACCTATGCCTTGAGGTCCTGTAGAAATGTGTTTATGAAGTTTGGTGCACCAGAGTTTGGTGCATATGTATTCATGATTGTGAAGTCTTCATGGTTAATTGATCCTTTGATAAGGATGTAATGGCCCTCTCTGTCTCTTCTGATTAGTTTTACTTTGAAGTCTATTTAGGATAGCAACACCTGATTGCTTTTTGGTGCCATTTGCTTGGAATATTTTTCCCCTCCTTTAGCTTTAAGTTGGTGTCTATCCTTGAGAGTGAGATGAGTTTCTTGTAGACAGCATATAGATTGGTTCTGTTTCCTAATCCATTTTCCCAGTCTATGTCTTCTGATTGTGGAGTTCAGCACATTAATATTTAAAGTTATTATTGAGAGATGTGTGCTGCTTCCTTTTACCTTATTTTCTGTTTGCATTCTTGGTCTAGGCTTGTATTTCTGCAGTTATACTTTTATTCATTACTCTCTTTAGGTACTTGGGGATAGTTGCTCCTCTCCTCTGACCTTTGAAATGCTTCAGGTATTTTCTGAAGGGTTGGTTTGCTGGACATGAATTCTTCCATGTTGTTTATGTCCTGAATAATTTTTCTTTTTCCTTAAACTATAATTGACATTTTTGCTGGGTATAGTAATCTGGGTTGGCATCTATAGTCCTTTAGTACTGGGAATACTTTGGTCAATGTTCTTCTGGCTTCCATTGTTTGCACTGAAAAGTCAGCTATAATTCTGATGGGTTTTCCTTTATATGTGACTTGTTGTTTTTCTCTTGTGGCCGACAGTAATTTGTTTATGTTTTGGGTGTCTAGTGTTTTAACTATGATATGGCGTGGGATATTCCTTTTCTGACCCTGTCTATTTGGTGTTCTAATTGCTTCTTGTATTTGTATGGGTTTGTCATTTTTCAGTTTGGGGAAATTTTCTTCTATTATTCTGTTGAAGATCTGATCAATACCTTTGTCCTGGTATTCTTCTCCTTCCTCTATCCTATGATGCAGAGGTTTGATCTTTTCATAGTGTCCCATATTTCCTGATTGTTCCACTCTTGTGGTTTTTAAAATTTTTTCATACTCTTTGTTTGAGCATTGCAGTTCTTCCACCTTGTCTTCCAGTGTTGATATTCTACTTTCTGCTTCATCCAATCTGTTATGGAGGCTTTCTTTCATCTTTTCCTGCTGATTGGATGAGTGTGCAATTTCCTTTTTCACTTCATTCTGTGATTTCTTTAGTATTTCCTGTTCCAAGTTCCCTTTAGAGTTTGTCATTCTTTCCTTGGAGTCGGTTTCCTATTTCATTTCAGTGTGGGTTCTTTTCAGTGTTTCCACTTCATTCCTGAGTTTGTCATTCTCTCCCTTCATTTCCTTCAGTATGTTTATTATTGTTATTTTAAAATCTGTGTCCTGGGTTATCTCTAGGGTGAACTCATTATTGGGGTCTTCTATAGGACTGCTAGATTTTGTTGGGGATTTATTATTTGCTTTTCCCATGTTGTTGATTTTCCTCTGTGTTCTTGGCATGTGGATTTGATTTGTTGTTTATAGTCTGATGCAAAATTCAAGTGCTTCTTCCTTTGGTTGAAGGCCTGTTCCTGTAGGTTGGAAGGATGGCTCTCTTCTGTTACTTTGTGCTCTGAGTCACCTTCTCTGTTCCCACCAGGATGGCCACAGAGGGTGTGGGTGACAATGGTTTTTGCCCACCCAGTCCTGTCACCACCAACATGACTGTAGGGCCTTACCCGATCAGGTCTGGAAGTTGGAGAAGCTCCAGAGACCCTGCACCTGAAGTGACTGAGATTGGATGGTCCTGGAACTCACCCTGCACTGGAAGTGACTGCGCTTGGATGGTCCTGGAACCCTGGACTAGAAGAAACAGGGCTCTGATGGTCCTGGAACCCTGTGTTTGAGGCGCAAGGGCTTGGAAGGTCCTGGGACCCACCTGCTGAGGTGTCCACCCTATCACTCTCCCTGCTCTGGAAGTGAAGGTGCTAGGATGGTCCTGGAACCCTGCACCAGAAGTGCCTGGGCTCCGATGGTCTTGGAACCATGGGCCAGAGGCGCTGGGGCTGGGGAACTTTTAAATCTTTGAAGAAGGAGATTGAGGAAGACAACAGAAGATGGAAGATCTCCCATGCTCATGTGTTGGAAGAATTAATGTAGTAAAACTGACTATCCTACTCAAAGTAATACATAGATTCAATGCAATCAGTCAAAATCCCCATGACTTTCTCCACAGAATTAGAAAAAAAAGCATCCTATAAGTAATATGGAAAAACAAAAACCCTGGATAGCCAAAGCAGCCCCGAGCAAAAAGAGCAATGCAGGAGGAATTACTATACTAGATTTCAATCTCTACTACAGAGCTATAGTCATAAAAATAGAATGATACTGGCACAAAAATAGACCTGTTGATCAATGGAACAAAATTGAAGACCCAAATTTGGGTACAAGCAATTTCAGCCACCTGATATTTGACAATGGGGCCAAGAAGACACAATGGAGGAAAGGCAGTATTTTCAGCAAATGGTACTGCCAAAATTGGATCACCACCTACAGAAGAATGAAACTCAACCCCTATCATTCACCTTGTACAAAAGTCAACTCTAAATGGATCAAAGAACTCTGTGTGAAACCTCAAATGTTAGAAGAAAACATTGGCAGTAACCTACAAGATATAGGTGTAGGAAAAGACTTTCAAAATCAGACATAGTTGCACAGGAAATAAAGGCAACAATCAACAAGTGGGACCTCATTAAATGAAAAAGCTTCTGTATAGGAACAGAAAAGATCAAATTAGTGAAGAGAAAATCTTCACCAGTGACACTTCTGACAAATGTTTAACATCCAGAGTATATGAATTACTCAAAAAAAACAAAGGACCAAGAAAACAAATGACCTAATTAAAAGATGAGCTAATGATTTGAATAGAGACTTCTCAAGAGAAGAAATAAATATGGCTAAGAAACATCTTAAAAAGTGTTCAATATCATTAGTAAATAAGGAAATGCAAATTAAAACCACTCTAAGATTTCACCCTACCCCAGTAAGACTGGCCATGATCAAGAAGGTAAATGACCCCAAATGCTGGAGAGGCTTCCCTATGGAAGGCAGTGTGGAGAACTCTTAAAAGATTCAAGATGAACCTCTCGTTTGACTCAGTCATACCACTCCTGGGCCTATGCCCAAAGGATTCATCCTATAGCAGAGATACGTGCACAACCATGTTTATTGCTGCTCTTTTCAAAATAGCAAAGAGCTGGAAGCAATCCAAGTGTTCCTCCACTGATGAGTGGATGATAAAAATGTGGTATATTTACACAATGGAGTTCTATAAAGTGGTAAAGAAAGATGGCATCGTGAAATTTTCAGGTAAATGTATGGAACTAGAAGCGGTTATGTCCAGTGAAGTAACACAGTCTCAGAAAAACAAATGACATATGTTGTCCCTCATTTGTGGATGTTAGCACCAAATCCTTATAAGTAAGTCATGCTGGGTAATATGCTAACAAAGATAGTACCACATCCACTGATATCACTGTAGATAGAGCTTGAGGTTCATGTCTCTAGTTTCCTCAGTTCTAAGATTTATGAAAAGAATTCTCTTTCTTAAAAGTATATTAAAACATACATCAACTTGCTATGTAATCTAGGAATGTAAAGTTATATTTCTTATTATCTGCATGCAAGTTTACTGTTAAACTGTGGATCCCTAAATGCATTCTGGAAGTAAAAATAAAAAAAAGAATTGAGTTGTGAGCATTTCAGATGTGTGACTCTCTGGTATTACAGACTTGGAGTTTGTGTTGTAAGAAAAGATTTAGAACAGCACTCATTTATATTCTAGCACAACTAAAGAATTAGGAAAATCTTTTAAAATTGCTAGTAACTGTTCTCAGTCAGTAAAGGTCATGCCTCCATTTGCAACTAGATTTGGCTTCTGTATTCTATTGCAGAGGTCAGTAAAAACCTCAGGGTCCACTGCTCTTATATAAAGGCCAAATGCATTAAGGATTCCCTCAACGTTGAAAATTATATCTTGTAGCTTTTAAAATTTATGTTTACATATGAATTATTCATGTTCACGTAGGTGGTAAAGACTCTTAGGACTCAGCACTTTTGTATAGCAAAAGGTCTTTTCAAGAGTAATATGAATATTTGGGGCTGGTTTTGCTGACATGGGTGTGCAGGAAGTAAAGGGCCATTGTCAAATTCAAATTTGGCATAAGAGAGAGAATCCTGGGGAAGTTTCTGTGTCACGCATGCTCTAGGAGGGAACATAACTTATGAGTTGTTTTTATACCCAATATAATTTGAAATTTTATTTTATATTTGTTTATTTTCCCTTGGGTATGGTGTGCATGGGAAAATCAGGGGACATATTGAGGGAGTGGATTCCTTCCTTCCATCTATGGGACCTGGGGACTGAAGTCAGGTTGTTAGGCTTGGTGGCAAATGCCTTTACCTGCTAAATATCTCACTGTCCTTAATAAAAAATAATATAAAAAGTAATTTGGGGCTAGAGTTATAGCTCAGTGGTAGAGTATTTATGTAGCATGGAAAAACCATGGGTTTGATTCCCTGGTTTTGCAATAAAGCAGAATAAATTCACTAATTAATAAAATATGGCCTTAAAAATAACATTAAATTAAAATTCATTGTTTTAAAGTTTTATATATGCCATAACTTTTGTCTGGAGAAGTAGATATCAGGGCCTAAATATTAAAAACAGGGATTATCAAATTGCAGGGATTTCTGGGCCAGTTTGGAATTTTGGAAAGTGAAAGTTTCCATTTTGTCACCACGTATCCTTTTGTTAGTCCTAACTATAGGTTTAAACCAAAGGAGTGTCTTTTGAACTAATAAGAGTCTGTGACATGTCCAGCCCTAAGTGACACGTCTATAATAGAAACTCTATTCCTAAGGCTTAGGGATCATAGCAAAACAGGGGGCAGAGAGGATACTAATATATCTCTCGACTCTCACCAGTGAAGCTCCCTGAAGCAACAGAAATGTGATTAACACAGAAAGCTACAACTGGCCAAAATGTAGAGAGTAAGCGACTGCATAGTGCATGTCCCTGCATAGGACTCCTGCATTAAACCTCTGCCACCAAGAGCTCAGTGACCATTGTGGAAGAGGGGATGGAAAGACTGTGACAGCCAGGAATGGTGGGTAACCACAAGGAAACAGAGTTTTCCAGGTGGCTAGGAATTTGCTCATATAAACTTACAGCAATGGTGGTAGTGTGTGCAAGGCCCATGCACACTCACCCCAAACCTCAGCAGAGACCTGGGAAAATGGCTAAGAAGCCCCAGCACTAGCTGAGGAACTATTGGCAACTGGCCGCTGCTACGTGAGGGAGAGTTGTCTTCATTACACTCACTTCACTATTGTGTAGACACCTGAATGAGTGTGCCGGGGCTTCTGTAGCACAGCAGGACAGACTAAGCTGCTGAAACACAGACATGTGTTTTCTTATACTTCTGAGGCTGGACGCTTGAGGGCAAGGTGAGGGTAAGCCTGCCTCCTGGGCTTGTAGATAGCTGCCCTCCCTGTTTCCGTCTGTGCATGCCAGTCCAATTCCCCCTTATAGGAAAGACAGTCTGGTGTGCTTGCTTCCACCCTTACACAATGCATTATTGCTATATATCCTGAGTCATACTCTGAGATACTAGAAATAAGACTTTAACACATAAGTTTTGGGGGACTACAACTTGGCTCAGAGCTGGCATCATACTAAATTCTTTTAAACTGAATATTATTTTACCTTTTTGTTTTTTAAAAATATTTTATTATTTTTATTTTAGGTGTATGAGTGTATTGCCTGCATATATGTAAGTGCACTGTGTCATGCAGTGCCCATGAAGGTTAGAAGAGGATCCTCTGGATCTGGAGTTACAGATGGTTGTTAGCCACCATGTCAGTGCTGGGAACTGAACCCATGTCCTCTAAAAGAGCAGCCAGTGCTCTTAACTGCTGAGCTATCTCTCCACCCCCTATTTTCCTTTTTTCTTTTTTTTTTTTTTTTGTATGGCACTAGCTGGTTGAATACTGAGCTTTGAGTCTAGTAGTCGCATCAATAGTTTAATTTCTCAAACTACTTTTTAGGATAGGCCATGAAGGAGCTGAAGGAGATTGCCATTTTATGTTAGTAGCATTTCAAAATTCATTACATGGGGTCATAGATCGTTGACCTCTCCATCACAAAGTTTATTCTCAGTACAAGAAAGTCTTAACAATGCATACTTCAAATTTTAGTTCCAATCTGAATTCCTAAAACAATGTCATAGTAAAAATCAGCTACAAAAAATGTTTACAGACTGTACCTGGCAAAGGAAAGGGTAGATTTATTAGTCTTCATCAATAATAGATTTATTTATAAATTGGTTCTCCATTTATGAAAGAAATGTTTAGATTGCTGTGACTGGATTTATTGCACTCAGACACAAAAGAGAAACATTTCAACCTTTGCTTCAGAAGTGTAGTGATAACTGATATTATCTTCTGACACATAGTAACAAGATCATACAATAACAAAGAAGTCCTGTTTCTTAACAGTGTTTCACCCACCTGTTTATGTTAGGTTACTTTGCTGGGGTACTGATAAACCTTGAGGCACATTTCACTTGTGAAAGACTTTGAGTTTAATTAGACCAATTCAATTGAGTTTTCCTGGCCTGTCAAAACAACCTGAAACACTTATGCAAAATGAAAAGAGTACGTTTTCAAAGGCTTAAAAAGAAAATACTTGTTGATGTTCTATTTAATTAATCCCCAGAACACATCATCACATTTTATGCCAGAAAATGAAATTCTAAAAATGAGTTTTGTGACTTCCAAAGTTATGGTGAAGCTGTTTGACTAAAATGAAAATGCTCTTGGAAGAACTACAATGGACCAAAAGGGCCAAGTCTTTGTCTTATAGAGATGTGTATGTTTGTTGTTGTTTGTCTTATTTGTTTGTGCAGTGTGTGTGTGTGTGTGTGTGTGTGTGTGTGTGTGTTTGTGAATATGAATGCATGCCAGTGTGCCTGTGCAGGTCAGAAAGTAACTTACAAGAATAAGTTCCCTCCTTCTAACATGCAGGTTCCAGAGACTGAACTCAGATCATTAACCATGTTGGCAATCACTTTTGCATGCTGAACCATATCACCTGATGCTGATTTGCTTTTTACTATGACATCTCTTGGGAGAGATTGTTTATACTCTTTAATTGGGGGAGGGTATATCTTTTGGTCTAGTGATATTTTGTTGTCCAGGTGAAGTAAAACAATTATACATGTTTCCTTGAGGAAAGATTATTGACTTAGCAGTCTAGTGGGATTTTGCTCTTGGTATTGTTGAGATCCACTTTAATGAGGCAAGTGAAAGGGGGGAAATTGAGGAGACAGGCGCAGGTACCCCTGATGATTCCCTCCTTCACACCATTGCCCATAGGTCCCTTCTTTCCTTCTTTCCCTTTTAGTCTTGGTAGCGCCAGAATATCTGAGTATGTATGTACTCAGCCATCCAGGTAACTTATTAGCCTACCTCTTAGGTAGTATATTCCAATGTCTTTCTCAAATTTGCTAACAGATTTTGTAAGGGTTGCTTGTTTTGATTAGTAACCCTGTCAAAGAAATTGTTGTCCATTTTTTACAAATTCTGTTCTGGAACTATATCTTCATTTTTGTTATTTAGACACAGACTGGAATGATTCCAAAGATGATAACAGTTTATAAATCTCTTAGCCATTGAATCAAGAATTAGAAGGGGATGATGGGAAAAGATCCAGCCTTAGCAGTTGTATGTCTTAGCTGCATAGGAAAGGAGGGCCAGGTTAGGTTAGGAAACTGTCAGTTCTTTGGTCTTAGATTTCTGATGAGGAACTTTGCTGGTGGGAATACATGTGTGTTCTGAGCAGCGGATATAGGCTTGCTCTAGCTGTAGGTTGATAGCAAAGTTGTGATACAGGTTCTCTCTCCAGATCCCAGGGTTGCTCTATAAGGAGTAGTTAAGACCTCGGCAAGTAATTAATTGTCAAACTGGACAAGGGAAATAAATAAAAACAAAGAAGATAAAATACTAGTTTACCACTAGTTAAGTTAAAACAATTTTCTAAAGAATCATTTCCTTTTATTTATTACTTTTACGTGTATGAGCGTATTGGCTGCATGAATGTAAATACATCTGTGTTGTGTGATGCCTATGGAGTCAGAAGAGGGCAGTTGATTCCCTGGAACTTGAGTTACAAATGGTTTCTAACTGCCATGTTGGTTCTGGGAATTGAACCTGGGTCCTCTGCAAGAGCCACTACTGCTCTTAACAGTTGAGTCATCTCTGTAGCCCCAAGTGTTGTTTTTTGATAGCTAGATTTTAGAAAAGTCTATGAATCCTTTTACAAAATATTTTATGTGCCAACAAGATGTCTTAAGTGGATAAGTCTAGTGAGCTGAGTTTGATGCCTGGAACACACGTGGAGGTGGAAGGAGAGAACTGTTTGCACAAAATTGCCCTTCAACCCTCATCCACATGTTGTGGCATGCATGCCCAGACACATATCATGCATCCAAACAATAATAAATGAATTAATTAAAAAACAGGTAAAATATTTTATGTACTACTAAATCATTTCATAAAACACTTTAAATAAATATATTACTTGTTAATATTGCCAGTTTTATTTTCTTATTGGGGAGCCAAGAATCTGATAGGAAGCAGTTTGAAGTCAGGAAGGGCTTGTTTTGGGTCATAGATTGAGGGCACAGTCCATCATGGTGGGTTAGGCATGGTGCCTAGGATAGCTCTCAAATATGGCAGAGGGAGTGTGGGGCTCTTGCTCACATCTAGGCATATCGAAATCAGAAAGGAGAGTTGTGGTGCTCACTTGGCTCTCCCCTTTTCACCTTTTCTCAGAGTGGTGTGACCATCCATGGGATGTCCATCCCCTCCAGATTGCATTTTCCTCCCCCAGTCCTAACTGGAAACACAGTCACAGACACATCTACAGTGTATTTCAAAGATGATTTTAAATCTAGTTAGAACTGACAGTAAAGATTTATTATCACATCAGGCCGTTCTTTCTATTTTATTCATATAGTCTATGGAATCTTCTCCTGACCAAGTCTGTTTCCTGGCAAAGCTCATCTACTGAATAATTTGCAGTGTAGTATTTCATAGGAACACCATTCTTTCCTGACCAAATTAGGCTAAATGATACTATAAGAATCACTCTTTGCTGGGCGTGGTGGTGCATGCCTTTAATCCTAGCACTTGAGAGGCAGAGGCAGGTGGATCTTTGTGAGTTCAAGGCCAGCCTGTTCTACAGAGCCAGTTCCAGGACAGCTGGGGCTACAGGGAGACCCTGTCTGGAAAAGATTGAAAAAAAAGAAGAAAAAGAATCACTCTTCATATTGTTACAGCAAAATTATCAAAGCAGGGTAATTTATTTATTTATTTATTTATTTATTTATTTATTTTATTTATTTTTGTATGTGTATGAATGTACTGTCTGCATGCAAGTTTGTGTACCCGTGTCGTGCAATGCCGCGGAGGTCAGAAGAGGGTGTCGGATTCCCCTGGAACTGGAGTTCTCCTGGAATTGTAGTTTCAGACAGTTCTCAGCCACCATGTGGGTGCTGGGGATCGAACCCGGGTCCTCTGTAAGAGCGGTCGGTGCTCTTAACCACTAGGCCATCTCTCCAGCCCGAAAGCAGGGTAATTTTATAAAGAAAAGAGGTGTATTAGGTCACAGTTTTGGAGGGCAGTAGTCCAATAGCATGGCACAGGCCTGCAGATGGCAGTTGTAGATACATTTGTGAGAACCTGTGGAAGGTCACATCATCAAACATGAAGGGCAAAATAGTCTGGATTCCTGTGATCCCTTCCAAGGACCCTGCCCCAAGGATTGTCCTAGGGACCTCTAACTGGGGCCTTTATCTTAATCCTGCTGCTCCTGCACAGTCACAGCTACACTGAGGACCAACTTTCTAACACATAAACCTCAGGGGAACCATCGAGCCCCCCCCCATTACAATACCCACTTTGATTTTTGCTCTGTTGTTGCTTTAGGTTACTCTGTTGATGTGCTATTATGAATTCTTGATTTTTTTTTCTGTTGGTTTTAAGTGAAATGAGTGTTACTTCTTAGAGATGACTGTTTATTTTGTATGATTTTTTTTTTTTTTGGTACATTCACTCAAATAACACTACTTAGTTTATCTGAGGACTTTGAGGGACTGGAAGAGGCTCATACCTGCCTGCATCTGTAATCTTAATTGCAGTGCTCTTCCTGGTACATATGAAAGGCCATGAATTTTCTTCTGTAGAATGACACTCTCAAAACTACACAAATTGGGACTGGAGAGATGGCTCAGCGGTTAAGAGTGCCAACTGCTCTTGCAGAGGACCCGGGTTCAATCTCCTGCACCCACATGGTGGCTGAGACCTGTCTGTAACTCCAGTTCCAGGGGAATCCGACACCCTCTTCTGACCTCTGTGGCACTGTACAACACGGGTGCACCAACCTACATGCAGACAGTACACTCATACACATAAAAATAATAAATAAAAAACATTAAAAAAACTACACAAATCATAACACTGCCTCTGTACTCCCCTCCACCAAAGAAAACTCATTTTGTCAGTTGTGAATAAGATTTAACAGGATAATAAAACAGCTTGTGATTGTAAACCCGAGTGAAGAGTTTTAGACATTTTAAATAGCAAATTAAGTGTGAGCTGTTTGGTAAATAGACATGGAATTCTGCAGTAGAAAAATGTCTGTCTTCTTGAGTACAGAACAGCTAAATTCACCCTGATAGTGTGTGAGTCACATTATCCCATTATGTCCTCTTGGCTCAAGCCCAAGGTGTGTTCTTGTGTTCTCTCTCTCTCTCTCTCTCTCTCTCTCTCTCTCTCTCTCTCTCTCCAAAACAACAAAAAACTCTGAGTCATTGCAAGATACAGTCCCCAAAGTCACACCAACATTTTATGATAGAATTTTTAGTCCTTTTCAATAATTATTCCTCTCAGTGGATTTGCTTCTTAATATGGAAATAAATGGCTTTGGTCTGATGTGATGGGAAGACGAGGACTGAATTCTGAACTAGGTTCTGTTCCCACTGTTATTGTTTTTTTTTTTTTACTATGATAATTATAAATCTTTATTTGTTTTCCCAGGTGTATATTTATTGCATGTAGTATTGGGTTATACAGAGCATTTTCATTTTCATGCAAGTGTATAATGTATTTAGAATATACCAGTATATAATGTGCTATTTCTGTTTTAAAAATGTTTTGAGATAGGTTCTTACTGTGCAGCCCTGGCTAGAACTCACTATGTAGATTAAGGTGGCCTTCAACTAATAGGATCTACCTACCTCTGCCTCCTGAGTGTTGGGATTAAAGATGTGTGCCAACATGCCTGCTAATATACTGCTCATTCCTATTCTTCATCCCAGTGATTTGAATTTATTACATTTTATTATACAAAATGTATATTCCCTCTACCTCTAAATCCTGTCTGTCATCATTTCCATTGTGTAGGGTGGTCTTTGCCTTCTGTTATGATGTTTTTTTCAGCTTTCATACTTTTCCATCATAGAACATTATAGAAAAAATATGAGGGGAACTTAAAGACTTTTTGCTTTTAAAAATAGCTTAGATGGGAAGTCAGATGAGCACTCTCAAATGAAATACCACAGAAAGCTGGGTGGAAGCCAAGCTAACCAGACTGTGAAGTAGCATCAGAACAGGGGCTCAGGACCAGAGCTGAGAAGCAGACACGACCTGTGGATATACAGGAAAAGAAGGAACTGAAGACCAGACAGGGCATCTTCTTATGGAGAAGAAGCTCTGTCTGCTCCAGTCAGCTGATTTGTGACCAGCATATAATAGTACTCTGGTTTGGGCCTGATGAAGATGTGGGGATGGCTTCACACAAAGCCATCAGAGCTGGCCAGTGGAATGGACAGCGTTCAAGGCCACCGGGGAAGCAAGGTCACAGGAGAGTTTGATGGCTGGTGTTTGATGTATCGATCCAGCCTGCTGCCCCTTCTCATCTTTTAAGACAGAAATAGTGAAACTTGGCCAGCTCCTTCACAGTGTCAGCAGTGTCACGTGGTGACTCCTTCTCTTCTCCTTTGCTTCGTCACGTGCTGTGAACATGACACTGAGCAAAAAATGAAAAACAAAAACCACAGTGTTACAGTAAGTGCACAGACATCGCCTTCCACTGTGTGCTCATTTAACACATTTCCGAAGCATGGGCATTTATTACAAGTTTCTGATGAAGCATGAAATGATAATGTATATTTTAAGGTATCTAGGAAATACATGAATTAAATTTGGTTTCATAAAAATGCTTTGAATTTGGTAACCATTGTCTAGTTTCAACCCTTTAGCCATTATTAAGGCCGTCAGAATTTCTTCGATAAGTTTCTGGATTTTGAACATAACTTTGCACTTATTTGGTTGGCATTAGACCTGTGACTGATTATCTCAGAGAGTTAAAATCTAATATCTGCCAAACTGACAGTAGGAGGGCTAATGAGAAATGATGGAGAGGCAGATGTGGACTCTTTGGGGATAATTTGAAAGTGCTTAGACCAATCTGATCTGAAACTAGGCCATTTCCACCTAATGTCTCACTGTGTGATGAGGGTCACATTGACACAGAAGATGCAGTTGTAGAAAAATAGAGAATCTTGTGGAACGGCAAATACTGGATTAAGTGAGATGTAAGGCACCTTCCATTCCAACCCTAATGCCTCCCTGGTCTGTGGAAGCGCTGGGGTGATCCTGTCGCCTGCCAGCCCTCACAGATGGGAGTCCGCGAGACTGAGAACTTTTATCCAAAAAGAGTGAACAACTTGGAGCTGAGGAGATGGCTCAGCAGGTAAGGACACTTGCCATCCCAGGATGAGGACCTGCGTTTAAACCCCAGCATCCACTTAAAGATGGTGTGGCTACACACATGTCTGGGACTCCAGCATGGTGGAAAGCAGAGGCCGGAGAATCGCTGGAGGTTGCTGGCTGGTAGCCTTGCTCCAGGCACAGAGGGATAGAGCAGGGAAGCCTACATTCTTCTCTAGCTTCTGTGTTGTGCACATGCACACATACAGCACACACACATAACTGAACAGCCTGTAAAAGATTCTGCAATAACACATGTTTGACAGTGGGGTCATGTGACAGGCTGCCATTAGTGTGAGTTTCTGGAATTACTCTTACTGGGATTCACACCCTTCTGCATTGCTTTTGATCACTGTGGCAGTGTTCCCTGCTCCGGGCAGAGGACGACTACATGATGAGTGTTCTTTGTGAATTTGGCAGGTGTCAAAAATCCATTGTAGCTCCCTACTCAGAACCTTGATTCAATTTGGGTTTCGCATAAAGAGGCCTTCTTGGATGAGGTTTTGCTGACATTGTTTTAGTGGCAGTTTAAAAATGTCAAAAGGTAACTCCCAGCAATTTCTAGAAGGCTCTTGATGGAAACTATTGATTGTAATTGTGTAATTGTGTTTAAATAAAGCCCAGCTGATGTGAAATATGGTGGTAGATGGTGCTGGTTCTTGGTTATTAATTCGTCAACACACAGTCCTGCCATGGATAATTTATCTTTCCAAAATTATATATATAATTATATGTATATATGTATATATAAAATTTTATATGTATAAGTGTTATGCCTGGATATGTGTAAGTGGCACAATGCCAGCAGAGGACAGAAGAGGGTGACAGATCCCCTGGAACTGAAATTATGGTCAATTGTTAGCTACCATGTGAGTGTTGGGATTCAAACCTCGTTTTCTGCAAGGACAGCCAGTGCTCTTAATCACTGAGCCATCACTCCAGCCCAAGGATTATTTACTTTTCTTGGGGACTTCTCTCTTTCTCTCTTTTTATCAATGTGGATCCCACTAGACATGAAATTCTAGAGGGGGCGATCGTAATCCTGCATAGATTTACCTCCTGACCTAGAGGTCAGACAGAAAGCAGAAATGCACAGCCTCGTGAGAGCTCTACCTGGGGTTCACGTAGAAAACAGCCACTGGAAAGCAGCCTGAGGAAGCTCCAATGCCCATCTGAGCCGAAGCTCATGGCCGTGGGCAGTTCCAGAGGAGGCCGTGTGCCTGCTGCTGCTTTGCTTATGAACATCCTAGAGACAACATGGGCCAGGGGCTGCCATAGGTGCTGGAAGTGTGAGGAGGCAGGGAATCATTCCTGCTAGGAATTCACCTGGCAATTAATGTTTTAATCACAGTCCAGTCACAGCATAAGGAAGAGTTAAAATGAATGTTGTTAAATATTAGTTAAAAATTGGTACTCTATCTAGATTATGAGTTAGTAAAATCCATAGTTGCATTGCTTGAAAGAATTTAAGGAATTTTATTATTGTTATTAAGAGGGAAAAGGACAGAGTTGTGATGGTTTGTTTTCTGTCTTTGGAGGGCTTATTTAAATAACCAATATCTTGCTGAGTTGGGGTTCTTCATAAAAAGTAATGCATGTGTACAACAAGAATTATAAGGGATTATCGCACATTGCGATGAGCCATCATAGAAATATTTTTTAAATATTTTATTATTTCTAGTTTATGAGTGTGTTTTGCCTGCATGTATGTAAATGCAACTCATTATGTGCAGAGACTGTAGAGGCCAGAAGAGGGAGGCAGGTCCCCTGGAACTGAAGTAATGGATGGTTGTTAGCTGCCATATGGCTGCTGGGAACCAAACCTGAGTCCCCTGGAAGAACAGCAAATGCTCTTAGCTGCTGAGCCATCTTTCCAGCCATGAGCTCTCAGAGAAATATGAACTAAAATGGGATATTCATAAGGTAAAATATATAGAATAATTATGCAATGTTAAGGGTTTGCTCTGAAGCATGCCTTAAGATTTACATTCTTAATATCTTTGAGTAAAGTATCTTGGGAAACATTCACTGTCTCTAATTGAATTTGTTTAAAATAGACCTGGCTTCATAGCCCTTAGTTTTGTCTCTCTATCCCTGTCAATAGTCTTTCATCATGTTAAGGTTTGCTGACTTAGCTTCAACTATCATGTTATCAGATAGAACTAAATTTAACAAGAACGAAAAGGACCAGGTATGTTTCTCAGTGGTAGAACGCTTCCCTAGCATACATAGCATACACACACACACACACACACACACGCACAAACACACACACACACACACACACACCCCTTATAGAAAATCAAGAGGCATTAATATGCTTAAAATAGCATTAATGTGAAAAATATGATTATAATGACCTGGCTATTTACCAGGAGTCTCCTGCTTTATGTGGGCCTTGCTATTTAATGCTTGCTTCTTTCCTATCAGCCCCATTTTCACATCAGAAAACGACTTAGAGGAAGTAACTGTAGAGTCCCTAAGAGCAAACATAATTTAATTGACTCAGCTCAGGTTGGGACTAAGATTTTCCTGACTACACATTAGACTTTGCCCACTGTATTATATGTCCTTCTATGAACAGTGCTGTTTCTAGAAGATTCATGTTTCAGTGAGACAGAGAACCATGGTATTAGTGGTCTGAAAGTGGCCCTGGTGACCCAAGGCTGTCAGTCTTTCTGCTTCATCCTCAGAGAGATTTGGCCTGGGGAGGAGACTGGATGAGAATCAGCTTTGTCAGACTCTGAGAAACTGTGTCAAACTAATTGATCTAAAGAGGAAGGGGTTTGATAAAGGAAGGAAGGAACTTGATTCTAATGGATTTCAACTCTGCATGGAGATTATGTTAGCTACTTTTGTGCCACTGTGACAGAACACCGGATGGAATTAATTTAAGGGATGAGAGGTTCATTTTAATTTCTGGTACCAGAGAGATTTAAAACCATCATGGTTAGGAAAGCATGGTAGTTTGAGTTATGCTGCACGTCGTGGAACTATTCCTTTGGCAGCCAATCAGGAAGCAGAGAGAAAAGGCTGGCAGGACCAAGGATGAGGGTGACATTCAAAGGCTTGTCCCATTGTGCTTTAGTGGCACAATGCTGAGCATAGCCACCTCCTAAAGGCCTGGTCTTAATCACTTTCTTTCTCCAGCTAAGTCCCACCTCCTAAAGGCTCCTCGGCCTTCAAAGTAGCCAAAATAGAGTCACAAACTGGAGGGTGGGGGGCAGGTTTGCAAAATATGAGCCTGACGGGGTATTCAGATTCAAATCCTATCAAGAATATTTAAGTCTATCTTTTGGCAGCAGTATCTACAGGGGAACAGAGGAGAAGTAAGAGTCAGGTGCAAGTTGAGTGTTGAATGATAGTGTTCAGGGAGTTAAGATAGATGGCATTCTTCTCCTGTTCAGGCTTACAAGGCATCAGCTACGCAATATGTAGATAAGGGAAGCTAAAGTCTGGAGGTCGTTTGAAGCTTGTGTGTGTGAATTAAGGAGAGGCAATGTTACCATGGCTTTTGAGGAAGTCGTCATAGGGGACACTTGGCAGTTACGTCCAGAGCCAGGAACCTGCACTCTGTATAAAGTCACAGAAGAAATGAAGAAGGAGGGGACAGGCAGAAATCTCCATTTCTACCTCCATATGAAGGAAAATGCATAGATTGCTGGCTCTCTTCTAGGAGACTTGAGTGTTCCACTGAACTCAGGTTCAGAACTCTCAGTAGGATACCTGAGTCCTAAGAGTTACTCCCCCTAGATGTTGGCATGGAGGCAAAGTTCCTTTTACCCAAGTTATGAGTCTCTTGTATGCTCTGCTAACTTTCTTGGCAAAAGGTAATTTTAGAAAACTAATGGCAATCCTATTCCTCAGACTCCAGGGAGCAGATTTGACATCCCACAGTTTCAGTCAGCCATTAGAGGGACACTAATACAATGTGACATAAAGGACAAAATTGAATTCCTTGGCTTTCACTTCTTTTTGGTGCACTTTTCGTCCCCTGTGTTCAGCTGTCCAGTTCCTTGCCATTAGTTGGCTTTGTAAAACACCAGGTGGGAGAAGATGTGTGTGTGTGTGAACATCATGACACTAGCCAAGCTAGGCATTTTCCCTCAGACCCTTGTTGGAGATGCCTAGGGAGGTTCCCGTACAAGTTCTAAATTGCTTCCAGTATTTGGCGGCAGCAGATGCCAGTGCTGGGCAGAATATTACTTGGGAGAGAAATAATCAGAGTAATTATCATAATGAGATTAGCTACTACCTGTCTGGGACTTGTAATATTCCAGGCACCTTTCCAAAGCACATCACATGTACTGTTTCATTTATTTCCTATACTGTCTCTATGAGATGGAAACATTGTTATCCTAACTTATGAGAAAATAAAGTGCAAATCATCCAAGAACTAGGAGAACTTTACTTCAGGTCCAAATTGTGCATTGAAGCCCAATCTTCACTGAAATTTTGTCATGTTGCCTCCTGCCCTATACCTACTGATTATACAAGGGTTAAGAGGATTTCTGTCATGAAGTTTGTTGAAGGGCTTCAGCTAGGCCCACATTTGATGGGAAACCAAAGCACAAGATAACTTAGACTGAAGCTGGGTTTAACAAAGCTGCTACTGATGGGAAAGCCAGGCTTATTGTAGGTTGTTGAGAGGAGACTAGAACTGAGTGCAGGAGGAAGGATGCCTGAGAGTCAAGTTCTGGTTAAGACATCTCCACTGTCTTCTCTTTTGTTTAGCTGGTCATCATGGAGAAGTGAAATAACACATGGATTCACTTGGGATCTAGAAAACTATTCAAGTACTTGTTCCTATTACGTGTTCACGGAAGTCAGGAAGACTGGCTGGTGACCAGTGCCAGCATTGCTTGGTGTGGAATTGGGGTAAAAATGAGAAGCTGAGAGATGCAAGTGCGCACAAACAAAACAGACATCGATGGGTTTGAGAAAGGTGGCGGGCATGGAAATGGGAACAAGGCCTGGTCCTCAGTCCTCTGATCCCATTTGTCACCTGATTCTGTGATGAGGCCTGGAGTCGTAGGCACCTCTAGTCCACTGGAGACAAGTAGGGCTGAGTGAAGTTTAGCCTACTGCTATCCCTAAAGAACAATTACACAGAACTCACAGCCCTGCCCTTCCTATCTGCCACCACAGAATGTGAAGAACTACCCTCTAGGACACAGGTTCTTACCTGCTCTGTTTGTAGAAAATTAACTGCCAGTTAAATTCTTTGAAGATCACTTGGCTGAGTTTGGAAACTAAATGATGACACTCCTTGAGTTTGGGGTTGCTGTTAATCAATGTTTTGCTATCTACTTCTGTATAAACACCCACCATTTATTTGTGGTAAACCTTATTTTTCCACTTGTCCAGAGTTATCACTTATTTATAGATTGGTCTGCTTTTAAAATAATTATATTATTTCCTTAAGTGTTATAATATTCAATGCAAAATAACTCCAACTTTCACCACATAGACACAGCCATGTGGAGCAGCTTGTTGAACTTTTCTCCAGACACTTCTCTTATATACACACACTCTAAAGGCCTCTGGTTTACACGTAGGAGCTTATGCTTATGCCATATATAATTTTCTATGGCTTTTGTGTTTTTACTTTAGGTTCTACCCAGACTTCCCTCTAAATAAATACAGATTATGCATGCGTTTGTAACACCCCTCATGTTGTCTTGTCAGGATATACAAGGTTCTCTTAACAAACCTCTTGTTCATTATTTATTAATAAATAAAAGACTCTGAGCACCAGGGTAGAGATCACCTGACCCTGCTAACCTAGATTATAGCTTTTCTGTCATTTGTATGGAGTTTTGGTGTTTGTCCATAGCCTGGTGGTCTCCGCTCCTCAGAGGAGTGTTGGACAATAGAAAGAGCATCAAACTGATTAACATGGAGGATAACAAATCTGCTTTTCACTCTGCCATTTAGAGCTATGTAACCTTAAGATCACTTTACCTTTCTAAATCTCTGTTTTGCCTACCTGTGAAACATTTGTGGGTAAAAGTGATACTTAGGGTCTGGTCTACTGATTTATAGCTATTTTGTCAGACTTGATCTCTTATCATTTTATTTTCCCTAATATACTCATGACAGGTTTGTTCCTCTGTGCCTTGCCCATGGCCAACACAAAGCCAATAGAGTGGACAAAAAACAGTCATCCTTTGAGTGATAGACGAAAGAGCCGTCACATCTGTCTCCAGTGCTTATTCAGGATTGGCTGTGTAGGTGGTTTTGTGTTGGCGTGGTGTTAACACAGTGAACCTCAAGTATTTCTTCCTGCCTATCTTCCATAATATTTATGCAATTACATATGATATATATTTAGTTTACACTTTTTGTGTTTATGTGAGAGACAGAATCCATTTATATTCTAGCAGAATAGGTTTTTGTAGGTGAATAGAATCGAAGTTTATATAGAAGAAGTTACTTGGCTTTTCCATGAAATGAGAATGTGATTAATTGAATTTTCACTCTCTCTTTCACAGTTGACGTAAAAAGAGCAGGGTCTCTGCCCCTCCCCTTCCCCTTTCAATCCCAAGCCCTCTCCCACCTTTCTTTCTCCCTCTTTTTCTCCCCCGCCCCCATTTAGGTGGGAGCAAACTGTCCTAGCTATTAGAATGTTTCCTGTTTCTTCAGTTCATTCTCTGCTTTCTTTCCTCCCCACCTTTCACCCTCCTCCCTTCTTTTCTCCTTTAAAGGAATGAACTGAAAACTAATTTCCACTATTCCACTGTAGTCAGTTGTTGATTTTGACCACCATTTACTATAAAAATGAGCAGCAGTCCCTAGTTTAATAAATTATTTTTAGCCAATGAAGCCTAAGTGTGAAGTATGCTCAAGGATAAAAAGCAATGCTCTGATCTACAGTGAAGGTTATGAGTTATGAAGTTATTTCACTCAGTTCATTCCTAGGAGTAAGCCTCTTTGAAGATGTGACTTATGACAGATTTGAGGCATCTAGGAGGGTGAATGAGATACTTAAGAGAATTTGGTATTCCCTGATTAACTTCTTAGTACGTATCCTGAGTCAGCTTGATTGAATTCTTTCAAAAAGGAGTTGTGTTCGGCGTTCCCCGGAACCTCACATGCAGCATACACAACATGCCCTAACTGAGTGGTGTTTTCAAAGTCTTCTCAATAGAACAACAACAAACAAAACCCATCCATGCTCTCTGGGTTGCTAGTCTGTGCTTCTGAATATTTTTAAATTATTTATTTTGAGGGTGATATCACTATCAACCAGGTTTGACTAGTACAGACATATTTACAAGTATATTGTATCTCCAGCATGCTTTGCTGTTCCCAATTGCTTGTGATAGTTCATTGTTCAACAAAATACACAATCTTTAACATTTTTTTTTTTTTGGTCTTTTTGAGACAGGGTCTCCCTGTAGCTCTGGCTGTCCTGGAACTCGCTATGTAGACCAGGCTGGCCTTGAACTCACAAAGATCCACCTGCCTCTGCCTCCCAAGTGCTAGGATTAAAGGCATGCGCCACCACACCCAGCTCAAATCTTTAACATTTTTAAATAAATTAGTAGTATGAAAACCTTCTCCAGAGGCCTCTTCTTCCTAATGTTATATTCTTATCTAAATTGGATATTATTATATAACATATATGCTATATGTCTTATAAACATTAGGTTTGTAGAAAAGGAATCTCCAGATAATTTCTGTGTGGTAGTAAACAGCCTGCTGTTCTGGTTTGAATGCAAACATTTTTTTTTTCTAAGCCACAGGAAGTGCTGTTGCCCTAAGTCTCTCCAGGGACATGATTCCCAGTTCTATTCTCTTATTGTATCTGACCATACGGTTCTTGTCTTGCAGTCCCCAGTCTGTCCCAGATCGCCTGAGGATCCGGGTGAACAAAATCAGTTTACAAGATTATGAAGGATTCCACTATGACAAAGAGAAACTCCGGGAAGCTTGTAAGTTGCAAGTGACTGCTTGATTCCATGTGATTAGCCTCTTGTTAGTTCCTGTTCTTCCTTGGCTTGATGGGTAGATTCATTACCACCACACCTAAAAATGTGGTCAGAAAAGGAAAGGGAAATACAGCAAATTAGGAAATCCAAGCACTGATATATGGGCTGAATAAAGGGAGCAGGGAAGGGGAGCAGTGGAGGCTGGGTATTCTGCTGCCCGTGTTCCCGCTTCAGTTACAGCTTTGCCTAAAATGAGAAAAATGGGAAGTTGATGTGGTAGCTTCTAGAAGCTGTTGAGCTAACCCAAAGTTCTTCCTGGAGCCTGCATTATCCAATATCCCCCCCCCACACACACACACACAATCTGAAGCATCAGCAAAGTTATCTAGTCATCAGTCCTTTTAGCCACTCTGCTGTTTTATGTTGTCAAATCCAGTCCAATGAATACAGAATGTTGATACTGTCATACCACCTCTGTCAGGTGATTTCTTGAGGGTGAGGCATGACTATTCCTGAAGTTGTAAATCGAGTCAATCTATGACTTTCTGCCCATGTTTATCTTTCCTGTATATCATCGAATACACAGCTAATTGTTAACTTATCCCACCACTCAGTGTTTATTGGATATTGTCATATTCTGGTCACTATAATAGATCAGTTTCAACATCAAGGTATCTGAACTTATTGCTTAAAGTAGGTCATAAGGAATTATAATCATGGGTGCTGCAGATGTGAAGGTTCTGTGTTTCCTCTAACTTCTGGGAATGATGGCCTGGTACAGTAAGATCAGAGGAGGGAAGAAGAGGGAGTGCTCAGCAGAACAGCCATGAACCACATAGAAAGAGGTTTCCTACAAAACCAAGCTCTGTCAGCCTCAGCATCAGTTTTCCGCTGTGGATCTGACAGGAATTATAGAAGAGGCTGCTAGTTACCTTAGGTTAAGAATGGAGTTGGGGGAAACATTTCTGGGAAAGTGACTTTTGAGTTCTATTTAATTGAGACTGAGCTGGCCTGAGCTTTAGCAATTAGAAATCTTGAAATCCAGGGAGGATCTCTAGGGTGGGTACTGGGGCTTCTGGGATCTTGAGGTAGTAGGAAGCAAGTGTTCTTCCTTGCAGGCTGATCACTGAGCCTGCTGTGCACAGCCATGGCCAGCCTTTACTTCCTCAATTCTTTTAGCTTGGCCCCTAGCAGCTACTCAGTCCTCTTTGGACAAACATCAGTGCCTTTAGATTTCTTTCAACCCTCATTTCTGTCCCTTACTCTCATTTTCTTTGGCAGAAAAATGTGAACAAAAGGAGAAGCAATTCTTCAAATCCCTGCATTTCTTCCTTTTGTTAACAATGTATTATGTTTTCTAATATAAATGAAGTTATTAGTGACAGATGAGGACAGAATCTGATTTAACCCATGGAGAGATGAACATACATACATATGCGTGATAAGGCAAATGACATTGACTTTAGACATCACTACTCACAAAGCATAGCAGTTCATGTCCATTCTTTCATCATGGTTTTAAACTAATAGCCTCCAATTATTAAGAATATTAAGGATAATAAAAAAAAGAATATTAAAGATAATGCATTTCTTACCAGAGAGATGATTCAGCAGTTAAGAGCACTGGTTGCTCTGGCAGAAGACCTGAGTTTGATTCCCTGAACCCACATGGTGGCTAACAACTGTCTATAACTCCAGTTCCAGGAGATCCTACACCCTCTTCTGAACTCTGCTTACACACATACAGGCAGTACACTCATCCACATAAAATGAAAGTAATAAATGCAATTTAAAAGGATAATGCATTTCAAGTATAGTTTTGCAGCTTACCATAAACTCTAAAGAAATCATTGAAGAGCAGGGGTGCATCTGACAATTTTGGTTGACATGAGATTTGAGGCTTCTCTGTGTCTTACAATGACCTGGTCTATCTTCCCTGGCTTCATCTGTCCACCATTGCTGAAGGTAATTGTGATGTGAATTTCCCAGGAAGTTGACATTTCTTGGCAAGTGCTTACTTGACTCATCTTATCTTAGGTGATAAAACTTCCATGTGAAGAAACTTCTTAAATAGGGAGCACTGACTTGCCACAAGAGCTGGACACATAGACCTAGCAGTGTCTTTGGAACCCAAGAGAACAAATAATTTCTTTAAAGGGGCAAAAAAGAGTTCTGTTTAAGATCTGAGCTTGCAAAACAAAAATCAATTGGGGGCAGAAGTTGCTAACTCAGTCATTTTACTTTTAATAAGTTCTCGTGAAGATGTGGGGCTGCCTTGAAAAGCTTGGCTTTCGAGATTATAGATTTACTGTACCTAAGTCTTTGGCCTGGGTCTACCTTGAAGCAGTACAGATCTAATCCATGGGAAAGCTGAAGAGCTAAGGCTGAATATGCAATAAAAGGAGTTCAAGGTCATATGTGATGTGCCTGCCAACATATATGTTATTTCAGAAACATTAATTAAGTAGAGTTCCTGGAACACATCTAGATAAAAGCATCCCTAGGAATGTACTCTGACCTCTACCCCAAAGAACAAAGCAACCAACTCCTTCCAGAGCATTCATTTATTTTCAACTAAGTCTCGACTTGAGCATTGGTGTGATGCTGGATTTAAATATTAGTGCCTTTCCTGATGCCATGACCAAGTGATTTATTCAGGCAGGATGTGGCCGCTTGCCATCACTATGTAATTGGTTCTTGCTCCTGTGTCTGGATGGTTGTTCATATTAGATTACAAGCTTAGATGTTGGTTGTCTTAACAAAGCCCTGATTCCATCAATAACTTAGGGCTCCCTCATAATCCAGCATGGCAGACCCTTTTATTGCTTTACTTATTTCAGAAGAGAGAAATATGGCTGCACTATTCCAAATGTTTTCCAACTCTCTTCTAATAAGCTTCATCTCTGCTAGTGATCTACCCCTAAAATAGCAGAATAGAATATGTAAATGCTTAGCAGTCTCTCTTTTTCTTTTATTGATAAATTTCATTATCACTTAAAACAGTTATAGTCTTTCAGTGATGATGATTTCTCAACTCTCACGTTAAAGGTTTTGATTTGCAAGAGGGTAAGAGGTAGAATATAAATACAAAGTATCTATATTTAAAACAAATGCTGAGGCAAATCTCTAATAGTGACAGCAGAAAGTCACTACACTAACTGAATAAAGTATTCAAATGAACCATTAGTGAAACATGTGTAATTGTACAGTCTTGGTACAGGACAATGTGCTTTTGAAAATATGTTATAGTTCTAGGTACAAAAGAAATTTGTCATGATATATAGTTCAATATACAGAATAAGTTGATCAAGGTAAAAATTTAACTATATCCCATGCCTAATGATTAAACTTTATTTTTGATGTAAGCTAACTCTATACTTTCCTTTTTAGTAAATAAATACAACCTTTATTTGTTATTTATTACTAAATAACTCTCAGGAAAAATGAGACAAGCTTTCTGGAGAGTGGTGTGCAGTGTTATAACTCAGCACACTATGTGGTATATGGGTAACTATCACTTTTGTATGGCTATTGGGCATGTTATAAAAATGGCAAGAAAGTGGGCTGAAGAGTCAGGATGGCAGGGAAGCACTAGACTAGATCAGCCAGAAGACTGGAGGCCTTATGGATTGGTGGGCCAATTCTGAAGGGAATTACAGACTTCCGTCTTAAAGGAAGGTGAATCAAGGTAGGGACCCTGAATGAGAGGGTCTCATCTCAACAGCAGTGGAGTTTTTGTGACAAACTGTGATAAAGTGCAAAACTGAGAGGTGTGAACCTGTACAGTGAGTGGGATGTGTGGTGTCATGCTCGAACCCCGTCCACTGGATTGCAGGGAAAAGGGAAGACACAAGACAGCCACCAGCAGCTGTCTTAAACCTTGGGGCCAAAGACTGACAGCCTTTCCACTGCTTACCTGTTTTATCTAACATCTGCACCAGGCAGTGCCCTAATGGCACTCCCAGATCCTCCAGGCTGCTGCCTGATTGGCACTCTACAGCCTAATACCAGGCTGATGCCTGATTGGTGCTCTACAGCCTAATTCCCGCCTGGGCACTCACCACACATCACAGCTGGTGACCTGATAGGTTTTCTTCCAGCCCCACACCAGCTTCCCAGGTTGGTGGTCTGATTGACTGCCATTCAACCCACGGGTCCAAACCAGCTTCCTAGATTGGTGACCCAATTGACCGCCGTCCAACCCACTGGTCACTACTACACAAGCCTCATGGGCTAAGATTATGTGCAAATAAGGACCGATAGTCCCTGTGTGATGGTAAGAAGGACTCGTCTTTTTATTCCCTGCATTCTGTTTTTTCTTCTTCTATTACTTCTTTATTTTTTTCATTTTTTAACAATAAGTAATAATTTATGAGTACAAGCATCCTTCATGTAAAACCAATTTGCAAGCAGTTGTGCCCAAATCCACACAGCCCAAGGGTTCCACCATCCAGCTTGGGGGGCTTGTATGTACAATCAAGTTGATCCAGTCCATATTGCTGTAGTTTCACCATTCACCCCAATCACAGCCCTTACATTCTACCACACCCCCTCTTCTGCAGATTGTTCCCTAGGCTTAGAAAAGGGTCACAGGTGGACGAGAAGCAAAACAGTCTACTTTCTCCAGAGCTGTCGTTTTGGACTCTGGTAAATTCTGGCTGTTTCCTTTCGTGGGCTGACAGTTTGTCCAGGAATAACCTTTCAATCCTACTAATGAAGCACAAGCAATTAGATATATAGGTATTTAAACAGTACTAATTGTTATGATAGGTTACTTTGGTATAGACACAGATGTTTGGATGGTATGTTAATCCATGAATTACGTTTTTTCTGTAAAATATGACAGGGTCTTACTGTGGCTTATTACATCTAACCACTAGACAGTAAGCTTGTGGCATCGGCGTGGGGTTATTCCTCTAAGGCAGAGAGCTAATAGCCAATTAGATTTGGGATATACAGACATATGGCTGCCACTGCTGCACAGTATTTTCCAGGGGCAGGTAGGTTGTAGCTGGTGCTGGATGGTGGGGTCTTGCTGAACTCAAGGGAGACCTATATTTGCTTCATTGTTTCAGTGACCTTTGGTAACACTCTCTGGTATTCCAGAGACCAACTGTACACTGCAAGTGCAGTCTCAATACATCTTTCCCCATGCTTACATCATGTCCTTACAGCAGGCTGACCACTCTCTCTCTTGCAGATCCACAGTGTTACAGGGAAGAAAGCCTTTCCTTTTTTTTGTGGGTGGGGCTTGGAATCCCCTGGCCAAAATCTTTCTGGGTGAGAATAATCATGCTGATATGGAGCTCTCCTGTATTAATATATTTTGCTTAATTGCCACAGCTTAAGGAGCTTTTATTATATTTGGTTCTGAATAGAGAGTAATCCGTTTCACAGTTCCTAAGTCTATTAGTCATTAAGAAGGCAGTTTTACCAGTTTTTTTTAAGAGATAACCTCTATAACGTTGGCTTCCATTTACAGTTAAAAAGAGAACGATCATCATCACCATCATATTCCTCCTTATTCTATGAAGGGGAGGATAAGAAAGTCTCTCATATTCAAACTTTGTGGCACCTAGGGTAATGTTCATTAGAACTCATATAAACAGTTTTACAGTAGGATCCACAGAGGGTGTTTGAAGCCTGTAGCAGTCTGCAGGCTTTTATTCTCTTTCAGTTTCAATGGACAACCTCTCTGCTGGATTCGGTGACATTCTACACGAGGGAAGGCTGTATCGTTTCTTTCTCAGCCGTTAAGTTGGTGACATTTTTGACTGTGGGAACATACAAATCTTTTCCTGTACTTAGTTTTTAAGATTTAAATTGCAAAGTTTTTTGAGAAAAAGGTTCATAGAATATATATATATATATATATATATATCTGTATTCCCCCCTTTTTATTTTAGGTTTTTTTTTTATTTTTTATATTTATTTTTCTCTATGTGTATGAATGTACTGTCTGCATGTAGGTCTGTGCACCCGTGTCGTGCAATGCTGTGCAGGTCAGAAGAGGGTGTCAGATTCCCCTGGAACTGGAGTTCTCCTGGAATTGGAGTTTCAGATGGTTCTCAGCCACTATGTGTGTGCTGGGGATTGAACCGGGTCCTCTGCAAGAGCAGTCAGTACTCTTAACCACTAGGCCATCTCCCCTGCCCCAGGTTTTTATTTTTTGACCCACAAGTCTCAAAAAGGCAGTTGTAGTACACATACCTATAGGCAGGAATCGAGGCGCAGCATTCTGTTTTTATACTCAGAGTGACATCATATCTCAGGGCCTGGTTCAAACCCTCTGCCTCATGTTCCATAACATCATGAGTACTTGTAAATGTCTTTGATCCCAAGGTGTCACAGGTTTGCTAATGCACAGGCAAATCCTGCCCAAGGCCAGGTTTCAGTGTAAACAGACAAGCAGTAATTTAGCACAGAAAAAGCCACGGGTGGCCTCCTTTTTCCCACAGGGACAAAACTCCAGCATGTCCACACTTACAAGAAGAGATTGTTAGAAATCAGAGCATCAGGTTTAAGGAAAGAGCTGATATAAAATTACCCTTCAGAAATGAACTTAATTAGGTAAGAGAACCTCATGGCCATGGGGGCCATGATGGACCTAGTGGTGGAAAGGCAGGGGAAGTGATGGTAATCAGAGGTTGTGTGATAGACCTTGAGGTAGAAGAACATCATAAAAACTGTGAAAGCATTAGGAAAGATGGGCTCCATAGACTGTATGGACCAAGATTCCACAGAAGTTTCTGGAACCAAGGCGATATTCTAACTCACATATTTTGGGGACTGGGCTTGCCTTTTTCTAGCAAGAGCTGTGTATTCCCAGCAGGGGTTGTCAGTCTCTTATCTCATGAGACAAATTACATGGATATATGGCCTCATGTCTCCAGGCTGCTGATCTGATTTCTTAGAGTGGCAAGTGCCTTAAAGTAGCAGGCACATGGTCTAGCATTTCTAGCTTTTTGTTTATATATAAAAGAAATACAGGCATGATTTTATAAGAAAGGAAAGTAGAGGAGATCCAATGGATAATGGCTCTGGAATTTGAATGTCTGGCTTCTTTGAGATGAATTGGAGCTTAGGAGGATCAGAGAGAGGCCTCCTTGTTCCATAGAGGGTATTCAAGCATTGGTTTCTGAAGCAGAGGCTGGCATTTGGATTTTAATATCAGGACAGCATTTTCCGTATAATTCCATGCAGTGCTTTGAAGATAGTCTGAGTAAATGGAGTCATTGGGCAGACTAGAGAAAGGCCTATAGATATAAGAACCAAAATAGTTATTTAAGGGATAACCGTATGTATAGGTCAGGAAGTCCATGAAGAGTTGTTTCACTAATTCTTAATTTGTTAAGAAAAATGGGTGAGGTCAATAGAAGAGTAATGACAGAACTGGCATTCTGAAAGATGTATTTCTTGATATTTAAGATTAATTAGGGGAGATAGTCAGGAATGCATCAGAGAGTAATGGCAGGTTTTCATAGGGTTCTTAAGGATATCCTTCAAGTTGATCCAATTAAGTAGTTTTGGAGTTCCCATCGCAAGAATGCAAAGTCAAATTCAGAGGATGGCTATTAAAAAGGCTAAGATAGCCTGCGATAATTTTGGCTTTGTAGTCATAACATTCTAACTCTCCACACTCCTTAATATTAGTAGTTAGAGTTCTAGTGAACACGGATGCAGTTTCCTTGAGAAACTGGCTTTTAGTTAGCTTTTCCATTGGTCTGGCATGGCATTCCATGTGGTAAATATAGTCTCAAGTTCATGTTCAGTTGGTTAAGAGCTTTTCCTAGAATCTTATACAGGTGAATCTGAGAGGTCAGGAAAACAGATCTTTTGGGAAAGAGAGAAATGCTTACCATGGACATTAAGGAAGAAATTCCTGGATCAGATTAACCCTGTGAATTTCTGTGACAATTCACAAGAGCCCAAAATACAAACAACTTAATTCAGTTTGGACCCAAATGAAAACAAAGATAGGAGGGGACTAACATTTGTTGTATATCAAATACACTGATGAAATGTTTGTACATGAACAAGATAATGGGTGTTATATGGATGCATATAACCTATCATGCATATTTCAGTGTATTTGTTCAGACTAACTATATAAGGATTGCATTCTAATTAGGTAGAACATTTTAATCATTTGCCTAATGGAATTTCTTGGATAAATGAGTTAGTAGAAAAAAAATCTGAAATGTTTGCATTTGAATCTCAGTTGCAGCCTTGGAAAAGTAATTTAATTTCTCTCATGATCACATCTCTCATCTCTAAAATGAGAATGTAATTGCAAACTCAGAGTTCAGGGCATTCAATGTAATCTTGTATATAGAAACCCTGGTGTAAACCTGGCTGGTTACCATGCTCTGCAGATGTGAAAGCTGTGATTACAGTGGCTGCTGTTGGTAGAGAGCTCCATTGCCAGTCATCACACCACCCACTAGTCTGTTGGTCCATGAAATAGGTACAGAGAATAGTCTGACCTCTGTCAAACCATGCAGCCCACCACCCCCAATCTACTTCCTCATCTTCAAAAACAGACTTGAAGACCTTGTTAAATACAGTCATTCTCTTGCAGACTTGTCTCCCGACTCCTTCAGGTAGATGTCCAGGTCCCCTTAGTAACTGGTATTATATTTTCATATAACTTGGGCATGCCCTCCCCATATACTTTATCATTAGCCAATCTTTTTTTTTTTTTAAAGGCATGCGCCACCACGCCCGGCATTTATTTATTTCTGTATGTGTATCAATGTACTGTCTGCATGCAAGTTTGTGCACCCGTGTCGTGCAATGCCACAGAGGTCAGAAGAGGGTGTCGGATTCCCCTGGAACTGGAGTTCTCCTGGAATTGGAGTTTCAGACAGTTCTCAGCTGCCATGTGGGTGCTGGGGATCGAACCCGGGTCCTCTGTAAGAGCGGTCGGCGCTCTTAACCGCTAGGCCATCTCTCCAGCCCCATTAGCCAATCTTATGACACTAAATACAATGCAAGTTTCAGGTAGATGCTTATCATAATGACTTTTAAAGGGAATAATGATTTTAAAAAATATGTGCATGTTCACATTTTAAAGTGTCAATCTGGAGGGTTAAGTGACATGAGTTTGTCCTCTGCTGGGCATTGTTCATCTATTGTTTGATATTTGAATTCACAGATTGGGAACCTTCAGGTATAGTGGGCCAACTGAAGGATGATGAGAATGAAATATAATCATACTCATTCAATTCTCTTTTATTACATCTACCTCCATAGCAGTCTGCTGTTAAAAATACTTAAAATTTGTGAAGCATATAAAAACTATGTTCATGTCTGATAATCTGACCAGATACTTGCAAATTTTCTTCTATGTTGAGTACCATCTCCTAGGAGCATCACCTGCTGTTGCTATACATCACTATACATCACTATACTTAAATCTCATTTATGTATTTGTTTACTTTAGTTTTGTTTTGTTGAGACAGGGTCTCCTTGTTTCCCCAGAAGGCCTAGGACTCACAGAAATCCACTTGCCTCTGCTTTCTGAGTGCTAGGACTAAAGGCATGCATCACCTAGCCCAGCTTTATTTATTTACCTTTAAATTAGCCTGTTGTGTAACAAGTTACCTTACGGCATTTTCATACAGACTTATTCCTGGTTCATTCTCCTGTCCACCTGTCCCTGTCCCTCATCTCCCTTCCCTGCATGCCTTGCTTGTACCGTTTTTAATCCCTGGTGTCCCTCTTTCCCTTTCATAACACACATGTTTTGTCACCCCTCCTCCTACTCTGTTCTTTAAAGCTCCCTTTCTTCCTCTCAGGAGTACTTTCTGGTTTCATGACCTCTGCTCATACTCATTCTTACATAAATACACATATATGAAAATCAGAGCTAGTTTCCTCACACGAGAAACAACATGTCATATTTGTTTTCCTGAGCCTGGTTGCTTCATGAGTATGGTAGCTTTCCAATTCTATCCATTCTCTGACAATTTCATAAACTTTTTATTCCAGAATTACTTAAAATTCATAAAAACACAGCACAGACAGCATAAGCAGTACTACATTGCTGTATTATTATTAACTAAACTCTCGGACTTCTGTTCTGTTTCATGGATGTGGCATGTCTACTTGGTCTCCTTGGACCTGTCAATTTCTCAGACCCGGCCTTCCAAGGACCTTGATGAGTTTAAGGAGATTAGTTTGGCACCTGGTAGAATATCTTCTAATCTGGACTCATCTGTTGTTTTATTTTGTTTGATCAGAGTTCGGAGTGCTAAGAATGCCACAGAAGGGAAATACCTTTCTGGAAAGATCATCCAATAACTGTATGACATCCCTGATGTTACCTGGTAACTTGATATGCTAATTCACTTTTCCTTGCTAGATTTTATGACAAAATACCCGAGGAAACAACTTGAGGTAGGAAGGGTCGGTTTGGGCTCATAGCTTCATAGGTTTCAATCTATAATCCAAGGCTGACTCCACTGCCATCAGCATGCGGTGAGGCAGCACCAAATGCCAGAGAAGATGTGTAGGAGCAGAACTACTTACATCCTAGAATCCAGAAAGCAGAGACAAAAGTGAGAGGAAGGAATAAGGACCCAAGAATAAGATATATTGGCACACGACTTTAGTCCCAGCACTTGGGAGGCAGAGGCAGGAGGATCCTTGTGAGTTCAAGGCCAGCCTGGTCTACAGTGTGCTCCAGGCCAGCTGGGACTAAAGGGAGACCCTGTCTCAAAAAAAAAAAAAAAAAAAAAAAAAAAAAAAAAAAAGATATATCCTTCAAAGTCATGACAAGGACCTCTTTCTTCAACTAAGTCCTTCCTCCTACTAATCCATTCAGCTTTAATTCATCAATGATTAATCCATTTGTAAAGACAGAGCCTCATGATACAGTTACTTCTCAGGAGCAGACCCCCTGGGGGCCAAGTCTCAAACAGGAGCCTTTTGGGGGTGCATTTCACATCCAAACCATAGCATTTGGTTTGGAAGTATTTTCCACCACTGTAAACTTACTATTAGTATTTTCTAATTCCTGTTGTATTCTTTGAGAGGCACTATATTTAACCCACATTCAAAAGGGGGAGTCTTCATTGTTTCCACTTGTTGTGTTTGACTTTAATAGGATTCAATATGTAAAACGCATAGAGGTCATCAGTCATCCTATGTTCATCCTTTCTTTTTTAATTTATTTTGTCTGACATATACAAATATAAAGTTGCACGTATTTGTAGGGTCACATGATATTTCATTCATATATACATTGTTTAAAACTTAAAACTGCTTAACATGTCTAGGTCGTTAAACATGTATAATTTCTTTGTGGTTAAAAATTCCACAGTTCTGAACAAAATTATACAATTCTTTCTTTGATGCTTTTGAAATGCACACAATATCACATCTATATTGATCTTGCTGTAAAATCATATACCAAAGCACCATGCTTTATGTAACCAACTTGCTATTCTTTGATCAGTTCCATCCACACATCCCTTCTTTGTTTTTATTATGTTCAGGGGTTCAGATTTTTTTCTTTTAATTTTATATTACTCTAAAATATTAATATTTACCTTCCACCCATGTACATTAATTACCAGGCCTGAAAGTAGGTGGTAAGTTGATTCTAGGGCTCATTAAGATATTCACATTATAACATCATAGTTGCTTTCAGATAGAAAGAAGTATAAAATAACATTGCTCAGCTTTTCTTTTAATTGGGGGATTTGGTGCTTGCATCCACAAATATTCTAGATTTGTCTTTCAATGCCCTGTTATGGTATGAGGATAAAGCTGATGCAAACATGTAGCTGTTCATACCATAACAGGGCCTTAAAGGACAAATCTAGAATATCTCACACTGGGGGTGCAGAGGGCGCATCCAGAGGGGTTCTAGGTTCTTGCCTCCCAGAACAAGGAGCTGAGCAAGAGCTACATAGTCTTGCAAAGACATTTTTAAAAATATATTTTATTTGTTCTTTTTTAATATAACATTGTTTTATTGTTATTAAACTTTTTCCACAGGTCATACATCATTTCTCAATCAAATCTAGAATCACTTCTCTTTCCATGCCCCCACTCCACCTGAGTCCCTGCACTCTGCCATACATGTCCTATATCTTTTTCTGAGTCTTTCCAGAGTTTTCTTTTCAGTACTTTTGTTGTTGTTCTCTCCAACTTGTATTGCTACAGTATACACACACACACACACATACACACACAACACTCATACCACACATTTATATTTCTTATATTTATATTATAATAATATATAGTTTATATATCTATTTGGAGGATTATTTTTTTTTTTCCTGAATGATGTCATGTTTTCCTTAAGGAAGTGCTCAAAGGTTCCTCCTTGGCAATCCCAAACAACTATCAATCCTGCACTTTTGCTCCACATGGGGGTCTTTCCCTCCCATGGTCCCCCAAATGAAGTCCAGTAAGCACATGTCCTGTCTCAGTTCCCCTGCACTGGCCTCAATGATACAGCCCAGGTAGTCCAACAATGGCAGTCTATATTCTGAGGAGGCTGACATCCCCTTAGCTGTTTAGTCCACAAGCTGGGTATCTCAGTAGTCCCCATGTGGCACTGAAGGTTTGGAGGATTCTTGGAGAGACATGAGTCCTCAGTCCATATTGGAAGGTTAAAAAGCTGTGTCTCAAGTTGCAAAGAGTTTTTTAAGAGGTACATTGCCAAGAGGTGACCACTAGACCAAGGACAGGGTCTTTACTGCAGCTTTCTGATTCGTTTGCATATCACTGTTTACTAGTAGTTCTATGTACAACTTCATGCATCAAATAGCTCATTAGCATTTTAAGTCTTGTCTGGGGTATGCATTTTCATAGTATAATGAGCCACAGGTGACTCTGGAATATTTCTTTTTAGTACCTCTGTGCCAGCACCCTCAGCTGAGGTGGCTCCAGTCTTCCTCCTCAACTAACCTTCCTTTTCTTTTTTCTTAAGGAATTATTTTATTATTATTTTTTATTTATTCTCATATGTGTTTGAATGTAGGTTTGTGCAAGAGGGTGTCGGATTCCCATGGAACTGGAGTCAAAGGTGGTTCTTTGGGTGCTGGGGATCAAACCCAGGGCCTCTGCAAGAGCAGTTATTTTTTTTTTTAATAATTTTTTTATTTAATTTTATTTATTTATGTGTATGAATGTACTGTTTTTGCATGTAGGTCTGTGCACCCGTGTCGTGCAATGCTGCGGATGTCAGAAGAGGGTCTCGGAATCCCCTGGAACTGGAGTTCTCCTGGAATTGGTGTTACAGACGGTTCTCAGCCACCATGTGGGTGCTGGGGATCGAACCCGGGTCCTCTGCAAGAGCGGCAGGCACTCTTAACCGCTAGGCCATCTCTCCAGCCCCACCTTCCTTTTCTAATGCTAATTTTCTAAGGCTTCCTACAAGGTCTTCTTTCTACTGGGAACAAACAGTGGCTGAAAGTGAAGCAAAACAGAATTAGTCTTGGATTACTGGAGCTTTTCTTCTCTGTTGATTAGTATTGTGATACGCTATGCAAACACCAAGACCCTATTTTTCTAGCAAACATTTAAATAATGTAGGAAGAGAAAACTATGTACAGACAAGGAAAAAGCTGCTTTTACTTCTAGTCATGGGATCCTGGAAATATGTTGGTATTTCAGCTTTAGTTTATCAGCTAAGTGCAGTGTTTAAGTATTTCTTAACATAATAGCAAAGAATCAAAGTTCAGAAATTGCGGACTTAAAAGTTTCTGCTCTGTGGTGTTTACTTGGTAGATTTTCAAAGCTCTAATGGCTCAGTCTGTTTTGTTTCAAGATTTTGCTGAAAGATGCTGTTTGTTTATTTCCTAAAATATAACTTTTTTCTCCTCAACCCTTCATAGAAGATGTTGACAATAGGGCTGTTCAGCAGATTAGCTATCATTTGTTGGAGGGAGCTATTCTAATTTGAAATCTGTTGGGGAATCAAATGACTCAGTCTTGTCCCCTGTGATGATCTGTTTTTTTTCCAAAGTGTGTTTATTACCATTGCCACAAATGGACATTTGCTCCGAGTTGGCCATTTAGTTTTCTTTCCTGTCTTTGACTTTGTTAGATTTGTCATTCAACTTAAAAAATGAAATAATAATATGTATGTTCCTATTTTAGCACATATACTATTGCTTTGAGCTAGGAAATAGCTTTACTTTCCAACACATACCATTGAGTTTAATTCTCCCATCTTCCTGGTATGTCAGATAGGGTAGTTAGCCCCATTTCACATATAAGATAACTAAAGCACCAAACACTTACAGAAACTGTAGAACAGGCTGGCTTTCTGATTAGTCTTTTAATCAGCTTTGTTTCTTCCAGGTAGTACTTCTTATTTTCTCACATAAAATGTGAGACTTGCATATCCATCATTCACAAGACCATTCCAAGTCTTTTTCACATTCAATTGACTTGAACATAATTTCCTGTCCTCTGGTTTGTTGGAAACAGTTCTGGCTTTATATCTTCAGTTCCAAATAAATGGATTGCTTTCCATTCTCTCAGTACTAGGTCAAGTGTTAGGGGATATTACTGAAAAGTGCTCATTATTATCGAGGGGAATAAATATAATACTGCAGAATGTGCAGTAAAGGAAAGGAAATCAGGACAATGACAGAGATCCTAGTTTTGATAAGGTGGTCAGAGAAGGAGACTTCCTGAGGAGCTAACATTTAAGTGGAGACTTAAGAGCAAAGAGAGCATACAGATTCTTGGTGGAGGACTATCCCCAGCAGAGGGAATGTGAAGCACAAAGGCTCTGTGGATAAGAGCTCTTGCTTAACAAACAGCAAGGAAGTCTGAGAGGCTGTAACTTGGTTAGGTGGAGAGGGATAAAGGGTGATTCTGAATTTGTAGGAAAGGGCTGACACACAGTGAGGGCTTACAATAGACTGAGGAGAAGGTGTCAGAACTGTTGACTGGTGGGTTGTAAGAGTAGAAATAAGGTGAAGGACACAAAAAGATACTACAGTGGAGGAGAGAGGCAGAAGAGTAGGGCATGCATGCAGTAGTACTGGACGGCAGCGCCTGGCATCTGGTACATGTTGGAGTCCATGATGTTTAGGATATGATGCATTGATTAGCTATTCTGCTAGTGCAAAATAAGCATTGTATTTGGACCATTTCCACCTCTCCCACTCCCCCCCTCCAACTCCTTTCATGTCCCTTTAATTCCTTCTCAATTTCTTGTCCTTTTATTATTATTGCTACATAATAATATATACATTTATGAATACACACACACACATATAATGCACCAAGTCCATTTAATGGTGCTTCTGTATTCATGTGTTTAGAAGCGACAGTTTGGGATTAGATAATCTACCAAGGAGCTCATCCCTGTAAAAAATTCATTCTCCCTCCCTCAGCATCTATTGTAATTCATACCAAAGTAATGCTTTGATTAATAAGAACCAAGTACAAAATAAACACTGAAACTCATATAAAAATGAAAAGAGGATGAAAAATGATTTAAGATTGCCTGTAAGGATTGATAACTGTATCTTGTGAGGAGAAATGAAGAGGAGCCAGCAAGAAGAGGGATCCAGAGGGCTAGAGAGTCAGCAGTGAACTTGCTCTTCAGATGTCAAGAAGAGGGATCCAGGGGGCTGGAGAGATGGCCTAGCGGTTAAGAGCACCGACTGCTCTTGCAGAGGACCCGGGTTCGATCCCAGCACCCACATGGCGGCCGAGAACCGTTCTGAACTCCAATTCCAGGGAACTCCAGTTCAGGGGAGTCGACACTGTCTTCTGACCCCGCGGCATTGCACGTCACGGGTGCACAGACTTGCATGCAGACAATACATTCGTACACATATGGAAATAAATAAAAATTTAAAAAAAAAAAAAGAAGAGGGATCCAGTGGGCTAGAGAGTCAGCAGTGAACTTGCTCTTCAGATGTCAAGAGAAGAAAAATGCCTCGAAAAAGGAAGAGGGAACCTAACAAATGTTCCCCTGAAAGGTTAAGGAACATGTGAGGTAATAATTCATGGTTGGATTGGGGTAGAGGGTAGTTCTTAGTCACCTCACAGGAGGTTCTGTGTTGAGAAAGATGAAGATGAGCAGGTGCATTCATGCGAAGATTGCTCCATCCTCGATTTCTTTTTATTAAAAAAAAATAAGCTTATAAGAGGGAGGAGGAAAATGATGGTGTCTGGAAAAGAAGGGAGAATCAATGGAGAAGTTTTCTCTAGCTTGTAAGACAGCGGAGTAGGTATTTGTGCCAACCACTAAAAAGGAAGAAGACGGTGCGAGAGAAGTAGGGCCTGCTGCTGGGGTGGCGACTTTGGGGGAAAGATGAGATGGATCTGTGTGCAGCGAAGGAGTGAGGACGCTGGGGCAGCCCTTGGTGTTCTAGTAGGTGGGTGGTAGACTCTGTACTGGGAAAGACAAGTTCTATTCTTATTGCTCTGGTGTTTTTAATAAACAAAACGTCAGTGTGACAGATACAGTAAAGAAGAGGTCCAAAAAAGATGGGGAAGTTTGAAATAGTCTTTCTGAAGGACAAGATAAATAGGGATGCAAGCAGAATTGCTGGGCAGCACTTTATAAATGGATTGTTGAATTTGCTGGCAGAACCTAGAGCCTTGCCGTTTTAGTCGTTAGTAATGTCAAGTTCTAGACAAGGCAACCAGCCCCATAGTTGCTTATCATGTTTGGTCCTTCCTTTGTTATTAGCGCTTAGCCTTTGGAAATAAGAGCAGTTGTGTCACATCTGTCCCAAAGTCCCCATCCACATTTATATATTTTCTTTTCATTGGCTTATCTTGTGCAACATTCCCCTAATATAATGGCCAATTTTTACTACTTAATACCAGTCTAGTACAGTTATTTGTTGGCTTGTCAGATTGACAGCTGTTGAATGTCAGCTCAAACTGTAGTTGGTTTCTCTGAAAACTTTCTTCTGAGGCCTTAGCATGAAATTATTACTCTTGAATTTCTCATGTTTCAGTATAAGTGGTACAGTGACAGCCACTGTAGAGTTATAGCCATCAGGTTGAATAATAAATAAAATCACAAACTTTTGTTTCCTGATTTACACATGGCTGCCACATACATTGGCCACATACATAACCACAGGGATCCTTGCCTAGACAGGATTTTAATAAAATGTTTTATCTTTACTCCCCTGATACAGTGAACTTGCTAGTAGGACATAGATTCTCTGTGAACATATGTAGATGCTCAGATAGAGACAAGCTGCTTGAAAGTTATGGATCATAGTTCTTGTCTATAGATTGGATCTCCTGGAAAATGTATTCTGAGACTGAGTTTTATATGCAGGAAGTTTAACCACAGGTTCCCCAAAGGAAGCCATAGCTGTTCAGGACAATGGCCATTTGCTTGGCACAGAGAAAAGATGAGGACTCCGCAGTGACCTTTGGGTCTGGGACAGCCTTTTGAGTTACCTCTGAAGAGACCAGGGTGACTGGATACAGAACAGTTTCCCTGATAGAGGAGATGAACCTGGAGTGGAGCAGCTTCCTTTCTGGAGAAGGAATCAGACATGAGATACCTCCAGAATTCTAGCAGTTTCGGGATGAGGGCCTTTGCGTGGATCTTGGTGAGACACTTCAGTTCTGGAAACACAGTGCTGGCTGTCACAAAGCACCTGACTTTTGAAGTCATGCAAGTAGGAAAGCATCCACATACCAGAATCTTGGAGTCTATGTACTCTGTCTTTAGTTTAACAACTGCCTGGATAACTAGTACTACCCAGAGCTGTTCTGTATTCTGAGGTTCAGCTTACACGAGCCCTAGCCCCCAGGATTTTCTCTGTATATTTAAACTTCAATTACAATTATCTATTTATTTGTGGGGGGGGTAGCTGGCATGTGTGCCATGACATGCATGTGAAGGTCAGAGGAAACTTGCAGGAACTGGTTTGCCTCTTCCCCTATGGAGGTTCTAGGGATCAAAGGCAGACAATCAGGTTTGGTGACAAGCACCTTTGCCAGTGGACACCATTCTCCTGCTCTCTCTGTATATTTTTCTGACTTCCTTAAATTTGGGAAATTATACTAACAATTACTTTCTTAAGAAGCACGGGTTCACAAACTTGCATGCAGACAGTACATTGATACACATACAGAAATAAATAAATGCCGGGCGTGGTGGTGCACACCTTTAATCCTAGCACTTGGGAGGCAGAGGCACGTGGATCTCTGTGAGTCCAAGGCCAGCCTGGTCTACAGAGCGAGTTCCAGGATAGCCAGAGCTACAGGGAGACCCTGTCTCAAAAAGACCAAAAAAACAAACAAACAAAAAAGAAGTATCTGAATTAGCAAATTGGAAACGTAAGTGAATGCTGACCTTAGATTGAATGTTCTCTTGGGCAGGAACTGTTGCCAAACTCAATGCTCCCTATGTAGAATTTTAAAAAAAGTAAAAGTGAAAACCTAAATTCAGATGATATAAATTTCTGGTTATTATTTCAACCAACCCTAGCATTATGGTCAGGAGAGATGACTTCAGAGTTTGCTTCTCAACAAGATGACTGTTTCTTCTGTATGCATCCTCTTTGTTGGTAATGACATTGAGCTGAGCAGATCCAGGTCCAGAAGCAGTGAGCTGCCTTGAAAATAAGCTCTTTGCAGACTGACTCAGAACCACAAAGTTATGTTCCGGTGACATGGATGGCTTGGAGCCCCAGCCCCATCATAGTTCACAGTGGAGCAAAGCACTCCCTATTAGCATTTGATGGTCACTGCCAATCTCATGTGGCCATCTAGGAATGGAATGAGAGGCCTCTGTAGGGTGGCAGCTGCTAGAGAGGCTCCACTTCCATCATCCTTGTCCCACAGGGCAGCTCTCTGTACACAGTTTGTTTACTCTTTCTGCTCCCAGAAAGATACTCAAAGTCTTGTCAGATGGATTTAGGAAACTGCTCTGTCATTAATTTTTCACACGTCCACAGCATCTACTTAATTGTGACCTTGGCCATCACCAGACAGAGTAATAGAAGAGACGATATTGAAATTGTGAAAGAGTTTTAGACCAGCGTGTCTCTAATCATTTTGTGCATTTAAATTTTGGGTCCATTAAATTATGGATCATTATTTCAGGCACTTCAGGCTTCATCTGGAGTTTTGCATCTGTTTGATTGGCTTAGCTCTACAGCCAAGATTCCAGTGTCACAGTCAAATATTTATTATCTCCTTCCAAAACACTTGCGGGCTAGCAGTACAGTATTGGTAATGGTCCTTGCTGTGTCAAAGGATTTCACAAATATAAATTTTTTTGATGGATACACTTAGAAACAAATATATGACATTGTATTCTAGGGCCACTTGTCAAGTACATCATAGTGCTCATAGACAAAAGGCTTTTTATCACATTTGACATTGGGTGTCTTAATTTCTTTCTGTTGCTGTGATAAAACACCCTGACAACAACTAAGGGTAAAAGGGTTTATTTCAACCTGATAGTCCCACACCACAGGTTACTGTTGTGGGGAGTCACAGCAGCAGGAACTTATAGTCACATCCACAGCCAAGAGCAGAGAGAATTCATGCATGCATGCCTGTGCTCAGCTCACTTTTTCTGTTCATACAGTTGATGATCGACCCCCTGTCTTCCCACTTTAATTACAGTAATCAAGATAATCCCACCAGAGGTGATTTTAGATTCTGCTAAGTAGACAATATCATCATGCTAAGTATGTACTCCAAGGGATCATCTGTCATTTTATTAAGCTAGAATTTCATTGTGTATGACACTAGGAATTCTCGTTGAAGTAGGATTCCATACACCAAGAGAAATCATTTACATTATGACAGTAGGCTTTCATATCAAGTTAGAATACCATGCACTAGAGTAGAGAGGCATCCTCGCTGTCCTGTCCTGGATTACTACTGATAATATAGGAACCACAGTCATCTGAAACAGGAAGAAAAATGAATACAGTGTAAAAAGCATCAAGAACTGGGCCTCCATGTTCCTGGGTTTCTCTTGCTTGCTTCTGATTGTCCATGTATCATGTTCTGTATGCTGACTATTCAGAAAGAAAAAAAGAAAAGGATCTCTCAGTGGCTAACTCCAGAGATGCTGCAGCGTGGGCTCCAGGGGGTGGTGTATCAGAAGAGGTTCAGGACTCCCTTCTTCCCCCATATCTTTGTTCTCCAGCTGTCAGAAATATTCTTTTCCCAAATCCATCATAACTCAAGAGCCCTAATTTGGTGTTTTATGTGTTAACAAACTGCCTATAAAGTATTTATGAATGGTCCTTATCATCCACCAGTACCATGTCCACTTGCTTATAGTAATTTTCACACTTTTCCCCTCTACTGCTTTCACTGCTCCCTCTTCAGCTGCAAATTCGCCATGTTGTTAAGCCAGGGTTATACATGGGAGTATAACTCCCATGGTCACACATACCATCTCTGAGTACTCTTTTCTTCTTTAGCCTTTTACCATCTAATTGGTCACCGAGGAAGTGGTTCTTTGGTTTTAATATCCCTCTCTTTCTCTCTCATCTCCTTTATTCTCTGCCCTTTATCCCAGAAGCCATCATTACTCATCTTATTTACTATGGTCATGTCCTCATTTATCCTCTGGATGCTCATCTTGTTTTCCATAGATTTGTCTCCTATATTATTGGCAATGGTTTTTGTAAATTAAAGTAAAGTAAAATCAAAGTGAAAGGTGGGAAACTCTTCTGAGCACTGGGTTGAGGTGGTAGAAAAGCCCTGGAGGGAACTGGTCCAATTGATCAGGCCATCTGTGTTTGCTAGTTGTCCCTTATTAACAGCAGTTAGTTGGCGTTCTGCCCTACCACAGAGACTAGGAGGTGTGGACTCTCTCTTTCATGATGCTCACGTTTTTTTAAATGTTCATGATTATTCAGATCTTCCTCTTTTTAAATTGCTGTGTTCTAAAACCAGCAAGAGCCTGGGAAAATATTCTCTTATTGTCAGAGAAAGGATTTATCATTGTAAGGTGACTAAAGTAAATGCTCTCTGAAATGAAATAATAGCTCAGGTGTCTCTAATGAGGAACCTGTGTGAACTAAAACAGTGTAGTCAATCTGAGGGGACATTCAGGTTGTTGTGTGGTCTTTAGATTTGAAACCTCTATCTCCTGTTGCAAGCCTCTTCCATCTACTCATCTTTCTGCTTGTTTTTTTTTTAATTACATTTATTTAGTATGCGTGCATGCACATAAACATGCATACCACGGTGTGTATATGGAGGTCAGAGGACAACTTCAGGACTTGCTTCTCTTCTTCCACCATATGGGTCATGGTGTCCAACTCAAGTTACTGGGCCTGCGGGGATGAACAATTTCCCCTACCAAACCATCTCACCAGCTCTGTTTGGTATTTTTTAGACAATATCTTGATATGCAGAGCTTGCTTGGCTAGAGCTTCTGTGTACATCAGGCTTGCTTCGTACTTATGGCAATCCTACCTCAGTCTCCCCATTCATTTAAGAATAAAGTCTTGACAGTATAAAACAACAAAGTCCCTATCTATACTCACCACTTATTCCACTTTTTTGTGCATGTACCTACCTTCCTAATTCCTAAACATTTGCTTCTTAGAATACAAGGATGTTCCAAGACGAAGATGATTTTCTTTATCTAAAAACTTCTTGTTCCCCTTGTTAAACATTCTCATTTTTGTCTTGTGAGAGAATTCCTCATGGAAATCTGTCTGGTCCTGGGAAATGTATTATTCTTCCTGATCCTAAACATAATTTGGTATTTATCTATAGGAATTTCTACCACAGTGCTATCATTAGTGGGATGTTGTTTGTATTTTCCTCCTCCCTAAAGTCCATGAACACTTTGAAGGAAGGTATTATATCTTATTTGATATTGGATGACATACTCCTGGCAGTACAGCTGTCTCTGGCACCAGAAAGTCCTTAGAATCTTATTTGTTAAATGATTCATAGACATGAAAAATATTTTGGCTTATTCCCTTGTATGTTTGCCAAATTAAAATAGAATGAAATCCAGGGGTTTCTATTAAAGATTACAAATTCCATAAGCATTTAAGAGGATTTTAAAAAGTAAGTTTCGTGTTCCTTGGGCTGCCTTCTCAGGAAGTATGCTACTCTAATGAAAGGCAGAATTTGGTGGAATTTGAGACCCAGATTTTCAGAGAACAAGCTAGTTTCCATAAAACACATCTTAGAAATCTTACCCTTTAACAAAATCCAAAGCACATATCTTGCTTTATCTTGTGATTGACAGCTTAAATTAGCTATAGATAGGACATGGTTTAGCTCCAGCTTCAGAACTCAAATTTTAGAATAATTTTTATTCCCAAGAACTGGAGGTTGTGAAATCTTTGACAGACTCCAGACATGGTACAGCCAGGCAAGGTGCAATGTTCTTGGGGTGCCAGGTTGCCCTCTTGTATGCTAATCTGCTTAATTAGCACTCCTTGCTAGTCCTGGGCAAGCAGTGGGCTGCTAAGGATGACACATTATAGAATATACTCATCACTTATTGGTAAGGAAAATTGAAATATTGCCAATTGATTCTGCCTCATTGTCACCCATCAAATAAGAGTTCAGTCCTTGGAAACCTTGGCATATTTTGAGCTAATGAGGTAAAATGGAGAGAGGCCACTTTTCCCCTGAGGTCCTATTGGAGGACTTCCTTTCTTTCCTCCAGTCCTGCCTCCCCTTCTGGGTTTCCACTCTCTATCTTTTATTCCTATTATCTCTTCTTCAATAAGTGGTAGTGTATGGCTAAGAGAACATCACATTCATCTGAGTGTTACCTGATACTAGCAAAGTATCTGTCCACAGGAAACTCAGAGCCTTTCTCATTTTTTAAAAGATAGATAGTTTTAGGGAAAATTTAAGTTTGTATAAAACAAGTGGAAAGTAGAGAGTTCTTTATACCCTTTAAACCTGCCTCTCTCCAAATACGCTGTCATTAACATCTACCTGTGTGGTCTCTCAGGGTGGACTCCAGTAGCTCGTGTTTCTGTGACTGTATCACTGCATGAGTCTACTACCACTCCACCAGAGCAGGCTCATCACTCTAAAATGTATTGGGGCTGGGGAGATGGCTCAATGGTTAAGACCACTGACTGCTCTTGCAGAGGACCCAGGTTCGATTCCCAACACCCACATGGTGGTTAAGAACTGTCTTTAACTCCAGTTCCAGGGGAATCTGACACCCTCTTCTGACCTCCTCAGCATTGCATGACAGGGGTGCACCTTCTCACCAACCATGTCTAGTGTTGATCTTTTTTTCAGATTATCCTATAATTATTTATTAATTTATTCTTTGATAGTTTCACACATGTGTATATAACAATCTATGGTCATGCTCACCCCCTCCCACCTTCTCCCATCTCCTCTCACTCCTCCAGTTCCCCTCTTCCCATCAAGTCTCCACACCACTCTCAGTATTTTGTATCATTTTCACTTTTATTTTGTGACCAACTGTACTTCACTAGGGCCACATATATGTGCATGACTAGGAAGCTATCTGCTGGACCATGGGTAACATCACGGAAGATGGTGACTTCCTCTCCATCATCAGTCCTCAACTAGCATCAGCTCCCCTGGGCAGGATGAGGCTAGGCCTCAGGAGCCCTCTCCCCATCTGTGACTGCATGTTTAGTGTCTCAGTCATATGTAAATCCTATACAGGCAATAGTAGCTGCTGTGAACTCATGAGTGTCACAGCCATGTCATGACCATATGACAGCATTTTGCGGGCTTTCTCCCCATCATCCAGCTCTCATTTTCTCCATACTTTTACATGTTCTCAAATGTCATATGGTTTGATTTATATACAGTAGTCAGTCTTTCCAGTTCCTGTTGCTTAGCAACATGTATTTAAAATTCCACTATGGTTTTCATTGCTTGTTGGCTCATTTCTTATTACTGCTCAGTATTCAATTGTATGGACTTCCCTCTGTTAGTTTATCCATTCATCTACTGAAGAATTTCATGGTTGCATCCAAATTTTGAAAACTATCTTTCGAGAGATGCTATAGACATTCATCTGCAGATTTTTGTGTGGATGGAATTTGCAGCTCAGTTAATAACAATAATATAACAAGAAATGATATAGAATTATAAATTAAGAAAAACAAGAAATGATATACAATTCTATGGTAAAAGTATATTTAACTTAGTATGGTAAAACATGAAGTAGGGCTGGAGAGATGGCCTAGCGGTTAAGAGCACCAACCGCTCTTGCAGAGGACCCAGGTTCGATCCCCAGCACCCACATGGCGGCTAAGAACCATCTGTAACTCCAATTCCAGGAGAACTCCAGTTCCAGGGGAATCCGAGACCCTCTACTGACCTCCGTGGCATTGCACGACACGGGTGCACAGACCTGCATGCATACAATACATTCATACACATACAAAAATAAATAATAAAAAAAAACATTGCCATTTTTAAAAAAAACATGAAGTAAGTTAAAGCTCCTCAGAGAGGGGCACAGCCTTAGGAGCTCTACTCCCATCCCCGGTGGAATGTTGAAGGGTCTCCATTTTGCGCAGGTAGTCACAACTGCTGTGTGCACATGATTAAAAAGCCATATTCACAGATGCCCTCCCTCTCCATCCCCTGACTCTGTCTTTCCTTGATGTTCCCTGCTCCTTGGAAAGGATGGTGTAGATACCCTGTTTAGGGCTGAACAGTCATTAGTCATTTGTTCTCATTTCTTTGAACAGTTAAGAGTTCTGCATTAACCACTGTCCAGCCCATTGACTGGATGCATGAAACAGCAAGGTTCATAAACACAGTGGAGTTCTATTCGGCACTAAGGAAAAATGAGATTATGAAAATTGCAGGAACTTGAGTAGAAATGGCAAATAATAACATGCTTGGCGAGGAAATCCAGGCTCAGAAAGGCAAAACGTGTATGTTCTCTCTTGGATGTAGATCCTAGCTTCCAATTTTTAGATTTCTTGCATTTAAGCTGATTGAAGTAGTGTGTCTGTAGAAGCCAAGAAGAAAGGGGCCATTTTAAAATTTGTTCTTATTGTCGAGTTTTAAGGGTTTGAGGTACTACTGTCCTTATATGTGCTTCACAAAGATTTTTTTTCCCAGTTCATGGCTTGTCTTTTCATTTAAAAAAAATTTATTTTTATGTGTATGAGTGTATTGCCTGCATGTATGTAAGTGCAGCCATGGTGTGCAGTGCTCCTGCAGCTCAGAATATGGAGTAAGATCCCCTGGAACTGGAGTTATAGATGGTTGTTAGCCACCATGTGAGTGCTGAGAATCAAACCCAGTCTTCTGCAAGAGTAGCCAGTGCTCTTAGTAACCAGTAAGCATCTCTCTAGCCCTGCCATTTCATTTTTGTAGCCATGTCATTCAGAGTGCAGTTGTTTTCATTTTTATGAGGTAGTATTTTCTTTCGCGTATCATGTCACTTGATCATGATACTGTCCCTCAATGTTATTACCAACTCAGGCTCTCCAATCTTTTCCTCTACATTATTTTCTAAGGGATTTTTTCCTTATTCCAATTTATTAGACTATTAGTTGCTTAATACTGCATATTGGTTGAAAATGAATAGGGAATCCTTAACATAAATCCCATTTTTGGCCAATCTAAAATTTATCCTTAAGGGGATGATGCCAAGTTTTACAGAATGTCTGTCTACATGGTGCTGACACGAACCACATTGATTCTATGATTATTATCTGTATTCTGATTGCTTATTGTTCAAAATCCTTGAATAATTTATGGCTTTTTATATCTATGATTACATTTATTATTCTCTTTAGAAAGTGATGTCTTAGTTTTAGTTCCTGTTACTCTGATCCAATATCCTCACAAAAGGAACTTATGGGAGAATGGGTTTATTCTAGCTCACAATCCCAGATTACAGTCCATCACTTTGATGGACACAGCAGCAGAAGCTTGAAACAGCTGTTCACACCACATCTGCAGTCAAGAAAAATGAGAGGACTGAGTGTGCGCAGGCTGACACTCAGTGGAGTGAGTGTGCGCAGGCCTACACTGAGAACAATGAGAGGAGTGAGCGTGTACAGGCCTACACTCAGAACAATGACAGGGGTGAGCGTGCACAGGCCTACACTCAGAACAATGAGAGGGGTGAGTGTGTGCAGGCCTACACTCAGAACAATGAGAGGGGTGAGTGCGTGCAGGTCTACACTCAAAACAATGAGAGGAGGGTGCGCAGGCCTACACTCAGAACAATGAGAGGAGTGTGTGCAGGCCTACACTCAGAACAATGAGAGGAGTGAGTGTGAACAGGCCTACACTCAGAACAATGAGAGGGGTGAGTGTGCACAGGCCTACACTCAGAACAATGAGAGGAGTGAGTGTGCGCAGGCCTACACTCAGAACAATGAGAGGGGTGAGTGTGCGCAGGCCTACACTCAGAACAATGAGAGTGGTGAGTGTGTGCAGGACTACACTCAGAACAATGAGAGGAGTGTGCACAGGCCTACACTCAGAACAATGAGAGGAATGAGCGTGAACAGGCCGACACTCAGAACAATGAGAGGAGTGAGCGTGCGCAGGCCTACACTCAGAACAACGAGAGGGGTGAGTGTGCGCAGGCCTACACTCAGAACAATGAGAGGAGTGTGCGCAGGCCTACACTCAGAACAATGAGAGGAATGAGCGTGAACAGGCCGACACTCAGAACAATGAGAGGAGTGAGCGTGCACAGGCCTACACTCAGAATAATGAGAGGGTGAGTGTGCGCAGGCCTACACTCAGAACAATGAGAGGAGTGAGTGTGTGCAGGCCGACACTCAGTGGAGTTTGCTTTCTCCTGTTTTATACGGCCCAGGACCCAAACCAGGGGCAGTGCTGCCCATTTTTAGGCTGGGTTTTCCCCACACCAACTGACACAATCATGAGACAATTGTCACAGTACAATCCAGCTCAGACTTGCCCACAGACCACCCTATTCTAGACAGTCCCTCCTTAAGGCTCTCTTCCCAGGTGACTGTAGGTTGTATCAAGTTGACCATTTAAATCAGCCCTCACAAGTGATACCTTTTATAAGTTTGTACAAAGCCTTTGCAGTTCTAGTATCTTTCTTTCTATACTTAGACTTTACTGCAAACCTGTGCAGTTTCCCAGAATCTTTTCTCCAAGGATCACACCTGCTCTCAACAATCCCACTGAAGATAGTTTTGTTTGTGCTTTGAATAACTTAATGGCCCCATTTAGCTGCAATTCTGTTTTAACAGGAGGAGTACTATAATATAGAAAGTGTCAGATAATTAAATCCTTTTTTTTTTTTAACAGCATGCTGGGCTCTCAGTCCTTTATTTCTACACTGGTACCTTGTTGAGCACATAACAGTGTCTTGCTGAGAATGAATTAACTGCTGTGAATTTCTCCTCTTTTATAAATGCCATTACCAGTCCCCTGTGAACTGGATGTCAGAGGCCCCTCTTTCTTACATTGCTGCTGAGGGTAGTTTCATATGTCATGGATGCTAGCTGTGATTCCCTTCCTGTCTTTGTAACTTTGGTGGATTTTTTTTTTATTTACTTGCATTAATTGAGACAGTAGGTTTTAAGAGCTTTGATGTAACACATTATCTGTATTAAAGGTCTCACATATAATCTGAAATTGCCTTGAGTGTTTATCAGTGTTCAAAACATGTTGATAATAGAATTGGGAGAGAAACATAGTGGATCTAATAAGGCTTAGATGAGAGAGTGGCATAGGATAGGTTTGCTCTCAGAAAGTGTTGGGTAGGCGCTGGCATCTTCACAGTAAGGTAGAGGCAGACACCTTGAAGTTATTTAGAAGACTGAAGCTCACTCTACCTGTAATTATTTTTTTCTGAATATAATTATTTGCCAATGTTAATTAAGCAATGAAAAAATCCTAGAACACCTATCTGCAAAGCTATCAAACTGATAATGGCTATAAACCAGTGTTTAGTAAACACATTCAAAAAAAAGCCTGGGGTGGGGGGACTAGAGAGGAGGCTCAGCAGTCAAAAGCACTGGCTGTTCTAGCAAAAACCCAGGGTTTAAATCCCAGTACCCACATGGCTGCTAACCACCATTTGTAAATCCAGTTACAGAGGATCTGACACCCTCTTCTGTCCTCCCCAGGCACTGTACAACATGGGTGGTCTTACATACATGCAGGCATGACACTTAGACACATAAAATAAAAACAATAAACTTAAAAAAAAATCTCTGGGAAGCATTTTTGATATCTTGCTTATATGATAAAATGAAATTTTCACACCTCAGGGGAGAACGTGGGATTTGTTTCCTGTTTAGATTATACTGTCAATAAGCTCTTCGGTTCAGTGTTAGATTCAAATATTAGGGTTTTAATGGTAAACCAAATCATGTGATTTTTATCACAAGTTTGATGTCCTCTTGTTAAAGTTTAATGTCCTCTTGTTAAATTACAGTCTTCAAAGTGATTAGTGTCTGCTTGCAATTTACTGTTGCAGTTCTTTATAGAGTCAACAAGGGTCGCTTTAATTCAGTGAACTCTACATTACAGTGGGGAGTTATACAGCAAGCCAGTCTACAGTTAGACTAAGCTTGATTTGTGGTCTGTAAATCACTTAGAAGCTGTCCTGCTCCATGGGAGGCAAAGCATTTGGGATTTACAGCTCCTGCATCCCATAGTCTGCTCTACTTCCTGCCTGTCCACAGCTTTCCCTGGGAAGCTCTGACCAACTTCTTGGCCATCCTGTGCCTCAGTTCTTCCTTCACTTTCCTGAGCTCAGTGTTGAAGATTAATAGACTCCATCTTTCTATGTGGCTGTTCTAGTTTGTCTTCCATTGCTGTGACAAAACACTCTGACCGACACCAACTTGGGGAGGAAAGGGTTTATTCAGCTTACATCTCCTGGGTCACAGTTCATCACTTAGGGAGCCCAAGGCTGGAACTCAGGGCAGGAACTCAGGGCAGGAACCTGGAGGCAGGAGCTAAAGCACAAACCATAGAGGAATGCTGTTCACTGGCTTGCTCCCCTGGCCCATGCCCAGCCTGCCCTCTTATACGGTACACAACAACCTGCCCAGGGTGGCACCACCCATAGTGGGCTGGGTGCTCCCACATTGCCCAACAATCAAGACAATACTCCACAGGCCAGTCCAATGGAGCCAATTCCCCAACTGAGGCTCCCTTAACCCAGGTATGTCAAGTTGACACTAAAGCTATCCAGCACAGTGGCTAAGTAGGTGGGCACTACAACAGGAAGTCTTGAGTAAAAGAAACCTAATATAGACACTGATTGGTCTCTTTGGTAGTTTTAACAGTTAAGCCATGTTACCTAATCTTTGGAGAATGATGCCAACCACCTCTCAGGTGGTCAAAGATTACATGACACAATAAAATAGACACTTCATTTTGTACAATAATACAAATTGCTTTTTTATTTTAATAATTTTTTCTTTTATATTATTCCAAAATATGCATATATATACTCTACACATAAGTCAAAATTACAAATTCTGGAAATAAACTATAGGTTGATTCCTAAACACATTTAGAGATTCACATTTTAACAGTAAATTTGCATGCAGGTATAAAGACTTATAACTTTACATTTTTTTAGAATATGACTACATATCTTCCATCCATATGTGGTAATTACAATGTGTGAATATAAGTGGTAGGACACAATTTTTCCTCAGAGCCTGTTTCTGAATCTGTCCAAGCTTCACCACTGTCTTGAGCACTTTTTCAGTTTTGTACAAGGTTGCTTTCTCTGTAAGTCCTCATTCAAATGGATATTAATGAGGATTCACAAGAGAAACAGAAGCTTGAGAGCACATGGATAGGAGGTGGTCTATTATGGAATGGGGTTGGCTTGTGCAATTTGGAGAGCAAGTTCCACCATATGTTATCAGCAAGCCATAGAAGCAGGAAAAAACTGTGGTTGTTGTCAGCCCCTGTCCAGAGATGTGGGATCCATGGGAGGCAGTGTTGTTGTCTCCAGCTTGAAGCTGAAGGCCTGAGGGAAAGGATGGGGCTGGTATAAGGTCTGTAGTCCCAGCACCAGGAAATTAAGAATTGTGTTTTCAAATGTGTAGGGAAGAGGGCTATCCCAGCTGAAAAAGAGAGAGGCAGGGAGAGAATATCCTCTTTTTCTCTCCCGGCCCTCCTAAGTTCAGATGACGCCTGCCCAGGCAAAGGAGGATTTTGTCTTGGTCCACTAATGCAAATATTTACCTTTTGGGGTACTCTCATAGCCAGAAATAATGTGTTGCTATTAACATGGACATTCCTTAACTCAATCTAATTGACATACAATGTGCACCATTGCCAAACTCATGTTAAATGAAGAGGCTTCAAGATTGATAGTTAAGTATGAATGTACCTGTCGTACAGATTTAAAAAAACAAAAAGACAGAACAAGGGCCTCCCTCTGCCTCTTCTACCAGGATCAGTACTGTACTGATTTTTGGATTTGTCATTCCATTGATACCGGTAACCCTCAATCAGATAATGACTAGTTCTGAAACACTGGGTTGCAAACCTAATACTCTCTGTGATAATATTAGAGAGATTATTTTCAAAGCTTTCTCCTCCTTGTCAGTTGTATTTTAGTTTTCTTTTGTTCTCTAGCTGTGGTATATGGATGTCTCAGTTTCTGACCATTTTCTTCTTTCTTCTCATTGTTGAAAGTGAGAAACTTAAAGATGACTGGGAGCTCTGAGCTGCCTGGGGGGAATTCCTGATCAGTGATCCCTTTAGATCCATGTGAAAGCAGCCCTGGTTTTAGGATACCCTTCTGTGGGCCTGTGTCCTGGGGTGATGTTGGTGCTAAGGGAAAGGCCTTACCTATAGGATTATTGCTATAGCAACTTTCCAAAGGAGTCTTCCTGACTCCAAGACAGTAGATTCTTTGATGTCCGAGTTTGGAGAATCCCATGAAGGAAGGAAGTGGAGGGTCACTGTCTTCTGCAAATGGTCAGTTACTCTCCTTCCCCATTTTCTGTAAGCACCTGGTCTGGCAAGAGTACAGATTAGTCACTTAACAGTCACTGCTTCAGTTTCAGCTGCCCTCTTTAAACTTGGCTTCCAACATAGCTGATGCTTTCTGTTGAGGGTTCTATAATATGAGCTGCATTATTCAATTTTCCTCCCCTCCTCTCCCCTCCCCTCTCTTGCCCCCCCTTGCCCTCCCCTCCCCTCCCCTCCCCTCCCCTCCCCTCTTCTCTTCTCTTCTCTTCTCTTCTCTTCTCTTCTCTTCTCTTCTCTTCTCTTCTCTTCTCTTCTCTTCTCTTCTCTTTTTTTCTTTACTTCTTTTCTTAGACCAGGGAGATTTCTAAATTCCCTGAAATTGGAGGGAGAGGTTTAGATCTGTTGGTGCTCACACTGTGATAACATTATGAGACATCTCTATAGGGCCCCTGATCTGGAGAGAATCTTTCTATAATATGCTGAAATTTTGGGGACCCCCTCAAAGCATTCATCTATATTTCTTTAATTCCACAAAGTTTCAGCTAAAGCCAAGTCAGAAAAATTTCAAATACCCTGAGGGCAATAGAATTTTTTCATGTATGCTATTTGTCCTTCTGGTACACACTTCTTTCAAAAATCACAGTCATTTCTGTGTTTTCTTTCTTTCTTATTGTGCTTTATTTATTTTTTCAAATTTTTATAAGAGGACTTAAAGTCACATACTGAACTCTAATGAAAGATGAAAGGCATCAAGATCAAAGGACAAATGAAGCACAGTGGGAATAGTTAAATGTGTAGAAATATACAAAAAGTGGGCAGAATTAATTTAAGCAGAAATCTTCCTTAGTATTAAATTATAGTAACTGCCATCTATGCTTTTTTTTTTTTTTTTTATTTTTGAGACAGAGTCTCCCTCCAGCACCAGCTGGCCAGGAACTCACTCTGTAGACCAGGCTGGCCTTGAACTCATAGAGATCCACCTGCCTCTGCCTCCCAAGTGCTAGGATTAAAGGTGCCACTATACCTGGCTTGATCTATGCTTATTTTAAACCTAATAAGTCGTGATTGACTGGATTAACAAGTGACCATTTATGAAAAATCTTAAATTCCTCCTTACATTCTGCTAGAATTCCAGTTTAAATGTACTTCCGGGAGCCTTTCCCCTCTGGTGGCTGCTGTTCGGAGGCTGTGGGTTCTCTGCGTGGTTCCCATGCTTCCATTGTTTTTCCTCCGTCCTCACACCTGGCTTAGGATTGGACTCTGCCTAGCCCTGGACCAGTTACCAATTTCCAATCTACTCCTCATTTCTACTTCTTCCTGTTCCCACTCGCTTTGCTGGAATCCTTAAAAATCCTTTTGTGGAGTTCAGTGGCATTCCTGTTGAGGGAGAACACACTTGCTAAATCTGCCATCTTATTCTAGAGACAAGTTTATTGTTTTCCTTTAGATAGAAATGATAAATTCCACTCGATCCCATCAGTAAACATAAGAGGACTTAAATTCACACACTGAACTCTAATGAAAGATGAAAGGCATCAAGATCAAAAGACAAATGAAGTAGATCCCCAGAACCCACATGGTGTCTGAGAGCCATCTTTAGCTCCAGTTCCAGGGGAATCCGACATCCTCTTCTGACATCCGCGGCATTGCACGACACGGGTGCATGCAGACAGACCTACATGAAGACAGTACATTCATTTGTCTTTTGATCTTTATGTAGCTTCAGTATTGACCGATGCTTCTTGAAAGCAGAATCTCCCAAACAAACAAGATGCACCCATCATCAAGATGACAGATAAGGATGCAAATGGCATGGCACTTGCCCTACTCTTTTTAAAACAATATTTTCACTGAATTTTGAGAATTTCATAAGATGTGTTTTGATCTTATTCTGACCCCGTCCCCTATCTGTACCCCCACTTTTGAAGTTCATGTCCTCTTATCATTCTTAAGGCCTATTGAGTCTAATTTGTGCCTCCAAATGCCTATTGGTGTGAGTCCATCTCCTGGAGCCTGGTCACCCCACCCAGCATCACACCTTTAAAGAAAACTAACTGGTCTCCCAGTAGGTATCAGTTGCCAATAGTTCTTCCACTAGGGATGGAGCTTCTTACCCAGGTCTCCACCTCTGTGCTGGGAATTTATCTGGCTTGAGGTTACTTAGGTCTTGGGCATTTTCAGACAACTTGTTGATTATGAAGCTTTAGGAACAAATTCAATTCATGAAAGACTTAAATAACACTGAGGACTGTCATACAGTCTGCTGATTATATGTGAAGCTCTGTGCACTAAAGCCACCGTGACATTTGCTGTTGCCTTCGTAGGATATCTTAAAGCCGGCACATTTTGGCTTTACCTTCATGTTCCCTGAGGTCTTGCTATTACCACACTTAAAGCTGAACCTCTGATTTTAAAAATCAGTTGGGTTTGGGGCTGGAGAGATGGCCTAGTGGTTAAGAGCACAGACTGCTCTTGCAGAGGACCTGGGTTTGATCCCCAGCACCCACATGGCAGCCGAGAACCATCTGTAACTCCAGTTCCAGGAGAACTCCAGTTCCAGGGGAATCTGAAACCCTCTTCTGACCTCTGCGGCATTGCACAACACGGGTACACAGACCTACATGCAGACAGTACACTCATACACATACAAAAATAAATAAAAAAATAAAAAGTTAAAAAAAATCAGTTGGATTTGGGGCTGGAGAGATGGCCTAGTGGTTAAGAGCACCGACTGCTCTTGCAGAGGACCTGGGTTCGATCCCCAGCACCCACATGGTAGCTGAGAACCGTCTTTAGCTCCAGTTCCAGGGGAATCTGAGACCCTCTTCTGTCCTCCTCGGAATTTCACGACACGGGTGCACAGACCTACATGCAGACAGTACATTCATACACATGCTAAAATAAAAAAAAAATTTTTTTAAAAATCAGTTGGGTTTTAAAACTGGGCACCGAGAATCTTTCCTTCTCTTGTGCCCTCATTCTCTCTCCCTAATCTTCCTTCTCTTCTTCTCACTTCTCTTTTAATTCTAGGTATTTAATTCTGTTGTTACCAACCAGGACGCAGCAATATTTTGAATAGCTTCAGGCTTAGAACAATTTCAAATCTGCTAAATCTGCGCTGTGTGTTCAGGAGGGAAAAGGGTGAATGTCCAGGTTCCTGGATGATGAACTGCTTCCTCAGGCTGCGTCTTCACGCTGTCCACTGCAAATGCAGACACGCATTACTATCTCTCTATAAGTAGCTGCCCAATTCTGCCAGCCCATTGCTCCTGTGATACACCTCAAACCAAGGCCAATGAGGTCAAAGCCAGGTGGCAGGGTCAACATGGCTTATCCAAGGTAAATATATGACGGCTATAGTCAAGAAGAACCTGAAGCTGTCAGGGGGATGTGTAAGGAGAGCATGCTTACTTCTTGCACAGATGGATACAAAGTTCCTATAACACCTATAAAGTTATCTTTTAACCATGAGAAACACATGTGTGCCAATTTGAAAAGCAAATATGTTTATTTAGACTTTCCTTTTTCCTTCACGTTTAGCCATTCCTCTGGGTATTCTAGTTGTTCGTGGAGACTGTGATTTGGAGACTTGCCGTATGTACATAGACCGCCTACAGGAGGTAAGTCTATTTTGCTCATTATTCTCCTCAGATTTCCATTTTTACAAACAATTAGCAGCAATATACGTGTATTTCTAAAATGATCCCTGTTGTGGGGGTGTGTGTGAAAGTATGCTGGCCATGTCTTTAGGCATATACCCTTACACTCAGCTGTTGTTGACATGGGAGAAGACCCTCTGGGTTAACTACAGTGTTGTTCCCCTGGGATACTCCCACACTGCTAGACCATGGAACTTCTGCCTTCTTATAGTATGCCTGTATCTTTCGAGCTGTTTGGAATTTCAAAAGGCATTTGTAACTCATAAAGAGCACAGAGATAGGAGGTTGTTCCGTGTTTTTTTTATCTAGCACAGACTTCTGTCAGAGACAGATTTCTTTTTTTTTTTAATGAAATTTTTCCTACAGGAAAAAGAAACTTTTATTTTATGGTAATTTGTCAGAACCAAAGGAATAATTTTTCTTTTGTTGATTTGTTATTGTTCCCCTTAATCTGGTCTTTAAATAGAGAAACATAAACATAGAATTCTCATGTACAGTCTTCTCATGAATGTGAATAGTGCCCGCAAAGCCAGGAGACCCAAACTCATAATTACAATTACTATCAGTGGTTTTGGCAAAACTCTGTGTTGGAGAGCAGGAAAGGAGGTAGCTGTCTCCACTCCACTAATAGAAGAAGCATAGATGACCATGTCTCAGAGGAGGCCTGCCCGAGTCTCTTTCCTTCCATGGTGCTGAGTGAGGCATCTCTGTTTGAAGCTATTGGTTAATTCCAACAGACTCCCCTAGAGGAATAACTGTTCCATACAGCATATAATCTATAAATAAGCATCATAAATGAAGCAGATGAATAGTACTTAGAATCTTGTTAAGATGGGCTGGAGAGATGGCTCAGTGGTTAAGAGCACTGGCTGCTCTTGGAGAGAACCTGGATTCGATTCCTAGCACCCACATGGCAGCTAACAACTTTCCATAATTCTAGTTCCAGGGGATCTGAAGCCTCCTTCTGATTTCTGCAGGTATGGCTCAACATGGGTGCACCTACCTACATGCAGACCCCACCCTCCTACACATAAAATAAAAATACTAAATAAAATACTTTTTAAAAATTTTCATTAAGGCAGTAACCACTTTGAACAGCTTTGAACATTATATTTTTCTAGTTAGGAAGAAATTCTAATGGAAGAAATATACTGATAGATGTGAAAATTATTAATTTTTCTCTTTATAAGTTTTTTTTTTTTTGGTCTTTTCAAGACAGGGTCTCCCTGTAGCCCCAGCTGTCCTGGAACTCACATTGTAGACCAGGCTGGCCTTGAACTCACAAAGATCCACCTGCCTCTGCCTCCAAAGTGCTAGGATTAAAGGCATGTGCCACCACACCTGGCTCTCTTTATAAGTTTTAAGGGTAGTATGGAATTATAAATGAAGATATATTTAGAAATAAATTCCAAACTTTTAATAGCAATGTGGATAATAGTTAACAAATTTTATGCTTGTGGCTTTGTTTAGCTATTTTGGTTGTGAATGACTAAAGAATGAAACATCTATGAAACTTTTAGCATGTGACTTAGGTCCTAATGTGAATTCCAGGAACTCATACTACTTAATTTTTCAGAACAGTATTGCATTTTACTATGGAATATCAAACAATAGATGTTAATAAAAAAGCGATTCATGGGCCTGGCTCATAGGTTGAGTGCTTGATGCTCTTCCAGAGGAGTTCAGTATCCCAACATTCATATTGGATGGCTCACAACCACCTGTAACTCCAGCTCTACTAGACCAGATATACTATTCTGGGCTGTCTGGGCATCCTCACACATGTGAACATACACATAAATAAAGATAAAATCTGTTTAAATGTTATTCGTAATTGATACCAAACCTTTTAAAAAATAATACTCAGGTAACTTAGAAATACTCCTCAGTAGCAAAACAAACAGCTCATTAGCTGACTGTTGAAAATCAACTTAACCAACTTATTGGCTTCTCACATCAATTTCCCACTAAAAGTAGATTTAGGAAATAAAAGGAAAAAGTGAATTCCACAAGTAAAGAGAAGGTTTCAAAGTAATTTGGGCACAGAGACAGATGACAAAGCCCTATAGGAAGCAGATGGAAGGACGACAGAGATACCCAAGATCACTGACATCTGTAAATAGCACCCCTCTTCTCATTACTAAGTAAGCCTGGGGCTTGTGACAGTGGTGACGACTTAGTTAGTAAACTTTATAATGGAGGATAAAGCTTCAGAATCTGCTGAAGAAACCTAATTTCCTTTCACTGCTATTAATTAGCTCTTTGAGGTAATGTAGACTTGGTCAGTGATTTATTTATTGATTTATTTTTTTTTTTACCGATTGAGGTTTATAAACCTCTGGTTGACCCAGGAACTTTTAATTTTGTTTCAGTGTAAGACAGAAAAATTATTTTTCTTAAGTTTTTTTTCAAATTTTATTTTTTTGTATGTGTATGAATGTACTATCTGCATGTAGGTTTGTGCACCCGTGTCGTGCAATGCCGCGGAGGTCAGAAGAGGGTCTCGGATTCCCCTGGAACTGGAGTTCTCCTGGAATTGGAGTCACAGATGGTTCTTAGCTGCCATGTGGGTGCTGGGGATCAAACCCAGGTCCTCTGAAAGAGCAGTCAGTGCTCTTAACTGCTAGGCTATTTCTCCAGCACCAGAAAAATTCTAAATACTTAAAGTTACCTAAAAAGACTTCCTTGTAAGCCAGAAAGTTTAGATACAAATTAAAAAGGATTCCTATTTATTATACCAAAATCACCAGTTCTGTATCACTAACCTAAATTTTAAGACACAACAGACGTATCTTCTCTCAACCCAAGTTGTTATGACTTTAATATTCCTGGTATTATCTTCTTTCGCTAACCTTGATGAATTTGGATGAATTGGGCATTTTCCAAATAAACACAGTGACATTAAATTGGGAGTTAAGTTGATGGAGTTACAGGACAGCTTGTTCAAACTAATTTTAAGGTGTGGATTTTTTCCCCCTCATTTTCTCATTAGGACTTGCAGTCTGTTTCTTCTGGGTCTCAAAGAGTTCATTACCAGGTAATGGATAATTGCTTCTCTTTATTTCTTCCCTTTATCCAACAGAAACCCATGTTTCCATGTATGAATTAGAGTCTGCGTATCCTCCTGGGATAGACTTTACGAAGAACCTACTGACGTTGTTCTGGTTATTTTGCACTTTTTTTTTTTTCTGATTTTGGACTTTGTTACTGTATCACAAATTTAGACTGTAGATTTTTTTTCTCCCAGATAATTTTGAAAAAAGTGAAAAAAAAAAGAAGTCTTTTTAGTGACAAATATCAGAAATTTCAACTCTAACTTAGCAGGGAAAGTGTGTCATGGGTCAAATAAACAAAATGTGTAGTTCAAGGGTAGATTTTACATACCCTGGATGATGGTTCTTTCTCCTTTTTTTGCTGGTCTTCCTGTTTTACTCTTTTCTTTCTGTCAATTTTTCCACTGGGCTAAAGGTTTTCATGTCCCCACATGGCTTCCCTCAGGTCCAGAAAAGGGATGCCCTGCATCACGCAGCCATAAAACCGAAACTCTAAAGTGTAATGTGTTTCACCCGTGCTGGTTTGTTGGATGGAATCTAACTGGGCCCACTCTTCTCTTGGTTCTTATCTGACCCTTCTCAGGACCCTTAGCTATCTGTAGCCCAGTCGGCTTTGGAAGCGTAGCCTCCTCCCTGCTCTCTTGACTTCCCTCTGCTTCCATCGTTTTTTTGGTCTTTTCCAGACAGGGTCTTCCTGTAGCCCCAGCTGTCCTGGAACTCACTCTGTAGACCAGGCTGCCTTGAACTCACAAAGATCCGCCTGCCGTTGCCTCCGAAGTGCTAGGATTAAAGGCGTGCGCTACCACACCTGGGCATCATCCTTTTTCTTTAAGACTCTTCTTAGCCATCCTTCTGTTCGGCTAGTTTCTCTCACATGATTCAGTTACCATGCACAGTATCTCCCAGAGTGCAATAGGCCTGTACAACCCTCTAACTGGCCCCTTTCTCTTAGAGGCTGCCGGCCCCTTTCTTTCTGAGAAGGCTATACGAGAGTCACATTTCTATAACTTCTCCAAATAAAATCTCCCAAGATCATTTTATGTCTCCATATGGGGGAGGATTTAAATGCCCTCCTGGTCACCTAATGGAAAGGAAACATCTTGAGAAAGGCAGTTAATTGTGAAGTCCTTGGAGAGTGCATTACCCAAAGTAAGATAAGATGACATAAATGACACCATGAGATGCAATCTGAGACCACCACCGTGCATGGATTTCTTTACTGAGCATTATCAGGAAGCACATGCTTCCAGGTCTGATCCTGTGAATATGTAAGCCCTTGTTCAGCTCCTCACCTGAGTTTAAATGTCTATTTTGCTGTACCTGAAAAATTCTAGCTTATCACCTCTTTTGTATAAACAACAACTGCCACAGTTCAAACAAGACCTTGCAACTTGGTCTTCTATGATACCCTCTTACTACTTACTACTTATTCCCTCTTTTATCTTTAGGTTAAAGAATAGAAATGGCCTTGGTATTTTTATTTTTGTGTTTATTTATTAAACAACATCTTCCACAATTCCAGAATATATTTTTCCATTTGGCTGTGATTATAAGAAACCATTCAGAGTGTGTTTACATAGAGAGGGTCAACCACTGAACCATTTCTAGAATGTTTTATTTGTTCTTATCAAACTTTTAATTTCCTAGATTTTTAAAAATATTATTATTTCATTTTATGGGTACGAATGTTTTGCCTGAATGTATGTAAGTGAACTTCATGGAAATAACGTCTTGGAGACCAGAAGAAGGAGTCGAATCTCCTCCGACTGTAGTTACAGATGGGTTTTAGCTGCCATAGCAGTGCTGGGAACTAAACTCAGGTCCTCTATAAGAGCAGCCAGTGATTTTAACTTGTGAGCCATCTCTTCAGCCCAGTTTCCTAGGTTTTAAAGGCTTGAGTTGATAGCTAACAGTTGTTACTGGGAGTTAAGGGCCTGATGTTTTAATAGAGGTTTGTAACTTTTACTCTTGGACACCTTAGTCTTTTCTGATCTCAACAAAATGTTTTCAACATTTACTCTAATTAGTCTTATGAAACACATGTACTCATGTACCAACCTGTCTTGTAGAATATTGCCTTTTCAGGTAGAGTGTTGATCATGGGTCATTTTTGTAGCCATAGCTTCTTTATGCCATTATTGTCCATATATATATATACAGGAATCAGGAGATAAATGGTATCCTAGAATATAATGGGGGATACGTGTCTCATTTAGCATTCAGTAATAAAAATATGGAAAAGGGTTAATGATATTTTCATCTGACTCTTTCTGTACTTTTTGTTGATCTACAATTAATTCGGACCCTGGTGTCAACACTGCTGTGACATACATGTCATATTACCAGGTCTGTCCACTAAGCATGAAGAGTGGCCAGATAGTGTTCAGGGATGAGCATCAGTGTCACCCCTTAATTTGAGCTCTGATGATAAGGAAAAGAGGGAGCAGAGTTTAAGGAATCAGGTCCTCTGGGTAATAAGGAGGCCTGGGTTCTGCTCCTTAGCTTAAGTGGGGGTCCGGGGGTTGGGGGTGGGAGAATTCTAGAATTACCAAGGTCAGGGCACAGGGCAAAGGGAATTCCCAAAGAGCAAAGGAGATCAGAAGGGGGCAAGAACTGCAGGAGGTGGACTTCCTCAGTTGGCTGGGAGCCCTCAGGAGAAGAATATGTTAGAGGAATGTTGAATAAGGACTTGTGATTTCAGCCACACTGATCTTCATAAGCCCATCAGAATCCAAGAGGTTTGCAGAGTGGTGAGCTAGAAACACAAAGATTAAAGCTCACTCAAATATCCAGAGCCAGAGATAAAAATGGAGGAATCCTTGGCAAGTACATGGTGCTTAGAACTGTTGGGCTGGAGGAGATGAGGTGAGGTGAGCTTTTTTTTTTCGAGAGACAGGGTCTCCCTGTAGTCCCAGCTGTCCTGGAACTCACTCTGTAGACCAAGCTGGCCTTGAACTCACAAAGATCCTCCTGCCTCTGCCTCCCAAGTGCTAGGATTAAAGGCATGCGCCACCATGCCCAGCTAAGGTGAGCTTTGATGGAGAAGAGGGCTCAGTGTAAGTAGGGTCAGTCTGTACATGCTCATTGGTCAGGGGAGAGAACAGGGGTCTGGGAGAAAGATTATTCAGGAAGAGCTGCCTTGAAAACCAAGCAGCAGGAATGCTGGAGGTGAGGAAAGAGCAACAGTGACAGCCAAGCGTGAAATGCTTGGAAGAGCAAGGAGCCATGTCTTATGCCCTTGAGGCTGCCGCATAATTTTCTAAACCTGCCAATGAAATGCATGAGTGTTAGTGCCATTAAGTTTAAATGGCAAAGCAGCCAGATGGGGAAATTCAGACAAGATCTTCTTCACTAAAGCAGCCCTTACTATCAAAATCTCTAGACTTTCTAAATGCAAATTAGGGATGATGTAGGAGAAAAAAACTCAAAGGACCATGAGTGATAAAAATGTCGTAAATGCTTTTTAATGAACTTTATTATATGTGAGAAGGGGTTATGTGTGCTTGGAGACTTGACTGTGAGGAGAATGAACAAGGGCCAGTAAGTTTAAAGCCTAGACAGAGTCTTGTCAACTCACTAATTTGCAGCTGGAATTTTTAGCTGACCATTTTCTAAGGCCAGAAAAAAAAAAAAAAAAGAAACTCAAGAGAAAAACTGCTTTCACAATGTGCCCAAGACACCTTGGTAGTGAGCCACACCACAGCTCCTCAGCCCATTGCTTTGGTTTCTTTTCCAAAGTCACAGTGAACTGCCAACAAAGCACTCAGGCTCACGCATGACACCTTGCATTAACCTAACAAGGCATTATGGGTTATACAAGAATGTGTTAGATATTTATAGCTTGCTGAAAGTTCTGGGCTACACCATCTGAGGTCAAAATACAAAGACCCCCACACTAATGGCATCTGTGTAACCTGTAACTGCAAAATATATTGTGTGCAGATTCAGTATCTTCTTGAGTTTGGCAGAGAAACTGGAATTCATAAATAAATTAGACTTCATGCTTCCCAAGGCTACATACTGTGAGATCCCTTCTTTTTTCTCTTTTTAGAAATAATGTGTATTTTAACTCCAAGTCATAAAGTGACCAGGGCACAATGGCATATTCACCTATAGAAGTATTTCTTAACTAAGAAAGATTTTTACTCTCCATAGTAGAAGATTTTTGGCAATGTCTATAGACATTTCTTGGAATCTATTGAATAGAGGTCATGAATATCACCAAGTGTCTTATAATAGGAAGGGAGATCTCCTCCAACAAAGTGTTACCCAGCCCTAAATGTAGAACCCAAGATCCCCTAAGTCATTGTGTTCTCCCTTGATGTGTGACTGGGGCCCATGGGTGGATGTGATTCTAAGGAAGATCAGGAAGCCGAAGTACAGTATGAAGGTAAAGACAGCGGTGCCTGCGGCTGGGCGTGATGAAGAGAGGGCCGGAAGCAGGCACTTTCTGTTTTTCTTTTGGGGCTTTGCAGATACGCAGAATCTGCATTTCTCCAAGATGATGCTTGCTGGGGCATTGAATATTATCAGTTAATAACTTGAGAGAGAGACATCAGCAATTATCATAGCATTCAATAGTAAGATTAAAATGGATTTGTTCAGGTGATTCCTTGATTTTTTAAAAAATTTTTTTTGTATTTTGATTTATGGTTTTTATTTTTATTTTAAGATAATAGCAGAGATAAAGGTATTTTTTCCTCCTCAAGGCCTTTAAAATGTTAATACATCTTTTTTTTTATTGATGCTTTGTGTATTTTATACATCATTTTCCAATTCAGTTCAGGCATATTTCCCTTTCCCTTCCCCCCCATCCCATCCCACCCCATCCCAGATCATGCATTCTGCCATAACTGTCCTGCATCTTTCTCTCAGTTTATTGCAGCTCTGTTCACAATAGCAAAAAGCTGGAACCAGCCCAGGTGCCCCTCAACTGACGAGTGGATAGAGAAAATGTGGTCATGGTGTTTTATCACAGCAACAGAAAAGTGACTAATACAGTTATTTGGTGGAACCGTCAATCATAAGCTCAAATAAACTCTTCCTTTTANCAGGGGCTTGTATGTTCAATCATGTTGACCAAATGAGTGTCCAGACTATATTGCTGTAGTTTCACCATTCACCCTAATCGCAGCCCTTACATTCAACCACGCCCCCTCTTATTGCAGCATCAATTAACTTAAAAAACACGAGAAGGCTTGGAACATTGAATAAGAGGTGCAGCATTCTTGAACAGTCCTTTCCCTCTTTAGAACAGTGTAGGCATCTGTTGCTTCCCTAAGACAAACACTATCAGTCAGGTTTCAGTCTGTCCATTTATTCAACTGCTAACCATCTCCTTGACTGCCCCAACACCTACCTACCTGCTGCCCCTGAGGATCAGTTTTATGTCCTAAGCATACATTATTTTCACAGATATTTTATTCTTTCCCATTTTGTTGATGTTTTCTGTACTCATTCTTCTTTCTCTATTTGAAGTCTGTTCTTGCTGGTTTTACTTTATTTATTTATTTTTTTATTATGGAAAAGTCCTAAAATGGGTAAGCTAAGAGGAAAAAGTAAGAATTAATTTATCAGATCCTAGAGGAAGGCAGAATCAGGAAGGAACATTTGAAAGCACATTTTTCCTTGGACTGCGTTGAAGGTGTCAGAAGTGTGTCAAATGAAGACTCCAAGTGAGAATTTCGAGGAGCCAGGTCTTCTGGTATCACCAAAGAAAGCAATAGTGCTAATGTCTGTATACACACACACACACACCCCATCACCACCACCCCCACACTTATACAGACACATACGTGCGCACGCACACTCTCACAGAGGCCATTGTTAATGGAGGACTTTCTCACCTAGATGAACTCTTTAAAATGTGAGACTATGCTGGCCGTGGTGGTGCTCGCCTTTAATCCCAGGACTCAGGAGGCAGAGGGAGGCAGATCTCTGTGAGTTCAAGGCTAGCCTGGTCTACATAGTGAGCTCCAGTCCAGCTGGGACTAAAGGGAGACCGACCATGTCTCAAAAAGAAATGTGAGAGGGCTGGAGAGATGGCCTAGCGGTTAAGAGCACCGACCGCTCTTACAGAGGACCCGGGTTCGATCCCCAGCACCCACATGGTGGCCGAGAACCATCTGAAACTCCAATTCCAGGAGAACTCCTGTTTCAGGGGAATCTGACACCCTCTTCTGACCTCCGCAGCATTGCACCACACGGGTGCACAGACTTGCATGCAGACAGTACATTCATACACATACAGAAATAAATAAATTAAAAAAAAAGAAATGTGAGACTGTGTTCCATTTCATCTACTACAACCATGATTTCTTCAAACTTCAGAGCTGACTCTCAGAAAGGCTACCCATTTATATATTCTGAAAATGTAGAAGTTATGGGTGGTATCATAGGTTTGAATGAAAGGGGTTCGAAATATGAAAGTATCAGTAGTGGTTCTATTCATTGCAGCTGTAGTTGGACAGAGGCACATAAGCACACATTCATTTATAAATAAGCTGCTGATAGAAAAACAATAGTAAGGAGATGGAGTCAGCCTCGATGTCTGTGAACAGATGACTGGATAATGAAAATGTGGTACATGTATACAATGAAATTTTACTCTTCCAAAATGAAATTATAAGGTTGGCAGGAAAATACATGGACTTAGGAAACATTGTATTTAGTGAGGTAACCCACTTTCAGAAACACAACTATTATGTGTCTTAGCATCTGCATACTATATATGTCTATGTAGTAGAAATGAATGGCAGGATGTTAGAAGGGTGGGTAATGAGACTGGAGAAAAGATGCTCTAAGAGAGGACTGTGGGGAAAACAGTAGAACAAATGGAATGGAGGAGTACTAGGGCCGGAAGCAGAGAGAGGGAGAGAGTGAATAGGGAGATGAAATGGGTCAGGAGACTCCACCAAAGTGAAATATGCCTGAAAATATCACATAGAAATCTGTCATTTTGTTAGCTAATGTTTAAAACAGAAAACAAAGTAATTTTAGAAAGAAAATGTGAATGGGTAGGTGTTGGAGATGTTGGGTAGATAGCCAAGAAATTTGGATAACTAAGAAGAAGAGAGCTGGAAGAGAAAGGAAGGTGATGGGCAAACATTATTAAATGAAGCAGTGATTCCCAATCCAAATGACTTTGGGGTTTGGCTCTTAATGAAAGGAAAATAATTTCATTCACATCTGAAGGGGAAGGTAAATGCCAAGGGCACATTGCCTAGTTAGATAAGCTACTGGGGTGCATAACTGGGCTGCTGTATACACCAATGTTGAGGTGCCGAATGTGAATTATGAGCAACTTAGGTATATGCTTGCCAAGTAGCAGTTCAGATAATCACTTTATTAATTAGATGTAATTAATAAGTAGATATAGCCAGGCATGGTGGTGCATGCCTTTAATCCCGGCACTTGGGAGGCAGAGGCAGGCGGATCTCTGTGAATTCAAGGCCAGCCTGGTCTACAGAGTGAGTTCCAGGACAGCCAGAGCTACAGGGAGACTCTGTCTCAAAAAGACAAAATAAATAAATAAATAAATAAATAAATAAATAAATAAATAAATAAACGTAATGAAAGCACATGGCTTTCAGAAACATGTGCTCATTTATACACATATGTACATTAATATGAGAGATATCAGGTTTGTTTCTTGTGCATATAGCTGTGTTTTTATCATGGGAAAGATTTATGTACATGAAATTGGAAAATTTCATATCATAAATTCTTTTAAAATAAGTTTTTATTAACATCATACATTGAAATATAATGAGATTTTAGAAGATTATTATATTTAAAATAGAAAAGAGCACATGACATCTAAGACTCATTATCTGCATTTCAGAGCGATGTCAGTTGCATTTATCTAAATCACATCATTTATACTAAGAAAAATTATATTAAATAAAATGAGCAAGTCAAGTATCTTATCTTTTATGAATCATTGTTTTGGTTCTGTAACTTGATGAGATTGCGGAGACCAGAGGTCCCAGATTATCAGAAGCTATGGATGTGATGACTGGAGGCTCAGCTCAGATAATTATATGAAGATCCTCCACAATGCAGCTCTAGTCACACAATTCTATGTCTTATCTCAGCCAGATGCTTTTGGAAAGGGCACGTTTTGAAGGTAATATTTTTAGTTCCATCAGAAAATAGATTGCTATACATTTAATTGAATGTACAGAAGTCACAAATCCAGCATATTTCTGACCTTTCTTTGTGCTCTTGTTTCATTATTAGAACACAGTTCTTCCAACTTAGGTTCTTCATTTGTGCTGGTAGAGCTTAGGTGTAGGCAGAAGTTCTGAAAAAGGAATGCTATGGATGATCCTAAAGGAAGGTGGGAATGAATCGATGTAGCCTTCTGAATAACAAAATGAACACCCTGCACACAGTCTTATCCACAACCCCACAGTTGGTCTTTTTTTTTTTTTTTTTACATTCTTAGAAGCTATTTAAGTGTCTTAAATGCAGGGCATTATCTTCGAGGCAAATTTCATCTATCACTAAGAACAATAGTTTTCAGAACACTCTGTTATTGCTCTATCTTCCCTATCAATAATAACTCTGCTTACTGGATATTTGTTTAATATCACAAAAATTTATGTGTCATATGCTAACCTGGGCTGTCAGTGGTTACAAAGATATAACATGTTTATTACTGTTATCAATCTTTATAATGTATATTTACTAAATCCAATAAAGTTTGAAGTATGTAATTCAGAGGCCACAGAGAATGAACCATCTTCAAAGGGTGACCAATGTACCCTAAACCAGCCCGATGTTCTCCTCTTTCCTCTCTGGATCCAGTTTAGGAATTATTGTATATCCAGTACACCAAGTTTCAATTTCTTTTCCAAAAGGAAGGCTATTTTAATTATGGTTTTAAAAGATTTCCTGACTATTGCTATATAGCAACCAATTTAGGGGAAAAGATTTTTAGTATATTGCCAAAAGAATCATGAGTCAGCAGAAGACATAAATTACAAGTGAAGCAAAAGGTTTAGCTCACATTTAATAAAGCCCTTCCCTTCCAAGTATGGGATTTATGGCTAGGCACCATTGGTCTGAGACAGTACATTGCCAATATTCCTGTGCAGATTTGCCAATATTCTGGTGAGATTTGCCAACAGACACCATCCTGGACCAGCTGGTCCAGTGACACTGAGGCCGGCTGCCATAATACCAGGCAGAACAAGGGGCTGTGGACTCTTGCTCCCTTCTTTCCTCCATTCTTTTTGTCCCTCCGTCTCTAGTTCTGCGCTGACTCACCTCCATTGTCTGGCATTGAACTATGGAAAACGCCCATCTAGAAAAATGTCAGATAATCACTGGGGAACATTTCCGAGGCTAGTGAGTTTTCTTCCTGTCCCTTCTTTGACGGTGAGCCCATTTTTTTTTTCTGATTATTTTCCTTTTCATTTTCCATAAACCTCACATTACTTATATGTCTTTTGTTGGCTATACATTCAAAAAATGTAGACTGTTTGGACTTCTTTAAAAAATCATATAATGAATACCTTATAATTGGGAAATGCTCTTTCAGCAATATATGTTACTTCCCAGATTCACAGTTTGAAACTTCAAGTCTCATAAAACCACACTATCTGGTTGGATGCTACCTGGTCATGGTTACAGATTTTATTTAGAAACATTAAGGTGCAATCTCATTGAATAGGCTGGGTTTGAATTCCTGATCTTCCTGCCTCAATCTTCCAAATCCTAGGTTTGCCATCAAACACCTAACTCTCAAGACCTCACTACTTTTATATGACATTTTGTATATGTAAATTTCTCTGTGTATATGGTGTGTGTGTGCGTGCGTGTGTGTGTGTGTGTGTGTGTGTGTGTGTGTGTGTTGGGGCTGGAGAGATGGCTTAGTGGTTAAGAGCACTGGCTGATCTTGCAGAGGACCCAGGTTTGATTCTCAGCACCCACATGGTGGCTAACAACTGTTTGTAACTTCAGTTCCTGGGGAATCCAATGGTTTCTTCTGACCTCTGTGGGCATTGTATGACATGGGTGCACTTATATACATCCAGTCAATACACTCCTAGACATAAAATAGAAATAATAAAATATTTTATAAAGTCATTTAATTATACTGTATATGTACCTAGATATTAATCACATTTTCTTTGGAAATCAAATGACTATTGGCAAAAGACCTCATTATATTAATAACTATCCTTTTTTGAGCTCACTTTTTTGTCTATGAAAAGAGCTTTAAAAACAGAGGTAGAGCATACAAATCTGTCTCAGGGTAGCATCCCAGAAGTCAGGCCTCTGTTTGCGCTTGTCTAACAGTCCCCCAATTGTAGCTTGATCTCCATTCACCAAGAATGTATCTAATTTTCTTTTCAGTAGAACTGAATTCTTAAGGCAGAATCTTGTTTTAAATGAATGATGTGTTATAAATCTTCAATTATTAAGACCATCTAATACTTAATCTAAATCTTCCCTCTTTATTAAAAAATGAAAATATGTAGAACTTAAGGCTCTGAAAACGGATATTTTGCAGGGACTGTAGAAATGGGCAAAATGTTCACTGACTCCTAGCACAGAAACCAACCTGTCTTTTCTCATCACTATCAAGAGAACAGCCCCAACCTTGGTGCTTCAACCTCCAGCTACTTTGGAATTGCAGTTTCTGCTCTTGGGAGACTTTGGATATTATTAAGTATTTTACTGATCCATATATTCTTATTTTGTTGAGTTTCTTTTACCTAAATTTTAGATTATTTAAATTTAAATTTTGGTAATTTCAGATCACTTTGATAAGCTTCACAAAGAAGAGCTCCTCTCTCTAGAAAAAAAAAGTGACTGTCAAAATTAGCACGAAATTCTCACAAGTAGTTTTACATGTATCTATTTTGTCTATGAGTGAGAGAGAGCATGGGTGAGAGAGAAAAAGAGAGAGAGTGAGAGAGAATACATGTGTATGCATGTATGTGTCACAGAACAAAGACAGCCTGCAGGAGTCAGTTCTTGCCTACCACGTGGGTCCTAGGGACTAAACTCAAGCCATCAGGCCTGGTAGCAAGCACCCTTACCTACTGAACCATCTATGCTCAGCTTAGTGGCCCTCACATGTGTTCTTCCTTTAAATGTTTTTATTGAGTTTCTGTGATTTTCATATAACTTGATGGTGTTTCGGTCCCCTCCCTTATCTAACTTTACTGCCCCTGGCACAATTTGTGTGTGTGTGTGTGTGTGTTTATGAGCCTATAGAGTATAATTTCAGTGTGGATCCATCACCGGAGCCTGGTTAACCTGCCAACAGCCCCATCCTTGAAAGGGACAGTCTGTCCACTTCCGAGCAGCCATCAGTTCCCAGTAGTCCCTCAGGTAGAGTTGGGGTTTCTTTCCCACTTCCCTGTATCTATGCTGGAATTTTGTCTGGTTTGAGCAAGCACACTTAAACCTCTTCAATGGCCCATTCAGTATTTTCAAGATCTGTCTGTATGATATGCAGTGTGTTTCCATTAAGCAAAATGATAACAGTCTCATCAGAGAAACTTCTTAGAAGGCGTACAGTTCTATCACACACATGTTTTATATATCAAAATGTAGAGCAGGTAGTATATAAAAGTTTGAGCAGCTGCTTGTTTCTATACCCCTCACATGCAGGGGATGTTCCTTGTTACATTTGACCTATTCCAATATGTGTAATCTTCAGTTAATCTTCATTTTGAGAATTTTTAAAACCTTTCAGCTTTAGAAATAATTTTTACTTTAAAACTTTTATTTATTTATTTATTTATTTATTTGTTTATTTATTTATGTGTATGAGTGTTTTTCCTGCATGACTGTAACTGCATTACATACTTGTAATGCCTACAGATTCCAGAAGAGGGTGTCAGATTCCCTGGAGTTATGTATTGTTGTTAACTGTCATCTGAGTGTTAAGAACCAAACCTGGGTCTTCTGCAAGGTCAGCCAGTGTTCTTAGCTGCTGAGCCATTTCTCCAGCCTCTAAAAATTTTATAATTAAATTTCTTCTTTTCTATAATTTTGTGTATATACACATGCATATCAACCACTCTTACCAGCTACCTCCCTCCACTCCTGTCTACTCCCCCTTCTCCCCACAAATATCTCACATTAATGTGTGTTTATTTTGTTTTGTGACCCACCAACTTTAATCGGGATTGTTTGTAGGATGGTGGGTTTGGTGATATCCACTGGAGTCTGGTGGGCTCAGCAGTGGGTATATTACAACTACAGGCAGTGGTTTTCCCCTTTTCTGAAATCTATCAATAGCTAGTAGTTTAGTCAATAAGGGTAAGACCTCATCAGTCCCTCCCCCTTCCATGCTGACTGATAAGGCCAACCTTTTGTTGGCCCAGTGAAGATGTGAATTAATGTTTGCAGTGGTTGAATAAAGTCTTGAGAATGACATTTTGCAGTCCTTCACCCTGTCTTCAGGTTCTTACATACTTCTTATCCTCTCTTCTACAATGTTCCCTGAGCAAGTCTCGTTTGGAGTTTAGTCCTCAATGGCCGCTACTTCTCTGCATTGTGGGCAGTCATGGGTCTCTGAATTCACCACTGTTCATTGCAAGGAGAGAACCTTCTGCTTTTTAACTAAACAGAATGGAGAAATTCATACTCCTGATGTTTTTTTTATTGGATCTAATTGTCATCACATCTACTGAAAAATGCCACATGGCATTGTAGACAAATTGCTAAACAAATGCACGCCAAAAACATGGCTGTTGGAAGACCTTTAAACAATGATCTAGTTCCAGAGCATAGCAATGTCCAGCATCAAGAAATACTCATGACCAGTGCAATGATCAGATGCGATCATGTTGTAAACGGGGAAGATTTGGATGGCTAAAGAAAAATGATTTCTGGAATTGTATAGTATAAATAAAGAAAGAAAATATGGAAATCAGGAGCTAGTGAACTGGCTCAGCAGTTAAAAGCACTGACTGCTATTACAGAGAACCTAGGTTTGAATCCCAGCACCCACATGGTGGCTAACAAACATTTGTAACTCCAGTTCCAGGGAGCTATCCTTCTTCTGATCTCTGTGGGTATTACACAACACAGGCGCATTTACATACCTTCAGGCAATACACTCATATACATAAAATGAAAATTTTAAAAATTGCAAATCAAATGCAGTTAAGCAGACATAAGACTTTGTAGACACAGCCACCTGCACATAAAGACATACGCAATGATATCTGTATTTCTTTATTAATGTGTGGAAAAATATGCAAAGGCAGTATATCAACCTGGGTTTTATTAAACCAAAAATATCAATTTTCTCTAATTCAAATATCTAAGTGATAACATTATGAATACCTATATATTTAAAATTGATAATTTGAGTGTATCTATATTCTTGGAGTTGATTTTTATTTACAGAAAATAGTATTGAGATTCAAAAAGTGTCCTGGATGTCTGAACTTCTTTATGCTTTGAGAAGACAGTTAGCTTTATGTTTAATGTTTTTATTAGCTTTCATAGTTACCAATAAACATTTCAAATTTCTTGGCATATAGATACGTTTATTTTTACCAAAACCCAACAAATGTTGATAGCGTTTCACATTTTATAAAATATTCGGAACCTTTAGTTGCTTTAAAATGAGATAGCACATGTCAAAATACAATTCTCAAAGTGTTAAGCACAATTCTCACAAACATAGATACTAAACACATGTTGAGATTTCATTTGGCTCAACCAGCAGGTTGACAAAGCAAGTTCAAGATTTGCATCCATGGCTATAGCAAATCAGACTCATAAATTTTGGTGACAGCCCTGAGGGAGTCCAATTTTTCCTCTATAAATTCTTTGATTTACGGAATCCATTTATTTATTTATTTATTTATTTAATTTTATTTATTTTTTTTATGTGTACGAATGTACTGTCTGCATGTAGGTTTGTGCACCCGTGTCGTGCAATGCCGCGGAGGTCAGAAGAGAGCATCAGATTCCCCTGGAACTGGAGTCAAAGACGGTTCTCAGCCGCCATGTGGGTGCTGGGGATCGAACTCGGGTCCTCTGTAAGAGCAGTCGGCGCTCTTAACCGCTAGGCCATCTCTCCAGTCCCTACAGAATCCATTTATGCTGAAAACTCTGTCTAAGTAATGTTTCTGGCATAAAATGGATCCCTTTTGTCCTGGTAACTTAGGCCCGTAGTTCTTCACTATGTACTGGACTCATCTGAATGGCATATTAAAGAGATTACAGGTTCCACCTCAGGGTTTCTGCAGAGCTGCAGTGGGATTTGGGAATCCAGGTAACAAGTGCCCACTGATGCTGCTGTTCTCACTGTGCTAATTCAAGCAGAGGCTTTGCCTGAAGAGCAACTGAAGCAGTGGTATTTTTGGTTAACTCCTGAGGAAGTCCTGGAAGCCTCTCATTGGCTCGTCTCATTTCCATTATGCCATTTCCGTTTGCCTTTTCTGTCTTATCTGTACACAGCAGACCACCTGCACCTATGGTTTCCATTTCTAAGTCTTCCTAGAACAGCTGCCTCCCATGATAGCTCCTGTATTTGAATCTCAAATCCTTCATAATGATCAAGCATCCCCCGTCCCTTGCTTTCCCCATAGATAACTGGCCACCTGATTTGTCTTATTTCTATCACTGATTTCAATTTCATTGCCATTCAGGAAGAGAAGGTTCCAACTCACTATAAATAAAAAAGTGGGGACAGGAGCAGTTATCACTGTGAGCTCCTCTTAGAAGGGGGAGGGGCTTAATTTTTGCAAGTTTGGAAATATTAGGAGTGTTCATATAAATCCAATCTGAGTTTTTCTAAAACCCCCTCCAAGTCCAGTAGAAAATGTTTGCTTGCACAAACATGCTGATCAAATAAAAAAAAGAAAAAGAGGGAATAAAAAGAGGAAATCCAGTCTGGTTTTGCTGTGATCTTACAATTCATCCCCCCTTCTTGGCCCCTACAGTCTGATGTGCCAACCTCTTCCACAAGAGTCCCTCAGCTTTGGAGGGGAGAGTGAGAAAGCCAGTTTTTTTTTTTTTTCTGAGGTGGCACATCAAACTCTCAAGACTATCCAAGTTCTGTTTGCAATGGGCTGGTGGGTCATTTAGGAATCTCCTATTTAATTCTAGTAATAAAACACAAATAGTAACAAATATTAAAGATTTATGACAAGTTACTCTCTGGGCACAGACACATATGCTTGGATAATATTTTGGTTGAGTCATTATAACTCTTTGACAAAGGGGTGCCAGAAGCTTTCTAACGTGGTTGGTAGAGCCTCCTGACATTAGGAGGAACCAAGGCCACAGTGTCAGCCATGTGTCATACCCCACTGGGGAGTGGGCCATACATCCAATTGGGATGTTTTTTCTTTCCTGGCACACATTTATCAGGCTGGCACTATTGCATTATATCTTCTTTGACATGTAGAATGTAGTACAAGAAGTCTGTAGTAAAGCTTCAGATACCATTTCTTTCCAGCAGTTTGTATAGTGCTCTCTGACACCATGAAGATCACCTGTTGATTTGCAGTGCAGGGTCTCAGCATATATATATATATATATATTTGCTCTTAATCACGTCATGTCTTCAGCGACAGGGTCATACTGTCCATTTTTGTGTGCACCCAAAGTTATAGGCTAATGGCCTTTGTTTGGGGGGGGGGCTTCTAAAGCCTCCCTGGCCAATAACTCCTGGTAGGGCAGCCCAGAGCTGGCAATGAAGACTTTTCTACCAATGCTTTTTATTTAGCTGTAGTGCAAAATTGCATCCTAGACAAAGGAGGTATATTCCTTCCTCCTCCGTTTTTGCAACTGCCACTACAATCAGAGCAGCCTCTCTTGTTTCCCAGACCCCTAAATCCAGATTTATAGTTTTCCAGAAGGCAGGAGTTGTATCACATACCTATAAACAGGAACCCTGCTGAAGAGGTTTACCATAACCTTTCAGACTGTCTCCGTCTGGACTGCATACCACTGGTTCAAGGAGGTAGAACCCAGCTTTTCCTGAGTGAAATTGTCTTGTTATATGGAAAATAAATGTCAGAATTATCACTAATATAATACAGGGATACATGGAGAACATTTGCATCCATTTAATCTAATAGCTGTAACTGAGACTCCAGTACAAGTAAGGGGTGGGTTGGAAAATTAAAAACATTTCTGTATGACTAATTAGCTTAAACATGTTACTATTTTCTGTTCAGAAGATAGCCATACATTTTAATCTTATATAGAAGGCTTTTAGTTAGAGATGGTGCAGTTATTTTGAATATACCACTATAAAATAAAGACTTTGAAGTGCCCTTGTAAATCTTGGGGTAAGTTCTAGATGACCAAATCTCTCCAAATGTTCAGAGATGTTTTACATGGGCTTGGCAAAAAGCTTGCCTATTCACTCCAAAGATGTTTTGCTTAGTGGTCAAATGTCTTATATATAAAACATAACTAAATGCCGAAATAAATGGCTCCCCGGGACAGAAATAATCATACCTTTGAATTAACTATTATCCTTGAGGATCAAGAACCCTAACGGGATTTATCAATCTTAGCATACATGGGCATTTATTTATCAGTGAGCAGGTTACCAAAAACCTTGCCTCAAGTTTCAAAGGAATGTAACCAGAAAGTAGGAAGAGGCCATATGTGGTTAGTTGAGCACTGAAACGATGTTATATCTTTGTGATTCCATTATTTGGTGTATCACCTTGTTTAGTTCAGATGTCTCTCTGTCTATTCTTTGCCCAGCTGGTCTGTCTAGTGGACAGAGTTGGGTATTAAAGTCCCCTGCTACTAGTGTGCTAGTGTCAATCTAGGCCCTAAAGTTCTGTAATATTGTGTTTATAAAGTTCAGTGCACCTGAATTTGGTGTGTATAAATTAATGATTGTGATATTGTCTTGGTTAATTGTTCCCTTGATAAGACTGAAATGATGCTCTTTATTTGTTCTTAGTTTTAGTTTGAAGTCTATTTTATCTGATATTAGAATAGTGACTCCTGCTCGTTTCTTAGTGCCATTTGCATGTATTATTTTTCCATCCTTTCACCTTGAGATAATGCCTGTCTTAAAAGGTGGGATGGGTTCCTTGTAGACAACAAAAAGATGGGTTTTGTTGCTTAATCCATTCTACCGGTCTATGTCTATTAATCGGAGAATTCAGTCCATTGATATTTGGAGTTATTATTGAGAGAATTATATTACTTCCAATCATTTTGAGTTCTGATGCATTCTTGCCCTAGGTTTTTATTTCCATAGTAGGAGTATCATTTATTTTCTGGTGCTTGTTGGTTATAGTTGTCCCTACCATTCTTTGTATTGGTTCAAATATTCTCTGAAGGGATAGCTTTCTTGACAAGAATTCTTTCAACTTATTTATGTCATGGAAGATTTTCCTTTTTCCTTCAATTATAATAGACATGTTTGCTGGATAAAGTATTCTGGGTTGACATCTATAGTCATTTAGAGCTGGGAATACTTTAGACCAAGCTCTTCTGGCTTTCATTCTTTGCAATGGAAAATCAGCTGTAATTCTGATAGGTTTTCCCTTATAAGTGATTTGTTGTTTTTCTTTTGCTGCCCTCAGTATCTTTCCTTTGCATTGAACATCTAGTGTTTTTACTATGATATGGTGTGGGGAATTTCTTTTCTGTTTCTGTCTACTTCGTGTTCTATGTGATTCTTCTATTTGTGTAGGTATCTCTTTCTTTCTCTAATCATGTTTATAATTGTTCTTTTAAGATCTGTATCCTGAGTATATCTAAGGAGTCTTCACTATAGGGTTCTTCAATAGGGCTATTGGTCTTTGGCAGAGGTCCATTTGAGTTTTTTATTTTGGTATTTTGTCATTGAGCTTTAGGCATTTGGGTTGCTTTTGTTGGTTGTGGTTCTAATGTGAAGCTTATGTCTTTGTTGAGCTTAAGACTGATTTCTGGTTATATTCTTCAGGTGTTTTGTTTGCTTTTTAATTGGTGTACAGGTGTGGATAGTTTAGGCTTTAAAATCTCATCTGTATCTTAGTACTGGACAGACCAGCACCCCTCACCCAACCAATAAATAGCTTGCCCAATGGCTGGAGCCACACAACACCCAAGCCAGCCAAACCCCTCAGGCCTGTGGAACCCAAACCCCAAGGGCCCCAGGTGCTCCTGGTCCTGTGGGCTGGAATGTCACAACAACACCTCCGCTGCTGTGCAGCTAGAGTCCCCATGCCAAAGTGGGGTGAGCCCCAGTCACCCACCCAGTGAGATGGTGAGATGTACTCACAGAACCACACATGGCACCTGTGGTCTGCCCACAGGTCTGCCAGGGCCACTCCTCAAGGTCTGTAAGTGGGTCCAGTGGGAGGGAGGCTCAGCAGGTTATCCCTGCTGTCTCACAACACTCTAGGGCTAAGCCATGTCTGGAGTGCTGAATTGTAGTCACTAAGTATCCAAGTGGCCTCTGCTAGTAACTGATTTGTCTTTTTTCTGGGATTTGTTGGAAAAGAGCTGCTCAGTCACTCCTAGTAGGTGGTGTGGCCGGAAGTGGAGGGAGCCCAGTCCTCTGTGTCATTCAAATGGAGCCTTGAGAATGTGTGTGTCTCTTTCTAGGACCAAGAAACCTCCTTGCCCAGGGCACTCTCAGCTCAGAGGCTGTCCCCTCGGTGGTGCTTCCTAGATGGTAAGTGTTTCTGGATCCTAGGGACTGGGCTGGGGCAGGCAACAGGGCAGGGCTTGGCTAAAAGTGAAGCTCTGATTTTACCTAAAGCTTATTCAGAAAGCCTTTCAATGTTGGTATTTGCATTTCAAACGATATAGACTTACTGATGGTGTTGCTGACCTTCCTGAAGTCATTACGGTCAATACAGGATGAACACAGCATTAAATCCTTTAAGTTGACAGTTCCCCTATATCCTCTCCTTTTCCTAAAATTGTTGAGTGCCTACCTGAAATTAGTGTAGGCCAGGAGCTAGAGTCTGCGATCACAAAATAGGTTCTAATTTTTGTGGGTTTTTTCCCATCTATTAAAATATTCATATTGCTTTTGTAAGATGGTCATTTCAGTAGATTGCACACATTTGTATAAATAAGACAGGTCAGTGGCATTTGTATCTTCTCTGCTGAGCATGACCTCTTGTAACACATAATGGCTTAGCCATCATATGATTGTTTAATGAGTCGAGTTGCCACCTCAAGCATTTTTCACCCTCCTAGATGCTGCCTAAGCAATCCCCATATCGCATCCAGTTATCTATATTGCAGTAAGTTCCTGCTCATCTCCCACCCAGTGTAGCTAGCCCCAGTCTCTGTTGTCTGAAGGAGACCAACGTGGTTTCCCTGCAACCCCCCTTTTGTTTACCATTGTGGCCCATCTAAGAGGACACGGGGTGGGGTGGGGGGTCGGATGGGTACGGGTGGACAGTATGTGTGAGATATATTCAGTTACACAGATGGGTATGTGTATCTATGAACTCTAATCCATATTAACTAGGATGCAAGTTTTTTATTCCCACTTAGCTGACTCTGGACAGCCCTCTATTCCATTTGGGCCATAGCAAGGAGAAGCATTCTCATTTATCACTCCCAGAGTCCAAGAGGAATAGTATGTATGTAAGGAAACCAGGAACATTTACATAAGTCGTTGTGTTCTGAATACAGTCTTAGATAAAACTGTAGTGCAGAGGATTGTTGTAACTAAGATACTATTTTACCACAGAAAGAATTCTGTTGAAGACTTTATTGTGACCATTTAAGTTTAATGTTTTTAAAGTTAGCATACAAACTGATTAGTTTTGCTATCTGGTGAAAACCTTTTATGATTAACATCATGGCTGAAGCCATAAATGAATCCATAGGAGCCAAAGTCCTTAAGGGGCAGATGTTGCTTTAGCCTTGCTCCTTTATTTATTAATACTTTACTTATTATTTTTATTTTATGTGTATGAGTGTATTGCCCACATAGGTTAGGGGAGCACATTGGGTCCCCTGGAACTAGAATTACAGATGGTCATTAGCCTCCATGTGGGTACTGGCAATCGAATGGGGTCCTCTGCAAGAGCAGCCAATGCTTTTAATTGCTGAATCATGTCTCCAGCCCCAGCCTTGTGCTTTTAAAAGCAAAACTTGGACTATCTTGTTTCTTAGCCCATTTTCCTTCAGAGAAAGGCACATTTTAAAAAGCTGTGATTTTGCCAGGTGCATTGGTGCATGCTTTTAATTTCAGCATTAGAGGGGCAGTGCCAGACAAATTTCTGTGGGACTGAGGCCAGCCTGGTCTACATAATAAGTTCTAGGCCAGGTGGTACTACAGGAAGACCTTGTCTCCAAAAATAATTTATGATTTTGAATGATCATTTGTATTATTTTCTCTTTTGTGTTTTGTGTTTGTGTTTGTTTTATGAAAACTCTCATATATAGATTTAAGTGAGGAAGAACATTTATTTTTAATACTAAGAATATTCAAGGGGCTGGAAAGGTGGCTCAGTGGTTAAACAACGTTCAGTTCTTCCAGAGGACCCATATTTGATTCCCAGCACTCACATAGCAGCTAACAACCATCCAAACTTCAGTTCCAAGGGATCTGACACCCCCTTCTGGCCTCTGCCCGCATTGCACGCACATGGTACACCTACCTATGTGCAGGCAAAACACTCATACACATAAAATAAAAATTATAAAATATTTTAAAAAGAATATTCAAGGAACTGGAGAAACCATCTAACTATAGTTTCTTTTCTGGGTTTATTTACTTAATAAAACATTGAGTCCTTGCTGTGGTAAAAAGTCCCCTGCTAATTCCTGGAGATGTACAAAAGTAAATGAAACAAGATCTTTTAAAAATACAGGCCTTTCAATCTTTAGTTATCTCTGAAGACAATCTCTGTAAGAGGTTTAAGCAAAATGTCAGTGGGCATAGGGTTAGGAGCAACTGACTATTTGTAGGTAATTGGGTGGAGGAATAGTTCATAGAGGTGGAAGTATTTGAGTGGATTTTCCAAAGAGAAGTAAGGAATATGGTAGACGTGATGGGCAAACACTTTGGAAGCACAGGAATAACAGAGGCCAATGCATGGGAGTGATGAATTTTTACTAGTGGATTTAGGGACTGCCTACTGGTATAGCCAGCCTGTAACTTAAGGGTTTTGTTTGCTGCTGCAGTAGAATGGGAGGACTGTAAATCTGGTAACAAATACGGATGACTCAGAATGCCCTGTGAATTTCCCTCCCCTAGCAACTTCTGCTGACCGCTTTTATCGAATAGACAGATCTCAGGTAAGTTTCTTTTCAGTTTGTTTATGAAAGCAAAAAGTTCCCAAGTCAGCATACTGTAATGATAGTCTCATAGCTCTTATTAACAGAAATATTAAAATGAATTTCAGAATGGTATTCATAAATACCATTCTAAGCCACCATGTTTTTACTCCCTATATGTTTTATGGCCTATGAACTCAATGAAATCACTTGACCTGGCAAATGAGGACACATAATAACTTGGCCTATAATTATTATCACAAGTCTGCACTCTAAATTTTCATTCATGTGGTACTTGTACTCTCTCCAAAGCAAAGCTTATGCCTTTTAAGTACAGCAAGTTCCTGGACAAGTGGGACTCCTGAACCAAAGGGATTCATCTCTCCCTATTGCCGTCTGTCTGCTAAAGCATTGATTCAGGGAGGGTTAGTAACTGCTTAGGATTGTGACACAACAGTAGAATTGTACTGTATGTTGCAGAACTTGCTCTTTCTTGTGACCAACAATGCTCTATTCCATTAGTCTGTAGGCGATAGATGTGAATGCCCTGATAGTCTTATTTTTCTTCCTTAGGAACATTTGCACTTTGTGATGGAGATTTCCCATGATGAGGTTTTTATTCTTGACCCTGATATGGTGGTATCACAGCAGGCAGGGACACCTCCAGGAATGCCTGACCTGGTGGTGGAGCAGGCCTCAGGGTGAGTGTGCTTCTTCTTCTTTGGTATCAGCATCAGGCTGCCTGCAGGGTGGACTCTGTGTGCTTTGGCCTTGGACTTGACATTCATTGACATGAAACTCTTTTGGAATATATATTTCTTTCTCTTTGCCTAAAGTAAGGTGCAGCTATTTCTGGAAGACTGACTTCTGAGTGGCTCTATAGCAATATCCATCCCTAACAAGATTTGTATCTTGTCTGAACTGTCTTAACCATTATGCCAACATTCCCTAACAGAGCTAGAAAATACTGTTTATTGCATTTGTGCATATATATTTGTTGTTCTATTATCCAAATAAAATATTGACACAGGTAATTTGACCCTTTTCCTCCTCCTCCTCCTCCTCCCCTCCTCCTCCTCCTCCCCTCCTCCCCCCTCCTCTCCCCCTCCTCCCTCTCCTCCTCCCCTCCTCCCTCTCCTCCTCCCCTTTCTCCCCTCCTCCTCTTCCTCCTCCTCTTCCTCTTCCTCCTCCTCTTCTTCCTCCTCCCCCTCCTCTTCATCCTCCTTTGTCTTCAGCCTGGAGTGTCTGACACATACAGATTTCTCCTGGCACTCTTATATTATTTATCTTACTTCATAGTTATCTTAATTATCTTAAGTGCTCTGTTTTGTTTCCTCGTTCTGCGGTGCAAATAATAGTACATAATACGTAGAGAATTGTTAGATGAGTAAATACATTGATACAGGTTAAACACTTAGACTACATTTTGGCACTTGATAAACATTCCTTACATATTATTAAAATCATCATCATTTCATAATGACACTACAAGTGAGGTTTTGTGATTATACTAAATTTATAGTTAAGAAAATTGAAGCCTACAGGTTATATTGCTTCCCAATATTGAACAGATAATTAATGGAAAACCTGAAATTCAGTTATGGATTTTTTTTTTGATGAAGAGTCCATATCTTGAAGCTAGAAGAACCTTTTTTTTCATCTTGACATGCTTTAGAAAAGTTGTCAGGTTTTAGAAAGATAAAAAATTATCCTCAGGTTTTTACAACCATTATCTCCTTAGTGATCTTGTGCATATAATTTAAACAGACATCTATACACCCAAAGAATTTAGTCAGTATTAAAGAAAAAATTCAAACATTATTGAAAGAATATTAGAGATAAAGTCAAAATTGAAAAATTAGTTGAAAAGTATAGAAAATGAGGTGGATCTAGGCAGTGTTGGGGGGTATTAGAGATGGATATGATAAAATACATTGTATTCAGTTCCAAAGAATTAATAAAAATGTTTAAAATGCCCACATAACTTATAGAAAGAAATTCATTTAAAAAGGGACGCTTTCTTTTTTAAATACATTTTATTGAATTTTTGTGTATTTCCTACATAATCAATCAATCTTAATCAATCTTAATCCAATCAAGTTAATCATCTTTATACCCCCTTCTCCATTGGCACCCTCCCTGGAATTCATGTGTTGTGTCATTTGTGTTAGTCCTAGTGTACAGATTAGTCTCTCCAGCCATTCCTCAGTGCAAGTTCATACAATGAGCTCTAGTCAGCCTCTCCAGACTCCCTCAAGACCAGCTCTTCCTCACCCAAAGTAATAAGCTGCCAATATTTCTTTAGCTAAGATCGGAGTCTGCTGCCCATTTCCCCAGTTCCATGCTGGGTTTTGTCTCCTTGAGTCTGCTCGGGTCTCGTGCATGCTGACACCATTGCCGTAGGTTCATATGAGCAGGGTCTCAGCAGTTTGTAGAATTCTACTTCCATACCATCATGCATAATCTCCTTGGCTCTTACAATCTTTCTGCCCCCTCTTGCACAATGTTCCCTGAGCCCTGGGTGAGTGAACCGTAATATAGGAGACCAGTCCATGGACCCACACCCTGCAGACTCCTCATCTTCATGGTTTGGACATTTATGACCTTTTGAGTTCCTGACCCTCTGTTGCATGAGGGAGCTTCCTTAATGAGAATTAAGAGATTCATCAGTGTCCTCTTGGCTCCTTGTTCTATGATGTGTAAGGCTTAGGTATAGAGGTTGCATTGTAGACATTCTACTTATGCTTGGGCAAGTCACGGATATGTGTGACCAGTTGTGGTACTCTGTATAAACCACTACTATGTTCATAGTAAAATCAGGGTGCCTGAGCTCACTAAAGTAGCCACTACCTTATGCCATCAAAATATCATTAATATGTCTATGTTATTTAAAATATTTAGCAATTCAAAAATATTTATTTGGAGTCTTATGTATCTGGTAAACATGTAAGAACAAATAGTCTCAAAAATAAAAATGAACAAAAATATCTCCCTTTATAAAGTCTAAAAAATGTCAGTGGCTCATTGGTGTAGAAGGGCTGATGAATGAAATATGGATTGTCCAAGAAAGCACATATAGGCACTCAAACAGACCCTCTATCTCCCCATACAGCATAAACAGTGGACTCACCAGAGGGAATCCTTACCCCTGTTTACTCCCCGACCCTCTCTCCTTCCTTCCTTTTACCCTTACTATCCTCCCTTCTTTCTTACTTTCCTCCTTTTCTTTCTTTCTTTCCAATATTTTGTTCTCTCTCTCTCTCTCTCTCTCTCTCTCTCTCTCTCTCTCTCTCTCTCTCTCTCTCTCTTTCATCTCCCACTCCACTTAGCCAGCTGCCATCCAAATGCTGTTTGGGCTCAAGAGTAGACAGAAGTGGCACTGTGGGACAAAGAGCTGTGCTTAGGAAGTCAGAGCCAATGACATCAGAGCTGGGCTGGCATGATGCAAGTGGCTGAGGGGGTGGCATGGGCGTACCAGGGTTGGAAATCCAGTCTGATGTCACATTGTACTATCGAAGGTACGGGTGTTGCTTTGGAGTCCACCCTACCTTACCAGGACTCTCACAGTGATCTGACGAGGATGGGAGCCACCTGCCAGCATAGCTCTGCACTGTGTTTTCTTAGTCTCTCCATGACTAGCAGCCATCCAAAGGGAGAGTTTTGTCTTCGGTTAGAGCCTTGTTAGCTTAACTCCAAATACCAGGCAGCCTGAAAACCCACTAGAACTTCCATCCACCCTTGATTTATCATCAGTTGCTTCCTTTGGAAATAAACCAGAAATGAAGAAGAAAAGAAAGAGAATGGGCTTTGATATATATATATATATTTTTTATGTGTATGAGTGTACTGTCTGTATATAGGTTAGTGCACCCATGTCGTGCAATGCTGCGGAGGTCAGAAGAGGTCAGAAGAGGGCATCGGATTCCCCTGGAACTGGAGTTAAAGATGGTCCTTAGCTGCCTTGTGGGTGCTGGGAATCAAACCCGGGTTCTCTGCAAGAGCAGTCGGTGTTCTTAACAGCTGAGCCATCTCTCCAGCCCCAGCTTTAATATTTTCTAAATTACATTTCTATGCCTGGTTCCATTAATTCTTTATTTGTGTCACATGTAGTAGAATGACTCCATCTTCAAATTCAGTTAGCTCATCTGTAACAAAAGGGGCTCAGACTGCTGAGAAATGATAAATGACAAGAATATACCCAGTAGAGAGAGGTTTCACTTTTTATACCTAGAGACAAGAATCATCATGAGAAAAATTTGAAAAATATAAGCATTAATTCTATTGTTCTATTTCTTGTCCCAGACTGTCAGACTGGTGGAATCCTGCCCTACGGAAACGCATGCTGAGCGACAGTGGCCTGGGGATGATCAAACCCCACTACGAAGACTCAGATATGAAAGATCTCAGCCACTCCCGAGTGCTACAGTGAGTCTCTTGTTGTCTGCCTTTGTCCACTGTCATTGCTGGGGGAGGATCTCACACACATGCAGTTCACTAACAGGAAAGATTTTGTTGCCAGTGGTGCTCAGGCCTCACCTATGTCACTCTGGGGCTTGGCATTATATTTACGTCTCTTGGTTGCCTACTCTCCAGGTCCAGATGGGTCTTTCTTTTCTATATGTCTGGTTCGTGAGCTCCACTGAGACTTGAATGTGGGTTGGTAAACATGTTTAACTTCATGAGTATTTTCTTTACTAGAGGCCAGTATTTGTCAGATTCCTCACACAGCATGTCCTGGAGACTCATCATGAAGGGACACACAGACTTTCATTTGTGTTTCCTCGTGCATTTACTGCTTCCTTTATCACAGTTTCTGACCCTATGCACGTGTGCTTTCTGTAATATTGCCAAGTAATTTTCTTGGTTACAGTGATGTGATATCTTGTCAGCCTGATACAATCTAGGATGGGAAGAGAGTCTCAGTGTGGAATTCTCTAGATCAAGTTGGCCTGTGGGCATATGTATGAGAGATTTTTCTTCCCTTTTTCTTGGTATTTTTGAGGCAGGGTCTCCATTTTAGTTCCAGCTGTCCTGGAGCTCTGTAGACCAGGCTGGCCTTGAACTCACAGAGATCTGCCTACCTCTACCTCCCGAGTGCTGGGATTAAAGGTGCATGCCACCACGCCGGCTAAGAGAGATTTTTCTTAATTGTATTAGTTGATACAGGAGGACCTAGCCTAAAAGTAGGCAGCACCATTCCATGAGTTTGGGGCCTGGAGTTTATAAAAAAAGAGAGGGCGTTAGTTGAGCAGTCAGGTACATGCACATTGATGCATTTCTCTGTTCTTGAGTGTGAGTAGATGTGACCAGATGCTTCAAGTTCTTGCCGTCTTGACTTCCCCCCAATGAGAGTCTTGTAACCTACGATTGTGAGCTAAAATAAGCCATTGCTCTCTTAAACTGTTTTTGTCAGGGTACTTTATCACAACAGAAAGGCTACTAGGACAGATGGGTTGTGGTTTGTGTGTGGCTACAGCATCTATGAGGAGACACACAGTGTGTTTGTGCATGAATCAACATAGTCAGCCTCCTTTTGCCTCCGTCTGATCAAGGTTAGAGCTTTGCAGCAGCGTGAGCACCTTGTGCCCAGCCAGTCCTCCCGTCTACCCAGTTTTTGTTGCCGGAACACGTTCTAAAGTGCAATCTTTGATCACAAATAAACTTATTCGCACCCACTCTTTAATGCTAGGCCAACCACCCCCACCTTAGAAGTTAGCTAAGTTTGTGAAATTGGGATTTTCTGCAGTCCTGTCCAGGGTCCTAATGAAATGGTGACACTGGCTTTGTAACATATGATCTTATCTTTTGAGAGAATGACAAGATTACTAAGGTGTTTAGAAGCCCAGGGTGAAATGAAGAGGCAAGACACTGCATTGTTTCTAAAGAAAACACCAGAACCAATTTCCTTATGACAAAAGGAAAAAAATGAGAAAAGTGAAGCTTAATTATTTCATTGGCAAAGGTTCTCCTCAGATACCCTGAGGGCAAAGGGAGACTTCATTTTAATTACTTTTCTCTATTAGCTCTTATTTTCTTAAGAGGAGAAGGGGAAAAATGAATTGCTATGGATTTTCTTTTTTTTAATTAAACTGTGTTGTTGGTTTCTGGTGGCATTTTGATTGCTTACAATTCAGTGTTTTTCCATTTGTACAGAATTGGGGCTGGAATAAAGATGAGTCACCCATCCATGAATGGCTAAATAAGTGGCCATCTATCTGTGGGCAGACTTATTAAAAAATTAGAGTTTTAATTATCTGCAGAAATGATTATTAAGCCGTTACAGACCAGTTGAGTGTTTCAGTGTACTTGTGATTTTTCCAAAAAGTGGACTGTTATTTCAATCTAGTTTTCTGTGTTCAGAATTTTCTTTAGAAAACAGACATGTATACAGATCATAATATATGAAGTGATTGTTTCTGAGCTAATAAACATTCTTCCCCCAAATCACAAACACATGTACTACTTCACATAATGGCCCAAGTTCTTAAACCCTATGTCTACGTCAATTCTTGGATTCTCTTTGGGTTATACAACCATCTCTGTGAGTCATTGCAGACACCAAAATGTCTTTACATGAAATGGTGCAGTGCTTGCTTATAACTCACTTCTAGATTCTGTTTACTGCCCAATATAAAGTGTATACTATGCAAATAATTATGTTACTATATTATTTAGGGATGAATAACAAAAGTCTGTACATGTTCAGTACAGACAGTATTTGATTCAGTTCTTTTGACATGTGCTTGGTTGATTCCATGGGTCCCTGGCCACAAAGGGCTCACTGTTGTGTCCTTTTAGGGATTTCTTTTAATTTTAGGTTGATCTTACCAGCTGTCAGGTTTCACGGTCATGTCTAGTACCCATACTGGGCACTTTTTATTGCCAACTTGGGAAGAGGGAACCTCAGTTGAAAAAATTCCCCCATCAGATTGGCTTGAAGGGATGCCTGTGGAACATTTTCTTGGTTGCTAACTGATGTAGTGGAGACTCCAGTCCCCTGTGAGCAGTCCAATACAGGGGCAGGTGGTCCTGGGCTGTATAAGGAAGCTTGATGAGCACAAAGCAGAGAATAAGGCAGTCAGCGATCCAGGAAGCAGCGCTCTTGCATGATTACTTCTTCACGCTCCTGCTTGAGCTCCTGCCTTGACATCCCTCAGTGGTGGACCACACCCAGATGCGTAAGCCGAACAAACCCTGTCCTCCCCAAGTTGCATTTTGTCAGTGTTTTATCACAGCAACAGGGTGAAACTAGAACTTTCGTGTTTGTTATTATTGCGTCAGCATAATATGTGGATATGATATGTGTATGTGGGCATGTGAGCTAAGGTACACATTGTTTCTTCTTTCACCTTTACATGAGGTCTGGATGATCCAATGCAAAACATCAGGCTTGTGCTTCAAGCACCTTCACCCATGGAACCATCTTGTTAAAAATTAATTTTAATTGAAATTTACAACTTTCATACAATATATTTTGATTGCATTTAAATACCCTCCTGTACCTATACCCCACTTTTTAACCTCCCACCAAAATTATTTCTGTACTCATGTAGATAGACAGATAGATGGATGGATGGATAATAGATGATAGATGGAGGAGGTGGAGGAGGTAGAGGTAGGCATTGAACTCAAGTTCTCTGAAAGAGCCTTATGTGATCTTAATCACTGAGCAATCTCTTTAGTCCCTACTGAACCATATTGCTGACTCTAGCTTAATTTTTAAATTATGCTGTAGTATATTTAACACATAAGTATGCACACATACACATGCATACACACATATATCCACATACGTATATAGCCTGTGGACTCACTTAGAAAGCAAACAAGTTACATTCAAGAACTTACTCCAGCCATTGAGTGTTTCCAGCCAAACCTCCAAATGCTGGACAGAGGCAGCTCATCCCCACTGGCCTCTGTCTGTGTTCCTGACCCTCTGAAGACACATGACTGCATGGACACACGGATTATTTAAAATCACATTAAAAGAAAGATCAAAAGCCAAAATCAAATAAAATATCTTAGCTCAACTTACTTAATCATCGTTTAATGTTTTGAATTATTATTATGTCCCTTAATTCCTTGGGTGGAACATCTTTTTATCTCTTCCTAAGATTACCTCTGATATGAATATGTGTAATGGAAGGTTATGAAAATATCTAACAATGTTAGTAATAGCTACTAATGATAAGATACTTACTTGTTTTGTATTCTAATAAAATTGTCTATTTTCCAACATTTAAAAATTTTGCTATTGCTCAATAGGTGAGTAAGCTGTAGTCAGAGAAAGAAAAATAGTTTCCCTAGGTCACCCCCCAGTAAGTATAGTTTGAACTGAGGTCAATTTGACTAAATTTCCACTTTGCTACTTTATTTTATTAAAGGAACCATGCAAAACCAGTGTCCTCAGTCCCAGAAATATTTACTTTGATTTATATTTCATTTGAGTATATATAAAGTGCAAAATCTAATAATACAGAGGTACTGTACATGCACATTAAATACACAACTATAAACTTACCCTAAAGCAAATAAAAGCTGAGAATTAATATTAAAACTTCCATTTTGATTTATAAAAAATATTGACCATGGACTGGGGAAAAAGAAAAAAAAATATTGACCAGGACTATAGTTTAATGATATAGTCTATTGGTTAGCATGTGTAAGGCCTTGGGTTCAATCCTTGAAATGGAAATAAAAAGTTTAAAGTGATTGTAATAGAAAATACAGTTGGGAGAACTTCTATTCAAAAACATTATATATAAGTATTAAATATTCCTCACTAAACGAGTGGGAACACTATAAAGTAGGTACTTGTCTACCAACCACCTTGACTCTGTGTTATTTTGCTGTGTTTGTGTTGCCCTTCAATCCATAAACAGCATATCATAGTATAAAATGTATAATATCGGCTGGGCGTGGTGGCGCATGCCTTTAATCCTAGCACTTGGGAGGCAGAGGCAGGCAGATCTTTGTGAGTTCAAGGCCAGCCTGGTCTACAGAGTGAGTTCCAGGACAGCTGGGACTAAAGGGAGACCCTGTCTCAAAAAGACCAATAAATAAATAAATAAATAAAATGTGTAATATCATAAATTTATTTTCTATTATATTATGTTTTAAGTGTTTTGTCATCCATGTCATACAATACACATATTTTAGGTCTTGACAATTTGTTCAACATCATATATTCAAAATTTATTCCTATTGTTATATGTAGGTTTTTTATGATTATATTTTCTTTTTTCCCTTTCTTTATTGACATTTTGTATATTTCATACATCATTTTTCATTACAATTTGGATACCTTCCCCTCTCCCTGCCCCTCCCCCACCCCAGTTTATGCATTTTGCCATACATGTCTTGCATCTTTCTCTCAGTGTTTCCAAGGATTTTTTTCTGCAGAGGCTTGTTGTTTTGAGCAGAATTTAACTGCATCAGTCAGTTCTTTGACTCAGTCCTTATGTTATTGTTGTTCCCTCCCCTTTGTATTACTCCAGATTATGCCTATATAAACAACACATATATATCAAAATTATGACATCTGGGAATAAACTGTATGTTAATTTCTGAGTATGTTTTGAGGTTCACATTTGTTCCCTTTAATTTTATATTACTCTAGAATATGAATACATATCTTCCACCTATATACAGTAATTACAATGATTGAATATAAGTGGTAGGTCAATTCTAGAGCCCATTAAGAGATTGACATTATAACAGTACAGTTGCTTTCAGATACAAGGAAATATAATAATAAAGTTGTTCAGTTTGCCTACCAACTGGGGATTTGGTGTTAGCATCCACAAATGAGGGAAACCATTTGCTGTTTGTTTTTCTGGGACGTTGTTACTTCACTTAGCATAATGGCTTCTAGTTCCATCCATTTACCTGCAAAGTTCACGACATCATCTTTCTTTACTGCTGCATAGAACTCCATTGTGTAGATGTACCACATTTTTCTTATCTACTCGTCATTTGAGGGGCATTTGGGTTGGTTCCAGCTCTTCACTATTGTGAAGAGAGCTGCAGTAAACATAGCTGCGCATGTATCTCCGCAGTAAGATGAGTCTTGTGTGTATATACCCAGGAGTGGTATGGCTGGGTCAGGTGGTAGGCTCATTTTGAGTCTTTTAAGGTTTCTCTACACTGCTTTCCACAGTGGTTGTACAAGTTTACATTCCCACCAGCAGTGGATGAGTATTCCCCTTTCCCCACAACCTCTCCAGCATTTGGTGTTATTTTCTTGATCTTGGCCAGTCTTATTGGAGTGAGATGATACTTTAGAGTGGTTTTAATTTGCATTTCCTTAATTATTAATGATGTTGAACACTTTTTAAGATGTTTCTCAGCCATCTTTACTTCCTTACTGGTGCAGTATCTGTTCAGCTCTTTACTCCATCTTTTGAGTAGGTAATATGTTTTCTTCTTTGTTTTTTAAGTAGTTTATATATTCTGGATGTTAATGCTCTGTCGGATGTTTCAGTGGCAAAGGTTTCCTCCTACTCTGTAGGTTTTCTCTTCACTTCCTTGATTGTTTCTTTAGCTGTACAGAAGCTTTTGAGTTCGATGAAGTCCCACTTGTCAGCTGTTGTCCTTATTTCCTGTGCAGCTGCTGTTTGATTTAGAAAGTCTTTTCCTTTGCCTATATCTTATTGGTTGCTGCCAACTTTTTCTTCTGTCACCTTCAGGGTTTCGGGTTTCAGGTTGAGATCTTTGACCCACTTGGAGTTTACTTTTGTACAGGGTGAGATGTAGGGGTTTAATTTTGTTCTTCTACAAATGGTGAACCAGTTTTGCCAACACCATTTGCTAAAGATGTTATCTTTCCTCCATTGAGTTTTTTGGCCCCTTTGTTGAATAAGAGGTGGCTGAAGTTATATGAGCTCAAGTTTGGATCTTCAGTTTTGTTCCATTGGTCAACAGGTCTGTTTTTGTGCCAGTACTATGACTATAGCCCTGTAATATAGCTTGAAGTCTGGTAAAGTAATCCTTCCTATATTGCACTTTTTGCTCAGGGTTGCTTTAGCTATTCAGGGTATTTTGTTTTTCCATATGAATTTAAGGATTTTTTTCCAAGTCTGTGAAAAAGCTCATGGGGATTTTGATTGGGATTGTATTAAATCTTTATATTAATTTGGGTAGAATGGACATTTTTTACTACATTAATTTTTCCAATCCATGAACATGGGAGGTCTTTCCATCCTTTGATACCATCTTCAATCTCCTTCAGGGTTTTAAAATTTTTGTTGTAGAGGTCTTTGGTGTCTTTGGTTAGGTTTATTCCCAGGTATTTTAATTATTTTGAGGCTATGGTGATTGTGAAGGTCTGCTTATATTCCTTCTCCAGTTGCTTATTGTTGGTGTAAAGAAAGGCTACTGATTTTTCTAGGTTTATTTTGCATCCCACCACTTTACTGAAACTTTTTTTATTGTTATTAAACTTTTTCCATAGGTCACACATCATTTCTCAATCGAATCTAGAGTCACTTCCCTTTCCATGCCTCCCACCCGACCTGAGTCCCTGCACTCTGCCATACATGTACTGCATCTTTTTCTGAGTCTTTCCAGAGATTTTTTTTCAGTTCTTTTGTTGTTGTTCTCTCCAACTTGTATTGCTACAGTATATATACATATATATATGCATAGTTATATGTATACATAAATATATACATATGTACATATATACATACACATATCACTTGAATTGGAGGATTTTTTTCCCCAAAAGATGTCATGTTTTCCTTAAGGAAGTGCTTGAAAGTTCCTCTTTGGCAATCCCAAACAACCATCAATCCTGCACTTTTGCTCCACATTGGGGTCTTTCCCTCTCACGGTCCCCCCAAATGAAGTCCTACTGAAACTTAATCATTTCTAGGAGTTTTCTGGTGGAGTTTTTAGCATCTCTTAGGTAAACTATCATATCATCTGCAAAAAGGTATAGTTTTACTTCCTCTTTTCCGATTGGCACTCCTTTAATTTTGCTTTCTTGCCTTATTGCCCTAGCAAGTGTTTCAAGCACTACACTGAAGAGGAGTGGTGATAGTGGACAGCCTTGCCCTGTTCCTGCTTTTAAGTGGAATTCTTCTAACTTTTTCTCCATTTAGGAATATGTTGGCTGTGGGTTTCCTGTATATGGCTTTGATTACATTGAGGAATGATCCCCCCAGTCCAATTCTCTCTAGGATTTTAAGCATGAAGGGATGCTGGATTTTGTCAAAGGCTTTTTCTGCATCAATTGAGATGATTGTGTGGCTTTTGTCTTTCAGTCCATGTATGTGTTTTATGATATTTATTGATTTACATATGTTGAAACATCCCTGCATCTCTGTTATGAATCCAACTTGGTCATGATGGATGATCTTTTTTATGTGGGTCTGTATGAGATTTACAAGTATTTTGTTGAGAATTTTTGTATCTGAGTTCATTAATGAGATGGGTCTGTAGCTCTCTTTTTTGGTTGCATCCTTGCCTGGTTTTGGTATTAGAGTGATGCTGGCTTCAAGGAATTTGAGATATTTCCCTCTGTTTGTATCCTTCTGAAAAGTTAGAGTAGTAATCTATAAGACTTAAAAAATTTTTTTTTATTTTTATTTATTTCTGTATGTGTATGAATGTACTGTCTGCATTCAGGTCTGTGCACCCCTGTCGTGCAATGCCGCGGAGGTCAGAAGAGGGTCTCAGATTCCCCTGGAACTGGAGTTCTCCTGGAATTGGAGTTTCAGATGGTTCTCGGCCGCCATGTGGATGCTGGGGATCGAACCCGGGTCCTCTGTAAGAGCGGTCAGCGCTCTTAACCACTAGGCCATCTCTCCAGCCCAATAATTTATAAAACTTTTAAAGAAGTCTTCCAACCATTACTACTCAAACTTTTCAGAAGGATACAAACAGAGGGAAATATCCCAAATTCCTTCTATGAAGCCAGCGTGTGTAGGTTTTTAACAACTTTATCTGGTAAAGAATTTATAACAAAATATTCTGTGATTTATTTTTCCTATTTTGATATTAATTTCTCATATTTTGTCATTTAAAAATTACAGCAAGCATTGTGTGTACATGTATATGAACATAATTGTGCATATGTGGCTACATGTGTGGGATGCCAGAGGCCAGTATTGAGTGTTGGACCCTATTTTTTGGCTGTTCTTTGAGACAGGGTTTCCCTGTAGCCCCAGCTGGCCTGGAACTTGCTATGTAGACCAGGCTGGCCTTGAACTCACAGAGATACACCTGCCTCTGTCTCCCAAGTGCTGGGATTAAAGGCGTTTTCCCATGCCCAGTTCAGCTTGCTTTATTGAGGCATTCTTTCATTTGCTCATTGCTGGAACGTTCAGCTCGGTTGGCTGGCAAATGAGTTCCAGAGATCTCCCTGTTTCTACTTCCCCAGTGCTGGGATTACAAGCACCTACTACCATGTATTTTTATGAAGTTAGAAGAGATAATATTCAGGTCATTATGCTTGATTGCATGGCAAACATGCTACTGATAAAGCCATCTCCTCAAGCCCATAGCAAGCATCTTGAAAAAAAATTCCCTCTGTGCTGCACAGTATATATGTAGTTCCAACATCGCTTGATATTTCAAAGTTTATGTCCCCAGTAGGAATACTTATGAATCAATACACGGAAAGATCCTGGGGAAGTATTGCAGCAAGATTGGCATCTGTTCATTTTGGCTTTAAAGCCTTGGTCAGCTTGGAGATAGATAAAACTGAATTTCAACATCTTGTTGGTGGTGCTAAGTAGCTGTCTAAAAAGAAATCAAAAGAGAAACTTTAAAGTCTTATAATGAAAATATTATTTATCAGAATTTGGAGGACATGGCTCACAGAATGATTTATGGCTCCAAATCCATTTATCAGTGAAAAATTATTGCATACAAATGTGGAAAGCATTTAATCTGACAGGAGACTCTTAGTAAAGAATAAAGATACAAGATGGGAAACACACAGTGAACAGATAAATCAATAGCAAAGGGAATAAAGTAAAGGACCAGGAATTAATTTTAAAAATAATGATTCTGTGAGACTATAAATAATAGAGGCAATATTCTGAGAAGACTTAGTTTTTTAAAAAGAAAATGGAAAAAAAAAAAAAAGAAAAAATCCTAGTATTTTCCCAGGCTACTCTAAGGCCCTTCCACATTTGGTTTTCTAGAATTTTCTCATCTTTTTTTTACTGTTTTAGATGACTCAACCCATGATCTTCTTCAGAAACAGCGAGGAAGACAGAACAGAAGGCATTCTAGTCCAGTCGCTGGTTGTGTTTATATTGTATACATTTAGAAACTTTATTATAATTATCAGGTAGATTTGTACGCTCCCAGTTCATACACAGGTCGTGCATGTCGTGCATGAGGCACTGTGATTCCAAAGAAGGCTAGACCACACACAGTATCTTCAAAACCTATGAACAGAGTTGCTGACAATCTTGGAAGAACTAATTCTGAAAGAAATTAGTGAGAAGCAAATAATTCACATTTCCCTGTTAGGATCATAAATGAATTGGCCTCAAGATTTCAAAAAAAAAAAAAAAAGTTTTCAGTGTCTAACAAAGTTGTATTTAAAACATGGCTGGGAGCTAGGATAAAGTTCAATTGATAGAATGTGCAAAGCCCTGGGTTCCATTCCCAGGACTGGATCAGTATGTTTGGTTTTGCTTAGGAGGTGGAGGCAGGGAATTAAGAACTGAAAGATAGGGCTGGAGAGATGGCCTAGCAGTTAAGAGCACTGACTCCTCTTACAGAGGATCTGGGTTCGATCCCCAGCACCCACATGGTGGCTGAGAACCATCTTTGACTCCAGTTCTGGGGGAATCCGACGCCCTCTTCTGACCTCTGCAGCATTGCACGACACAGGTACACAAACTTACATGCAGACAGTACATTCATACACATACAAAATAAATAAAATTTTAAAAATTAAAAAAAAGAACTGAAAGATCTTCCTTTGCAACATATCAAGGTAGAGGTCAGCTTGAATTACAGGAGATCCTATCATAAAAAAAAAATAACATGGTTCTGGAATCATCTTTGTCTTTATCATTAATTGTTCAGCCACTACTGCAAATAAGACCATATTTTATTTTGGCAGAATGCTTAAAAGGATGTATTTGATTTAAATTATGTTAAATAATCTATCTGATGCCCTCATTATTTGGTTCTATGAGATTTGAAACAACATGGCACATTCTTTGTGAATGTCCTTTGAGAAAAGGGAAGACTAATCTCTGAGTCATGTGGACTAAGGGTAGGCATGTCCAGGAGATGTTGCTTTAGTTTCCAAACAGCAATAATCTTCCTCCAGGTTTTATGCTCTTTAAGTTATGAGAAGCTCCTGAGTTGATGGAAAATATATATTTATTTATATATTTTTTTTCACATAAATTTATTTATTTATTTATTTTTAACAAATCTAGACCCATGTTCCCGCTCATTCCCCCACCCCGCCAGAGCTCATGCATTCTGCCAGACATGCTTTCCATCTCTTAGTCATTCTCAATATTTTCCATGGGGAAGTTGACTGTTTTGAGCAGAAGTTCACTGTTTCAGTCAGTTCTTTGATGCAGTCTTTTCTGTTGTTGTTGTTGTTGTTGTTTCCAAAATGCATTATGCCCAACTGCTTTGGACAAAAGCTCAGGGGGCCCTATACAAGAAATACTTACAATTGGGTAATTTGCACTAGCATCCACAGATGAGGGATACCATTCGTCGTTTGTTTTTCTGGGACTGTGTTACTTCACTCAGCATGATGTCCTCTAGCTCTAGCCATTTTCCAGCCATACCACTCCTATACATGCACGGCCATGTTTATTTATATTTTTGTATCCTTTCATCCTAATTTTGAAATACCTAGATGAAGGACTGCCTCACAAGTCAAAGGGGAAACACTTGGGCCTGCTTTCAGATCCTGAGTAACAGTATCTTTACAATAACAACCCCATGACTTAACACTAATAAAAAGAGAAATTGAGCTTTTTATCAAAACATGGAGATGCCTGAGTCTAAGTACCTATCTGTTACCTGCTCAGCTGAGCAAAACTGATGGATTTCTGTGATTGGCAAAGAACTTCATTTTTTAAACAAGACATAGTGTTATTCAATCTTGAACTATAGTGTGTGAGGTCTGATTTATGATTCCATTTGACTTCTTTTTTAATTGAAGCTTTGTGCATTTCATACAACATTTCTTAATCAAATTTACACCCATTCCCCTTCCTTGCCTCCCATCCCACCAGAGCTCATGTGTTCTGCCATACATGTCTTGCATCTTTTTGTCAGTCTTTTTAAAATTTTTCAATGCAGAAGTTTACTGTTTGGGGCAGAAGTTTACTGTTTCAGTCAGTTCTTTTTTTTTGGGGGGGGGGTGTCTTTTCGAGACAGGGCCTCCCTGTAGCCCCAGATGTCCTGGAACTCACTCTGTAGACCAGGCTGGCCTTGAACTCACAAAGACCTGCCTGCCTCTGCCTTCCAAGTGCTAGGATCAAAGGCATGTGCCACCATGCCCAGCTCAGTCAGTTCTTTGACCCAGTCTTTTTTGTTTTTGTTCCTTCCAATTTGTATCTCTCCAAAATATGCATATATAGATGCCATGCATATGCCAAAATTATGATGTCTGAAAATAAATAAGTTAATCCCAAAACATGTTTAGGGATTCATATTTTAACAATAGAGCTATATACATTTAGAGAAAAATATTACTTTACATTCCTACATCACATAGCAAGTTGATGAGTGACATCAGGTATTATATTTATCACAAAAGAAAGAAACAAGAAGAATTTCAGTTTGCCTTACAAATAGATATTTGGTGCTAGGATCCACAAATGAGGAACACCATATGTCATTTGTTTTCTGTGTTACTTCACTTAGCATAATGGCTTTGAGTGCCATCCAATTACCTGCAAAGTTCATGATGTCATCTTTCTTTACTGCTGGATAGAATTCCATTGTGTAGATATACCACATTTTCTTTATTCAGTCATCAGTTGAGGGACACTTGAGTTGCTTCCAGCTCTTCATTGTTGTGAAGAGAGCTGCAATAAATATGTGCATGTATCTCCATGATAGGATGAGTCTTATGGGCATATACCCAGGAGTGGTATGACTGGTCAGGTGGTAGGCTCATTTTGAGTCTTTTGAGAATGCTCCACACTGCTTTCCATAGGGGTTGCATGAGGAAACCTTCACCATTTGACTTCTAAGACTGCTAAGCAAATTAATATTGGGTACTTTTAGTACCCATGATAGTCAGTGGAAATATAAGCCTAACTAAGAAACTCTTATAGCTGTTGAAGAGCTTATAGTTAATGGGGAAATCTTACAGAAACCAATGGATTTAATTCCTACTGATAAATGTTATATTGAATATATGAAAAGATAAAACTAGAGAGCACAGATTTTTCTATATTATATTCTACTTTTATTTTTCTTATATGAAAAGAATTAATGTGGGGCTGGAGAGATGGCCTAGCGGTTAAGAGCGCCGACTGCTCTTACAGAGGACCCGGGTTCGATCCCCAGCACCCACATGGCGGCTGAGAACCGTCTGAAACTCCAATTCCAGGAGAACTCCAGCTCCAGGGGAATCCAAGACCCTCTTCTGACCTCCGCGGTGTTGCACGACACGGGTGCACAGACCTGCATGCAGACAGTACATTGATACACATACAGAAATAAATAAAAAAATTAAAAAAAAAGAATTAATGTAAATAAGCTCAAAGAAAAGCAATATGCTTTTAAAGGATTCTTAGGCATATTTTACTGGGCTATTACAAGTGATCTGACAAATGCCAGCTTTTCCTTTATATAACCAGAAATGTCCCTCAGATCATTGAGATCACTCAGTGATAAGTTAGCATCACTCTAACTTATCACTGTGTTCTTAAGGAAATCTGTGTGACTGAGAAACTATTTAGGTATACCTGAAACACATCATAATTCTTGAAACCAAAAGAAAAATGGCCTTTCTATGTAATTTATAATTCAGAATCATGATATAAAGAAAACAGCCCTAGAAAACTCCCCCAATCTCTGAAGTAAAAACTCAGATGCTTTGGATTGAGTGTAAGAGAAATAGCTTCACACAACTCTGGGTCTCAGCTGATTCTTTTCTCCAGTTTCTTCTGGGAACATTGGGTTATGCCCTGACCCTAGCAAAAAGGGTGATTGTGCTTACTGCCAGAGTTCCAGGTTCTCAGCAGGAGATGAGTGATTGGGGAAGATTTAGACTATAGAAATATTCTTAGAGCACCACAATCAGATAAGAAGGAGAAAATTAATCTTCTTAGTGGGATGTGGGTTTTGCTGGAATATGTCTTAGAGAGGGAATCAGTGCTGTCAGAACAGAGATCAGCCTTGGCCTGCGTTTCACCAAGATACTTGAGTGTCACCCCTGCTCACCTTTGACCAGTCTAAATCGTACTTACCTTGAGTGATCACTCCAGCTGGAAAAAAATGCAGAATGGCTGACATACATCTTCTTTTGTTCTTCCTTATCTCTGCCTTAACTCAAGTAGTTACCTTCTCTAGCCAAACACAACATAATATTCTTCCCTATCCAATGAGATAGTCTTATCTTTTTATGCCTTTTTCAAAAAGTTCTGCATACTGAGACCCTATGCCACTTGGGAGAAAGTCAGTCATGCTTCCATTCCATTTTAAAGTTCAACTAGTAGAAAAAGCTATCATAGATCCTTTGTGCACACATATGATTTTGATTGACATTGCAAGAAAAAAAATACAAGGCTAACATACATTTTATTGAAAATGGTACTAAGAAATTCTGACCTTCCAGTTTTATGAGTTTCAAGTTTTGCCAACAATCACAGCACCAGGAAACATTTTTACTGCTACGTGGACCCCTTCTTTCATTTGTAAAAGTTGGTAGCCTGATCTACTCACACTTGAGCAACATTTGGAACATGGGAAAAAAGCAATTAGAGCTTTATTTAAATTATATGAGCTTCCTGAATGGCCAAATTGTGCATTGCTAGCTGCATCCCGAATACATATTGTGTTATACCTAGAATAGCAGGGATGTGGCTTTCTGTGTGCTTATAGGATGAATGGATGGATGCTTGATACCAGAGAAAAGGTATATTGGGGCTGGGTGGGGCAGGCCTGCCATTCCAGCTACTCTGGAATCTCAAGCAGGATTGCAAATTCAAGGACTGCCTTCCACTAAACCAAAAATAGACAGGTGTCTGGTGTACTACTGTAGTAAACCCAATACTGATCACACAGAAGTAGCAATAGATAATAAATATATAAGATGTTAAGTGCTTCTGTGAGGCTGTGGTATCCATTTTTATGGTACAAACTTCAACAAAAATATATTTGATCTAGGGAGATCATGTATCAAAATAACAAAGGATGCCTGCCTTAGAGGAGGTGTTGGTATTTCACAAGTGAGTAAGTGCCAGGTACTTGGAACAATGGGCACCACTAATGATCTCAGTGATATGGTCAAGTAGCCAGGGAAAGTCGTGCCAAGATGCCTATGTTGTGAGCCGTTTACTATGCTATGTCCCTGGAAACTTTAGTTTTTTTCAGTTACTCAATCATTGAAGTGGTTTGGATGCTTTTTGAATGGAGAAGGAGTTGAGTTCGTACATTGGACTCTATAAACTGTCAAAAAGTTCTACATGGAACAGAATCCTGGAACTTTTTCATATGTGTATCTGACCAAAGACAACAAAAATCTAGAACAGACTCAGGCATGGGGCCAACATAGGCAGAGAGATGCCTATTTTGGGATTACCAAGTGGGCTTAAAATAGTGGACTAGGACTCCAGGGAACTGATAAGAACTTTTAAACCAAAACAGAAGAGATTTATTTGTTTTGGGCATTAAGGGAAGCTGGCCAAGTGGTAGAACCTTTTTTGACAAAGTTGCTTTGGTTTTGTCTAAAACTAAGAAAGTGGTAACTTTCTCTTCCCTCAAATGTAGATGCTAGGATAGAGTTAGGCCAATACAATAGCAGAGTGATACAAAGGCTATCTGGCATGGGGGATGGGTACATACCCTGTCTTGCTTCCTCTGGGACCACCGCTGAGCTGGCAGTCAGCTCTCTAAGATATCTGCTTCTGTATAGTTGGTCCTCTTTCTCTAATCCAGTCACTGGATCATTCCTGGGGGCCTCAGGGAAACAGGGTGGCGTTGGCTCTCATCATTTGTGATGAATGAAGTAGGGATGCAGGTTGGGGAGGATTGCATCCAAGCACAAACAAGTGGCCATCCATCCAATGAATGTTAGTTCTATAAAACAATGGCATGTCTCTCCTCAAGGGCCAAGTTTTTTTTCTTTAAAATATTTTATGATTTTTTATACAACATAATTTGATACTATTTAGATCCCCACCCCTATCTACAAAGGGCCAAATTTTCTATGCACAGGAGTTAAAACTCAAGATTAATAATAAATCCTTTGAGCATTCTGGGCACACGTCCATGCTGTGAGGAAAGTGGGCAGAGTTTCACTGGGATCCAGAACAATTATTTTTCCTTAAATGGAAGAAAGTCCAGTCCAGTGCTGAGTCAGCTGTCAGGTCAGCTCGTTCTTCTCAGAGCATCACCCTGATCTGCAGAGTCCAGATAGCTCAGGGTGTCTACCTTGTCACTGGACAGGGCAATAGGAGATCTGGGCGACAAGAAGGAATGTGGGAATTACCTGTTGCGGTCAGTACTAACTCTGACAGTCACAGAGGGGAAATAGCTTGTGCTTATGAAGGAAAGTCTGTCTGCTATAAATACTCACTTCTGCCCACTGCTTGGAGGCAGCGCCCAAAGATACCCCTGTCCCTGTTTACTGTATCACTGAGGGGTGGTACAGCCCCCACAGATACCCCTGTCCCTGTTTACTGTATCACTGAGGGTGGTACAGCCCCCACAGATACCCCATCCCTGTTTACTGTATCATTGAGGGTGGTACAGCCCCCACAGATACCCCTGTCCCTGTTTACTGTATCACCGAGGGGTGGTACAGCCCCCACAGATACCCCGTCCCTGTTTACTGTATCACTGAGGCGTCAGCTCACTGCTGGCTCACTATTGGCCTCTTTATATCTCTGCCACCGTGGAGAGGGTAAGACGCCTCAAACAAAGCAGGTGAAGGAAGTACTTAGAGAGCAGGGTAGAATTCCTGGATCTCTCCGTGCTGCTTGCATCCCATCCTGTTTGCCTGTGTTCTCAGAGTCCAGGCCTTGCTGTTCTGAGGTCTGTTTCAAGGTTTCAGTTGCCCTCTGAAAACCTTCTTTCCTTTCTTGACCTTTCCTCCAAAATTACTTGTCAGTTCATCCGCTGCTTTTTTCAAATTTCCACCCAAATTCTTGTTTTCTCGATGGATTTGTTTTGGGTGAAAGATTGGATCAAATGGATCTAGATTATGAATAATTGATCATTTTTAAATAGTTCTAAAAATGCCCGTGCATCCAGGTGGTGGTGGAGACTGGTTCTGTAATCTCTCGGTAGGTTTAGGTGTGGGATTAGAGACATTATAAAGATGCCCAAATTACCAGTGGGAGTGGTGGCCGAGGGTGTGACGAGTATGAAACTTTTTGGAGAAACTTCTGGAATCTTTGAATCCACAACTTGAACAGACCAAGGCTCATCTTTACAAATTGGAAAAACTACTTCTTCAAAATCAGGGAGATGAAGACCAGGTTTTCTCTTTTTCTAACTTTTCTGAATCTTGAACTAACCAACATGCACCACGACAGCAACTAGCCTTCTGTTAGAGTTTCCTGCAGTCAAGTTGGTTGTGAGTCTCACTTGCACTAGTCTCTGCATTTCTTGAAAGTAGTTCTGAGTTACAGTCCTTGGTAAATTGTCCTGAGCATCTCCCACGGAATGACTGGAGCTAAGCTTATAGCAGCGATATCCAAACACTCAGCCAATCTGTGTTTCGTCTGTGGAGACACCTTCCTTGCTTGCTCTCAATATCGCTGAGTTCTTGGTCCTCTTGAGTATATTCTCACAGAGCTTCTCTCCTGTTTGAGGATGGCTGCTCTTGAAAAGGAAGGTTGGAAGGAGGCAGACTCTTCTGAGATAGTCATTCTCACTCCAGCGTCACTATAGAGTGGGGTATTAACTCCTAAGCTGGTCATGGCATGGAAAACCTTTTTGCTCTCCTATACAAGGAAAGCCAAAATACCTCCCAGATTTACCTAGTTGTTTTTCTTCCATTTTCTGCAACTGAGTTCAGAGTCTTTACTTGGGCTTCATAATTAGCTATGAGAGTCTCTCCATTACCAGGCAGAACACCAGATAGATAGATAGATAGATAGATAGATAGATAGATAGATATAGATATATAGATATATAGATATATAGATATATAGATATAGATATATAGATATATAGATATATAGATATATAGATATATAGATATATAGATATATAGATATATGGGCCATTCCCCAGGCTCTCTGAGTTTGTCTCCTTTGGTCTATCTTAGAAGACTATGCCTTTTCTCTTCTGTTATTCTCTTTTTAGGAAGCTGACAAATGTTTTGCTAAGACTGATTCCTGCAGTAATGCTCAGAGACTTAAAATACTCACATATAATATGATGGACATTTTCCTTGCTAATAAGTGGGTAAATTCAGAGCTGTTTCTTTCTCTTATCTGTTCCTTGTCCTTGTTGAAGGTATACTTCCCCCCATTCTTCCTTATGCCTTCACCCAGACTTTCAGTTCATTTTGTTTGCATTCCTGAAAATGAACAGCAGGTGGCAGTACAATTTCAAACTCAAAGAGCAGGCAGGGGATTCAGCAAATTAATGAATTATATTCAGATGGAAAAGCAGATTGTAGAAGGCTAAGGGTGAAGCTGCTGTTTTCTTAAAGCCCAATATACCTAAGTTCAGGAATCTATTAAAAAAATAAACGGTATGTTTCAAGCACGGTTCACATAGGGATCATCAGTATGTTTGCATAGGGGGTCTTCAAGACTGAGCAGTAAGGAGAGGGGAGAGAATGAGTGGGCATTAGCTTCCAATGAGGACCTCATCAAGCAGTGTGCATGACCATGCATTCTGGGAATCTGAGTCTTTACCTCTACAATGGGGCCGTCTCTGTCCTGACTCTGCTCTTCTCCAGCCCCTCCCCTGTGTTGGGAGTGACTGTTACCTTTGAGGCCAGGCCCTTTGGCTTTCTCTGAATGGGCTTGTGAACTCTTGAATAGAGAGTGTTTGTCTTTGATCTCAATTGCCACTCTGTGTGGTTGCTGTAACGCTCTCATTCTCCAGTGCTCTGTGCTTTTGTTCATTGTCTTGGAGAAATGGGCATAATTAGAAGAAACAAAAGCAAACAAAGAGGGGTTTATATTGTTGATGGGGATTCTCAGTGCTAGGGATTTCTGGTTCTCTTTTACCTAATTAGAAATGCTTTGTGGAGAGAATGATGGCTGCAATGATGTCCCATTAATCCACTGTCTCGCTGTTTCTCCCTCAAGCCTACAATGTGATACCATGGAATGATGTCTCGGGAATAAGCAACACACACCTTTGATGGAAGCCCAAGAGAGGAAAGCCATTGCCTAGAAATAATAACATATAGCCCACTTTCAGAGAATATTAAATCACACCTAGGCTTCCTTGATTCAAATGAAGATTCTTGCTCATCAGCAGCCTCAGGACACTAAGTCTGTGTGATGCCCCTTTCACAGTGAAAAGGAGGGAAAACAAAGATGGTGTTTGTACATAAGTAATGCAGACTGAAAATCTGCCTGAATGCAGTGCCCCAGGGGAAGTAGGTTTCCATGAGAGACTTCTCGAGGTTTTCCCAGGAAACCAGAATAATCTCTCAAGCATGGAGCCAGGTGACCAGGCCTGAGTCTTCCTGTAAGTTCACCATGGGAACCGAATATTATCACGTGGTAGTCTTTACCAAGAGAGGCTGGAACTTCACCAAAGTGTGAGAAGCATAGACGAGAATGCCCCAAGAAACTCTCAGAACTGTGATCAGGAACAGAAAAGAAAGACAAGAAAAAGAAAGGAAAGGGAAAGAACACCAAGTGGATAAGCCAGATACCAGATGCTTTTCCTCTTCCTGAATAAGACCCTCCATCACCCCATTCCTATGAAAAGGGTTTCTGTTTGCTACATTCCTCATTCTAAAGATAAAGATAAAGAACCAAGGCAAGCATGAGAAAAGGAATATTAATAATGTCCATGCATAGAGCTGCTTCCAGCACGGGTTCCAGCATGGGTTCATGGAGCCCATGTACTCTTGTCTCACTCCCCAGTACAGACGCTGCCTCTAGGTTTATTACTTGCAATATGCTATATGGAGTGTAGGGAATGCAGTTTCCTTGATTTCTGTTGTGAATTCATCCTGCCAGTTAAGCTTGTGAGCCCATCTGCCTGTGCCATAGTTCTCCCTTCCCTTCTAGTCTGTTCTCCTAGAGAAATATCTCATTGCTTGCATGTGTCACGTGCCTTTAATCCCAGCATGTGGTAGGGAGGCAGAAGCAAATCTCCCTGAGATAGAGGCCTGCCTGGTCTACATAGCAAGTTCTAGGCTAGTTGGGGCTGCAAAAAGTCTCTCTCTTTCTCTATCTATCATCTATCTATCTATCTATCTATCTATCTATCTATCTATCTATCTATCATCTATCTATCTATCTGTATATACATATATAAATGTATATTATATAATATAAATAATATAGAAATAAAATATTTTTAATTAAACATAGTAGTTGTACACATTTATGGACTATTGAGTTAACTTTTGCACATTATACAAGTCTAATTTGATCCTTGTATTATATGTAGATATCTAGTTTTCCCACCAGCAGTTACTGGAGGCTGTTATTTTTCTCATTTTCTTTTCTTTTTGCCTTTGTTGCAGATCAGTGGAGCACAATGAACCAGTTCAGTGGTCTCTTCTGGGTTCTCTACTCTGCTTCATTTCTGGGTCTAGGTGTCTCTTTATAATACCAATGGCATGTTCTGCTCACTATATATTTGTAGTATATTTTAAAGTTTATTAATGCGATATCCCCAGCCTTGTTTATTTTACTCAACATGACCTTGGTTGCCTAAGCTCCTTTGTGCATCTCTGTTAATTTTCAGAGAAAGTTTGCAGTATCCGTAAACAATGTCTTTGGTACTTGGACAATCTGCAGCTCACTTCGGGTAGCACAGCCACAAACATAGCCCGACTTTCCATGCACTGTTCCTTCTTCAGTTTCTTCCATCAATATTATGTCTTGACATTTAAGATTATCTACATCTTAATCTTCTTCTTTCTCTATATCATGGTGACAGATTGTAAGACTCGAGCTTTTCTGTAATTCACTCATTCAAAGGTGTGGTCGCCTGTGCCTTCTTTAGCTCCTGTGTAATTCCTGACCACTGCGTTTCTTTTTATATTTCGTGGTGGTTCTGTTTACTTCCCCATATTTCACTTCCCTTCACTTTTCCCATTTTTCAATTTCATATAGATTTGTTAATATCCTTACCCACTTCATGCCTTCATCTTTTTATAAAGTTCTGCTGACATTTCGTTTCCTTCTTTTTGTAACTTTGGCTGGATACTATGATACTTCTTTTGATTATCCACAGTGTTTTCACTAGTGGGTTCTTTCCAGAATGCCTGGTTTGGGATCAATAATTCTGCAAAGGTTAGGTATTGACCCAACAACTGAGGAGCTGGATGGCCCACCGTAGAGGGCTTTCTGCCCAGGGTGTAGCTGATTAAAATGGTTACTCTGTTCCTCTAAAACTTGGTCCAAGTTTTTATTATACTTGGTAACCGCTATTTACGTATGATGGTTTATATTTGTAAACAACTAGTTCATTAAAAGATGCTTCATTTTCTGTATTGTTTTTCATCCTCCCTGTTATTTTGTTTTATTTTCCCAGGGAATTGAAAAATGGATATTTTTATTCCGCTTTCTTACCATAATAATCTTTGTCTACTATCTGTTTGTCCCTAGCTTGCCCTTTCAAAGGTAAAAACCAGAATGTGTGACTTTCCAACTTTTTTTCCATCTAATTTAGAAGGTGAATTTCAGACAACTCAAAATAGGTTTACAACCCCATGTGAAATAGCCCCTGTCTCTTCTCTAATCATTGATTACCACTCCTTCCTATTTTAGCAATATCGAGCTGTGTATACATTTGATGACATCTATGAAATGTCCTATTTCTTTTTGGCCTTTTTGAGACAGGGTCTCCGTGTAGGCCCAGCCAGCTGTCCTGGAACTCTCTATGTAGACCAGGCTGGCCTTGAACTCATAGAAATCTACCTGCCTCTGCATCCCAAGTGCTGGACTAAAGGTGTGCGCCACCACACCTGGCCCGTGAAATGTAATTTCTATCTTTTTAATGTACCATTGCTTCTTTCTAGAATTTTCTCATACTTAGTAGGCTTTTATTTCTTCTTCAAAGCTGGGGCAGATAGTTTTTGCTTTTTGACTCTTTTTTACTTTACATACATTAAAAAACTGTTTTACTCTTTCTAACAGAACACATCTGTCTGTCCTACGTTACCTCTTTACTTCACATACATTTTTGCCATTATATTCTTCACTACATTATAATCATTTATTGAGTTTTTCTTCTTCTTCTTCACTAGATTGTGACTTTCCTGAAGTTGTTCTTTGTTTCTTCATCACATGACCTGGAGGCAAACACTTAAAAAGGCCTTAAATCATAAATCAGTATGAACTGAGAGTCAAGTAAGAATAATAATAATTTAGGCTTAATAGAGTTAGACATTTTAAGTGCCACCGTCTTTGAGTTTTTATTGTATTTTCAGTTTCCTAAATTTGAATGAAATAAAAATGTAAACATGTAAAAAAATGCCAATCAACAAAACGTGGCAAAACAAATATACTACTGCTCAGGAAAAATATAAAGGAGAACTGTGTATCACCAAGTTATTAAATGCTAGTAATAGTTCACACTATAATGGCAGATGCTGGCTCCAAGACTGTGTAGATGAAAGGCAGTTAAAGAATTTGTGATAACGCCACATGTCCCTCAGGTAGAATCAACAGAGAACTTTTCTGTGTGTTCCATTGTCAGGCTGAAGAAGATGATCCATTCCTGAGATGGAACCCCTGTTTTAAAAACAACTGCTTATGTTGCAGAATATTTCTTGTCTCCTGAGCTGAGTGCTGTGAGACTTCACATGCCCATTTCCAGCAATAATGGATGATGTGCATGTCCCAGGAGTATAATTTAGTGACGTTTTGCAGTGAAATGCTGAGTGAGGGTTGAAATATTCCATATGTCTCAGAATTCCACAAGTCCAGGAGTGTGGGAGACATTCAGCCACAGAAACTGAACATGACTAATGCTTATAAAACACTCTGCGATTGAGAGTCTCTCTCTGCTGCCTGGACGTACTGCAGAATGCACCCCCTCGGGACGTTAATGGAGCCATCTGGAATTTTTCAGATTTAATATTACTTCTCTGTTTTTGCAGAAAGTCAGCAAAGACCCCACTTCACAAGGTTCCTACCAGAGACGTGTAGGTAGCCACCGGCGTGGATTTTTCTTTGTTGCTGTGCTCTGCTAAAAATACTTGCAAATATATTTTTGTTTACTTTTCATCAAAAATCGTAAGAGAAGTCATTCCCTCATTGGTGGCTTGTTTTTTAAGCTGCAAGCAGCTTAATGAGTGCAGAGGATTTCAAACTTATGTTTGTTTTTTTGTCATCTTCTAATCCCATTTCACCTTTTATTCAATGCCTCCCTCTTTTTAACTGTTAATCCAAGTTTTGTGTATCTCTATTGCTAGATATTTTGAATGGCCTTTAGCCCCAAGAGTGCTCACTTCCAAGGCCCCTTTCCTCCTAGACAGCCTAGGAAGAGATGGACTTCTCCTGAAGGTCATTTGAAGGCAGTTGTGATCACTTTCGGGGGAGCATTGAAACATATCTGATTCTGAACACAGGCAGGGTGGCGCTGAAATGTATTCAGTTCAAGGAATGTGGAGCAAGGCCCTGTTTATTCTAAGAAAGATGTTATTTCCACATTGCTGGGGCAGGGGGTGGTGACAACCCATAAAGAAGACCAGTATTTGGACACTCCAAGGGGCAGACAGATCAGGTCTGACTTGGGAAACTGAGTGGTGTTTGCCAGGTGGTGATGACTTAGTGACATGAGGGATTCTAGCTCGCCATTCCCCTCCTTAGATTTTTCTCAGATGCCAGTTTTCTTCCCATCAAATCCTGGGACTCGTGTGCAACATTCTACTTGAAAAGGCCCATAAGGCTGAAAGAGTTAACATTTTCCACTAATAGACATTCAAGAGTTCTTTCCATTCCTACTGTGCGACTGCACTTTGCTGTTAACTCACACAATAAAAAGTGATATTGCTAATCCGCAAATAACAGAAAGTACCTCACAGTAGCTAAAACAGTTCTTTTAGCCACTAGTGTAACTACTCAATAATACTTGTTTCAACGTTTAGCCTCATGTCTCATAAATACCAATGACAGGGATACGGAGCTGTATTTCCCAGGGGATAGTCATTATGGCAGAGGGCACTTCCCATCTTGAGTAGGCTTGAGATTGCTTTCTTCTGGCTTCTAGCTTCTAAGAACTCTACTTATAGTATCATCGGTCTCCTGTCAGTCAAGATAATAGTCTTTTAGGGTAGAGGTGAATTTAGAAACAAGGTCATGTCTTTCATGGTCAGAGTTTCCCAATCTGGAATAAATTGAGGAGAGAAAATATTTTTATGGTTGGCATGATAGTCCATTTGATATCTGACTGCCATCATCAGAGCTCAACCAGCAGGTGATACATAAAAGGTGTTGGTTTGTGACATTTGTGAAGCCCCAGTAGCCTCTAGTCTGTTAGGTTTGGAGACATTAGGCCACCACACAGAAGGTTTATCTTAAGCCTATTCAAACAGTAAGTTACATGGAGTATAAATAGAAATAATATAATGGTAATCATGCATGGATTTTCTTTTCCTTCTGTCTCATTTTTTGCTGTCTAAGCATCTCTCTGTGCTATTCTAATCCCATTTCTAGTGCATGTGTATGTCTGACATTCGTTCTAGATGTCTGGCCTTGGGCATTAGGTTTCATTGGATACAGTATTCCAATAAATTCTCATTCCTCTGAGATAAGCTCAGACTTAACTTAATTTGTTACAGCCTTGCAACACCATGCATAAACTGACATTTTAGTAACCATTAATAACTCAACCAATCCAGATAATACTTAAAGGCTATTGACTGGAATATGCCTTTAACCAGGACATCAATCACACTGCCTCCTATACTGAGTTTCTCTTTAACTAAATTTTGTCTGTAGAATTTCCACAAAATCATCTGTGATTATTGTCATCATTGTTATTATGGTTTGCTTTCTGTTGCTGTGCTAAAACAATGACCAAAACGAACTTGGGGAGGAGGAAAGGGTTTATTCAGTTTATAGGTCACCGTCCATCATGAGGGAAGTCGGAGCCAGAACTCAGGCAGGAACCTAGAAGCAGGACTTGAAGCAGAGACCATGGAGGAATGTTCTTACTGCCTTACTTTTCCTGGCTCATGCTCAGCCAGCATTTTTTTTAAAAGATAATATTCATATTGATTCTTTGATAATTTCATAGAGTGTGTTTTGAGGAGAGGATGCCATATAAGTGTCCAGATTAGTCAATGAGCATTTTTATACTACTCAGGTCCATCTGCCCAGGGGTGGGACATCTCCCAATGGGCTGGGGCTTTTTACCTCAATTAGCAATTAGGAAAATTCTTCACAGACACGCCCACAGGCCAGCCTGGTGGAGGAAATCCTTCATTTGAGGTTCCCTTTTCATAGGTGTGTCAAGTTGACAGCTGAAGCTATCTGTGAAAATCATATACAAAATATTTATCGTGTTTCTTATGTTCTCTTTCTTTAGGTCACCAGTCTCTTCAGAAGATCATGGTAAGAGCCCGTCTTATTCATACTACATTCTGCATTCAAAGTTGATCTCTTATCCTCGTATGTCAATGCCAGAGCAAAGTTATTTATGGAAGTATTTCTAAGATGTTGGCTTTATAGTTTTTGAGTGTGAAATGTCAAATAGTTTTAAAAATATGATTCACAGGGGCTGGAGAAATGGCTCAGTGGTTAAGAGCACTGGCTGCTTTTCAAGAGGACCTGGGTTCAATTCCCAGCACCCACATGGCAGCTAACAACCATCCATAACTCCAGTTCCAGGGGTTCTAACACCCTCTTCTGACCTCCACAGGCATTGGACAACACAGATGCACTTATACACATGCAGGCAATGCACTCATACACATAAAATATACTAAATAAAATATAAAAATATGATTCACACTAGCTGAGTTTGATATCTGGTATTATTTTAAACTGTACTATGACCATTTGGGTTGACAAATCATGAAATCTACGATTGCCTGATTTCTGACCCATCATGAAAAGTAGTTCATGGCTTTGAGCTAAGCATGTATGAGCTGTGAATCAGATTTTCATCTTTTAAAGTGTAGGAGATATTCCCCAGGTCCCTTCCATATCCACTTCGTGGAGCCATGTCCTTGCATACTCATTGGCCAAGTGTTCTAGATCTGAAATGAAGCTGATCAGTCAGTGATACGAGCTGCTACCCAACTGAGGTGGATCCTTTGCATTTTAAGAATTAACTGCTTCACTCAAAGGACAACAAAATCTAATCATGACATTTCTAACCTTTATTCATTTGTTCAGTCATGAAACATTGTTCTTTACATGGCTACAATGGGCTAATTATACCACAGAATTGTGCCTGACAAGAATCTACATGTAAAGCTTTACTTGAGGGCTTCTTGATACTTCTCTTTCTTGAACTTTCGGGATCATCTTAGAACTGGTACTTCTGTCTATAGATTACCTTTCCCTAGCTTACTGTGTAGAGCACCTTTGCATATAGGTTAAAATCTTGCTTGGCTTTCCAGTATTGCATTTTACATGGGCTAGAAGGCTCTAATGATGGAACCTTCTTTCTCCTTTACTGCTTGTTGTTTCACTCACCATCTTTTCTATTTTCTTGTCCATAATCCATACTCCAGACATACAACGCTATATCACATTTCTGAATCTCATCATATTTTCTGGTCTCTTAGCTTTCCTCGTTGCTCTTCCCCCTGGGAGAATGTGCCTTCTCCATTTTGCCGTAGTTTCTACCCACTCTTTTTATCCTCTGTGGATCCATTTACTGTGTCAAATATATTTTCTCCATTTTAGAAATTACCACATTAATCGGCTGCTTTCTTTAGCTAGCTTCTCTATGAGACTGAGAGTTTCTTTGATATAGTTTCCAGTGAAAAGCAGATATTAAAAATGTATTTATTAAATACATGAATTAAGGAAATGGAGAGGGAGTTTTAGGCAGTCTCTCCTGCTGCTGTGTGATGAAAACTGTCCCAATGTTGGAATGAAGCTGGATCGTGTTCTCTGAAGAACTGTAGGGAAAATTGTGTGCAAGGCCCATTAAGTCAGAATTAGGTAATCAACCACCTAATGGTAACCCGTTACTGCATGCTATTTTGCTGATTGTTGCTAGTATGAATAGGATTTTGATTGTATATTCATAAGTCCTTCAACTTCCCTGTCCAAATGATAAACTAGAAATGTGTGTATGGCTTTTATTTTTGAGCTAATTTTAATCTTAATGACCTTTGGCTGCTTTTGCCTTCTATCTATAAGAATACATCCTACATTCAAAAGGGGAGAGGAATTCTAAATTGAAATCCTCTCCCCTTTTGAATGTAGGATGTATTCTGTTCCACTAGGACTTCTTTTTAAAAATATTTTTATTATTATTAATTTTACTATATATATGCATATGGTGTATGGCCTGCATTTGTGTAAGTGTACCCATGTCATGCAGTGCCTGCAGAGGTCAGAAGATGGCTTTAGATCCCCTGGAACTGGAGATATGGATGGTTGTTAGCTGCCATGTGGGTGCTGGAAATCAAACTCAGGTCATTTGCTAGAGCAGTCAGTGCTCTTAACCTCTGAGCCATTTCTCCAGTCCTCCACTTGGATTTTGAAGGGGTTATACCATACCAGTGGGCCCATATTAGAGTCCTTTGAAGCTTTGAAAGGTAACCACTGCCTGAATAACTTGTTCTCAGTGTTAAGAGCAACTCAGCCTTGATTATTATAACAATTGATAGATATATGATATCAAGGAGACTTTATGCAAATTAGAAGGGTACTATATTTTCATGAATTCAAAAATGCACTATATTTCTATACTTCTTTGTCTTCTTATGCAAGTGTTGATTTACTCAGTATTACCTAATTGTTCATTGTCTTCTAGACTACACATCCTTGGAAAAATACCCCTGCATTTTTCCTTAGTACTATGCTTTTCTAGCACTCACTGTACACTTTCTTATAGTCATACATTTTAGACATTTATATTTCCTATGGCTATCGTAAAATATCTCGGACGTCACATCATCGATCTTGCATAACATTTGTATGCTATAATGATATTACAATATATCTGTAAGGAAGATGAATCAAATTTCTCCAATTTATTGTAAAAGAATTGATGTGTGTTGGCAAATGGATTGTGAAATTGGAATATAAAACCCATGCCTCTTGATTTTCTATTTTGTTCACTTTCCACCAGTGATCCTGTTTCATTCTGTAATAACTAGTCCCTTTGGCTGTTTCTAAAACAGAATTCATTCTTGGAAGAAATCTAACTTTGAACAATCTAATAACTGACATTTTCCATTCTCATCCCTGCCCTTCAAAGAACACTTGAACACAGGAGCTCTGATCTATCCAGTCTTGTTTAGTTTATCTGTAAAATGGGGCTCCTCGTGTTTTCTCTGTATATCTGACAGAAGGTTGTAAATTGAAAGGGAAATCTGCAAAAAAAAATTACTTTCCAATTTATTACAAGCATCTGAATAGAATGTTATTATTTTCTATCATCCCCGCAGCGGAACAGGAAGCATGAATGTACTGATATTTGGTCTCTACTGCATGTAGACTGAAAGTTAAAAGAGGGGGGCAGGGTGTGGTGGCACAAGCATATGGTCTCAGCTATTCAAGGGCTGAGGCAAGAGAATTGCAAATTTGAGGATAGTAGAGAAAATTTAGTGAGTGCTCTTGTTGAAAAACAATATAACAAAAAAGAAACAAAAAACAAGAAAAGTTAAAAGCTGAGCTGATCACTAGAGAAAAATTCACTTCTTTCAGTAACTTTATCAGTAAACATTAACTTGTCATTGAAAACTTTTGTTTTTCCATCTGAAGGAGGAAGAACAAAATGTTCTATGCATAATTTGGCTTGCAGTCCCCAAATAAAGGCTGTGCTCCTGATTAGAAGAGTGGCCCTATGTGATTGGCAGTACCAGACATAGATGACATATAAATTGTTTTTATTTATATTAGCATTAGGGTCACCAAGAATAAAAGGTATCATTTATTGAGCACTTAAGCAGAAGTGTTTCCACTACAAGATGGCATTTCATCTTCAATAGATAACAGTCTCGGGCACAAGCATTACCCCACTTTTACTGATGGGGAAACAAGCCCTTAAATAGATTGCTTAAAATCACATAATAAGTGGTAGAGTTAATTTTGAAATCTCGAACCAATACCCAAACTATCTTTTTTTTTTTCTTTAACTCCACCACATTGCTGAGAAGCCAAAGAAATGACTGTCAGCATTAAAGTAAATTGACAGAATTATTGAGAAAGAGAGAGCGGGGAAAAAAAATTCTTCCCCCTAACAAGAGTTTATTTACTGCTGTGTAAGTAATTTCTTTTTAATGATAAAACAAAACAGAACAAAAAATAACAACTTCTCCCTCCTGCTGGGAATGATTTGTCCCTGAAGAAAAAGTGAAATACCAATGTCACATTTTCTCATAATTAGTTAGCTGAGTGAAACTGAAGCTTCAGGGAAGCCGGCCATGGGGATCCCAGGGGGAACATCACGTTTTAATGCTACATCTGGAAGCTGGAGTCCCACTCCTTGTCAGAAGATAAGCTTGGCAGTGATTGATGGCCCTGTGCTCTGAGTTTCCTCTGCATTTAGTGCCTCATACTTCATCATTTAAATTGCTCCTGGAGCTGCCTCCTGCAGCCCAGGCCACTTCTCCAGCTCTGAGATCCTGGGCTCTGTATGTCATCTGAGCCTGTTTATTTTATGAGCCTCTCAGAATTCTGTTCTTGGAGCCTCCACCTGTGTGAGACATACAGAAAGGTCATTGTCCAGTGAATGTCTGCTCTGATACAGTCAAAGGCATTAACAGACTTTTGAAAGGAAGCACCAATGATCTGTTTGATTCCACAGGAGCGTCTGAGGACACATCCCTCTTCCATCCCCCGCTCCTGGAACTGTCAGCGCTCCATGGCTCTCATGTTCTGTGGTCACTTTTCTGTTGCTACAGTAAATAGCAGACAAGGATGCCAGTCCTCAGTATGGAAAATGTTAACAACCAGAGTCACAAGTGTCAAGGCTCTGGTCAGGCTTGGAGTTGACTGTGCTTCATAGTGTTGTCAATAAAACACATCGTGGTTTGCTTCAAAGCTCTGAGGCATCAACAGTTATCTCTTGTTAACTCATTTTTCTGGGTTGGATAATATTTTCAATTTCACAATTATTATTTATTTGTCTGTATATGTATATGTGTATATATGTGTGTATACCTGTGTGCATATGTACTTGCCACGTTGTGTGAGGGAATGGTGGCCAGAAGACAAGTGACAGGAGTCACTTCTCTCCTTCCACTGTGTGACAACTGTGGAGCCATCTGATTGGCCCTTAACTCCTTTTTCCTTAGTCTTTTTTTGTTTTTTTTTTTTTTTTGCTTTTTCTTTTGCTTTGCTGTGTGTGTGGTGCTGTGAATGAACACAGGGCCTCATGCATGCTGGGCAAGCACATTACCACTGAGCTCGATCCCCAGCCCTCTTTCTTTACTGCTTCTTTTGCTCAGGTTGGCCTTGAACAGAATCTGTAGGCCAGCTAGGCCTGGAACTTGCCATCCTCCTGCCTCAGTATCATGAGTAACTAGGACTACAGGACTGCACTACCAGGCTTGGTCATTTTTTCATATAAATATAAATGACATGTATATTTATATGTTAGAATATAGATATATATAATATATAAATTTAGCTGCTCACTTAAAATATTTAATTATTTCAAGTGTATGAATGTTTGGCCTGCATGTATGTAAGTGTATGAGTATTTGGCATGTATGTAAGTGTGCCGTGTGTATGCCGTGCTCATGGAGGGCAGAGAGGGAATTAGATCTTTCAGAACTGGAGTTATGAATGGTTGTTAGCCACCATGTAGGTGCTGGGAACCGATCCTGAGTTCTCTGCAAGAGTGGCCAGTGCTTTTAGTGGCTGAGTCATCTCTCCAGCCCCTTAGTCTCTCACTTCAAATAATAACTGAGAGGAATTACTGTGAGTCATTTCCCAGATCAAGAAATAAAACACTGGTGATAACCGGGGGCTTCAGGCTGTCTGCCTTTCTGTGTTGTCCTCTCTGTTCCCTTCTTGTTAATCTTATCCTCATTTCTTTTTGTTGTTTTACTCTGGGAACATATTCCCCAAATGGAATTCATATGTAATTATAGATACATACATGTGTGTGCATGTACATGAAGTTTTACCTGTGTTTACCCCTTTTAAAATATATACTTTTCTATGATTTGGTCTAAACCTTTAAATATTTTTAAATATAGTCTGTATTTATTCTTTGACAATTTCATACATGTATACACTGTATTTTGATCTTGCTTATCTGCCACTCCCTCCTTCCAACTCCTCCTAGAGCTCCACGCAGCGTTTCCGTGAGAACTATGTGTCTTCTTTCTTTTTATTGCTATTAGCAACCTCCTGAGTTAGTTCTGCTCATATGCTCATGAGTATGGGAACATTCACTAAGACATGGACAACATACCAGCAGCCGGCTCCCCATACAGTCACCTTCCTTCCCTCAGCAGCCATCAACTGACCACAGCAGCTCCGTTACTAAGAGTAGGGGCACTAGGCTCCACCCGCATTCATGATGGACTGTTGACAGGCTTATCTTGTGCAGGTCTTGTGTAAGTGTCTACGGCTGCTGCAAACTCTTCTGTGCGACTGCCATTCCTGTCCAGACCTCACAGAGCTCCAGCTCTCACATTCTTTCTGTTCCCGTTTCAGGGACATTTCCTGAGCCTGGGTGGAGGTTCGTATTGATTGATGACCCATCCACAGCTGAGCACTCACAGTTCCTTATCCTCAACATTTTGACCAGTTAGGAGTCTCTGCATTGACCACTACCCACTATAGAAAGAAATTCTCTGATGGGTGTTGAGAGCAGCACAAGCCTCCGGGTATAAACATAAATATTTCAAAGATGGATTGACAGCATGCCCATTTAGCAAAAATGGCAGCAGTAAGTTCACCACTAGGGCCACGAGCTTGGCATTCATGGGCTTTATAACTTGAATCAGGTTACATATTCTTCTGTGACCCCCGCTTGATGAGTGTTATGTTCATCTCAGTCATTTTTCGTGTAATGTAATATTCTACTGTATGCAGACAAAGCAATTTATTAAGTGTAATCCATTGCTAATGAGTGTACAGACTGCAGTTTTTGGCTTTTGAAAATATTACCATTATGGCTGGGCATGGTGGCTCATGCCTTTAATCTCAGCACTCTGGAGGCAGAGGCAGGTGGATCTCTGTGAGTTCAAGGCCAGCCTGGTCTACGTAGCAAGTTCCAGGCCAGCTGGGGCTACAGGAGACCCTGTCTCAAATCCCCGCCCCCCCCAAAGAAAATAATACCATTATGGATGCTCTTTATCACTCCTGGTATCCTTGTGTGAGAAATCCTTTAGGATTTAAACCTCTTCATTGGTTAGTTGGGTAATAGATTTTTATACATGTTCAGTTTTTTAGGTAATAATGCTTCCAGAGGAAGTGGTCATTCAAATAATGCTCAGCTCCAGTGAATAAGAGCTCCCATGGATCCAAATGTCAATGCTTGAACTTAATTGGTTAAAAAATGTTTGCCAGTCTGATGGGAGTGTGACATGCTATCTTTACATGATAGATTTTGCATATTTATATATTGGTGGAGCATCTTGCCACACATTTATAGACCACTTGTTTTTGTTCATCTGTGAAACACCTTATACCTTTGGTCCCCTGGGTTGTCTGTTTCTTAATGATTCAATAACTTTTTAATATGTATTCTACGTACATTTTTTTCTTCTCTGTGTTATAAATTTTCCCCAGCTTGACATTTAGATTTTCAAATTCTTTTGGGTTACATCTGACAGACATGCATTATGAGATAATCAAACTACTGACATTTTCCTATAATTTATATCTTGGGATGATTTAAAAACCTTTTGAGTAAAATAAAGGTACAATTCCGTGTTATCTCCTAAAAACTTACTTATTGATTCTGTGGTTTGGTGAGAGATCAAGTGCAAATTTTCTTTCTAAAAAGTTATTTTTAAGAGTTTCATACATGCATATAATGATTTTGTCAAATGTAACCCTCACTCCTTCCCTCCAACTCTTCCAATAACTGATGACCACTTCACCCTCCCAAGTCCTTGTACTCTTTTTAAGTCTACTGAGTTGACTTAGTATTCTAGTAGGTGCATGGATTGGGTCACCCACTGGAGCAAGGGCTGCCTGCCAGGGATTTTTCATGTACTAGAGCATCTCTCTCATTTACCACCCACTTTGTCCACTGGTTTGTAAAGCCAGACCTGTCTTTATATTTATGTTTGGATTTTTTTTTAGATTTTTCTCATCTGCATAATCAATATGTATGATTAATATGTCTGTTCTTAAACTAATATCACACTGTTTTAAGCTTTGATTTTAGTATAAACCTTAATGTCTGATAGAGGATGAATTTGTAAATTTGTTCTTGTTCTTTAGAATGTCTTAATCATTGTTGGCCTTTTCACATATAAAATTTTAAATCAACTTATTGTGTTCTGTGTTAAAGTTTTCTTAAATGGGCTGGAGATACGGCTCAGTGGTTAAAAGTGCATAAGTGTTCTTCCAGTGGACTTGAATTTGGTTCCCAGCCCCCATGTTGGGTGACTTACAGTTGCTGTTAACTTCAGTTTCAAAGAATCCAACATATCTTCTGGTTTCTTCACGTGCCCATACATACGTGACATACACACACAGGCACACAAAAATAAAAATTAATATTTATCATTTTTTATGAACATTACATGAATTAACAAATCAGCAGAGCCAGGCATGGTAGCACATGCCTTTAATTCCAGCACGTGGGAGGCAGAGGCAGGTGGATCTCTGTGAGTTCGAGGCCAGCCTGGTCTACAGAGTGAGTTCCAGGCCAGCTGGGGCTACAGGGAGACCCTGTCTCAAAAGGACCGGGAAAAAAAAATCAGCATAAAGAAAATTTATATTTTATGATGCATAGCCTTTGTATACTGGATTCTATCTCTTTATATTGAATTATGTATCAGTAATATTTATAATTTTCTTCATGAACAGTTTGATCATCTATTCAGCATATTCCTAGGTATTTTATATCATTAGTGACACTTTATATATTGGATTTTAAATTTATAATTTCTAAGTGTTCTTTGCGTACTGCAATAGTATTGACTTTTAAAAGTCAAGATTCCTGCTAATCTTTAAATTCTTAAATCTTATGTGAAGAGCCTTTCTTTGGGAAGAGAATTCTGTATAGGCAATTTAATCAACAATTAAGAATTTCATTTTGTTCTCTCCACTTGTTATTCTGTACATCCATCTTATTTATTTTTATTATGTTAAATGATGTGTACATGTGTGTTTCTGTGTGGGGCTATGAATGCATGTGTATGGATACCCCAAGAGGCCAGAGGCAATGTGTCCCTCTGGAGTTGGAGTTACAGGCAGTTGTGAACCATCTAGGGGACATGATGGGTGCTGGGAACTAAACCTGTGTGCTCTACAGGAGCAATGCATTCTTTCAAGCACTGAACCATATCTCCAGCCCCTGAATATGTGCTTTTCTCTGTACTGGTTACAATTTAGCGCAGAACTGAACAGAAGTCAGTACGATCAGCAGCATTATTGAACTCTTCCTGATCCAAGGTGTATGGCGTAAGGGCTATTTAGCTGAAACTTTGCTGTTCCATGACCTCAGTGTAGGTGGTAGTAGTTGTTTATAAATGTTTTCAGAATCTTTTCTTTCACTAGAATTTTAAAATTGAACATACAATGAATTTCATTGAATATCATGTCTTTCATCTCTTGAGGTGATATCAATATTTTACCCCTTCACTTGTTAACATATTGCATCTCAATCATTGATTTTTCAATGGAAACTACTCTCATATTCATAAGGGGAATTTAGATGTTCATCATCTAAATTTAGATGTTCTTTACACAAAGCTCTATCTTATTTGGTAATTAATACTTTATTTAGATATTGAAACCCATGATGTGACTGAGCTTTCATTCTCTTTTCTATTTTACAGTGAATAAATCATACTCCTAACTCCACAATCCACAAAATAAATCATAATAGTAATCCCTTTTTTCTAACTTGAGAGAGCATTTACAGAGCCCTTGAGTTTATCTATTTCTGGAATACTTTCTGTGTATTTCCATTTTTAGTTTAAGGATGAGGAACAAAAACACAAACATGCTGCATGACTGTTACAAAATCTCAGGCATGGTTTTCAGGGTTAAAATAAGAATGTAGATTCAGGTGACCAAAATCTAAGATCTATTCTGAACCAATCTGTACCACCTGTCAGTGGTACGACTTCTGACTTGATCTCATGCAGTCATGATTCTGTTGGTTGAATGGAGACCTTATAGTTCGAAGTGGGTAGGAACTGATCTTTAACAACAAAGAAATATTCACTTTAATGTAAGTTGACACTAAGGAAAATCCATTTTCCATACCCCACTCCCAGATACTTCATAATCAGGGAAACAGGAGCCTCGTTTCCTGCCGGTAGCCTTCAGAACTACCAAAATGTACCTTCAGGAACTTACCCGATCTAGAAGACCATTCTTTTTGAGACAGGGTCTCCCTGCAGCCCCAGCTGTCCTGGAACTCATTCTGTAGACCAGGCTGGCCTTGAACTCACAGAGATCTGCCTGCCTCTGCCTCCAGAGTGCTGGGATTAAAGGCGTACACCACCACGCCCTGCAAGAAGACCATTCTTATGGTCAGATAAGAAGAATAAACTGAGAAAGTAAGATACTTTTCTCTGTTCTGTAAGCTACTTACTAGAAAAAAATGTGGTGAGCAGGTGATAGTGGAAACATCTGCGGACCTTTAATTGCCTGCTAGGGCAGCATATAATATTGGCCACCATAGTTGCTACTTTGCATTGACTTTGGGCTATCTAATGCAGTTCCTAGGGGAATTCCCCCCCCCCCGCCATTTTCAGTTTCTTACAACCCCCCATGGGTTTCTAATTAGATTTAAACTTTTTAGTGTTCACTTTTAAGGCTGATCCCCATCCTGGTATAGTTTGTATTGCTTTAATGAATTCTTTCTACTCCTCTGCTTACAGATGCTCTTTGGACCCCAATTCCCTTGTGTTCATTCAGCAATATAGCTTACATCACCTCCGACTGTTCCTCTGACAGACCTCCTTCATCATCCTCCATTCTACTCCCTCCTCCATGCTTATGACTTCCTGTGTCTTGGAGCCTCAGGACAAACAACAATGAGTTTCCCAGACAACTTAAGTGCCTGTGGTTGCTCCTACTCCTCTCTCCGACTTCTGTTTAATGTATTCCTGGGTTTTTAATTCCTCCTAGGTAGTGTTGCTGTTCTCCCTTGACTGTAGGCTCAATGAATAGAGACATTGCCCTATGTCAGCCAATGCCCTGGCACAGAATTGATTTCTTCCATTCAAGTCTTACTTTCAATTTACTGCACTCTAGCATTGGCAAACAAACTTCCAGAGCTCATCTTTGAATCCCCTTGAAGCTTCATATCCCCATGGTAGGAGATAGGTTAGTTCAGTTCTGATCTTTTTCCAAAGAGATTCAGTTACTAATGTGCTGAAAAGGTTGCCTTTTGTCATGGTTTCAACTCTCCAAAGATGGTATGACAGGAAAGAAAGGAAAATGACAGCATGTTCATCCTTGGTTGGTCTTCTTTCACAAATCCCTGGAAGACAGATTATTCTCCACTTGTTAAAAAGAAAATAAGGGAACAAAACAATACCCACTTGGGTTTTCAAAATCTAGTTCATATTATTTTGTATGTATTCAGACCCTATAATTCCCTCTCCCCTTTATTAAACCCTATTATTGATTGTAATCATAAAATCCTTTTGATCCTTTCCGTTTCTTTGGAGTGTTTTGTTAGTGATAATTATCTGTCTTTGAAAGTTGATCTTGATTTCTGCTGTGGGAGGAGAATTCTCTTTTACTATGATTGACCCTCAACAGTGCTATAGATTATCTTCTGGCTCAGAGAACTGAGAAAAACTATTGAAATTATTGAAAAATAATAAAGTACCAGATAAAGGGAAGGCTTTGAAGAGAAAAGCAAACCTCCTAGATTATGTTGAAATGGACAGATGAATGAGCGTTAAATGAGGCGATGTGTCTGATAACAAAGTTATCATAGATTACATTCCAATAGGTCAAAGGGAAGTATGAGGCTCTGAATCTTGGGCTCTGTGTACTCATTTATGAGAGCAGAAATGAAGAATGAATGTATTATTTATTAAAGCTGTGTTTACAATTTTTATTGTATTAAAATATATGCTCTGACCCAGTGGCAGAGCTGATCCTCATGTGACGATAACTGTCACTCCATTTTTCTATTTTTTCATTGCTTTTGAAACCCTAATATCCCACCAAAACCCAATGGTTTCTATGTAGAAATTATTGATGATCGATTGATTGTTTAATAGATTGATTGATGGCTTTTTTTTTTTTTGCAAAGATTTGCCTTGTGGCTAGGTTCCCTGAATCATTGTTATCAGTTGCAAAGTATTAGAAATACATAATGGTTTTTCAGTTAGTCCCTTGTAGGCCATTTGTAGAAGTGCTACTTCATGCTAGAGGTTCCAGTACTTTGGAAGCATTGTTTTTTGTTTTGTTTTGTTTTGTTATGAGATAGGGTCTCATGTAGCCCAGGCTAGTCTCTAGCATGCTCTGTAGCTAAGGATGATCCTTATCGCTCCTGATCGTCCTGTTCTGCCTCCCCGTCACACCCAACCTTGGGAACATTTATTCTTCTGTTTGTGTTTTTTCTATTGTAAGTATTTAGGCTTGAGCTGTCTTGGGTAGCCCTGCTGCAAAATCATGATGGCCACTAAATGCTTGAGCATTTTCCCACAATTCTTATGTCAGACTTCCTTTTCTGGGTCCATTTGCTTGATAGACTCTTTAGGATGTTACTTTCTTAGTACCCTGTGGCATCCCCCTGGGCAGCCAGCATCACTGCATCCAATACTTAGGAGCAGTTTACCATTATAACTTTTCTTTACACCAGGAGGGTAATTTACTCTTCACGTTTCTCCATCAGAGCCAGAAAACTGTGGGCCATGGAGACTACTAAAACTTCACTCTTCTGGACCAACTAAGAAAACACCAGTTGGAGCCGGGCGTGGTGGCACATGTCTTTAATCCTAGCACTTGGGAGGCAGAGGCAGGCAGATCTTTGTGAGTTCAAGGCCAGCCTGGTCTACAGAGTGAGTTCCAGGACAGCTGGGGCTACAGGGAGATCCTGTCTTGAAAAGACCAAAAAAAGAAAAAAAGAAAAAGAAAAGAAAACACCAGTTGGGGGCACCCAGTGGCATCATGGTAATAGCAGCCAGAAAAGGGAGGTAGCATAGTCCCCTGCAAGAGAACTGGGCTCTCTGATAAGTAAACCTCCTCTGTCCTATTCACATGACCTTTGATATTGGTAAAACCTGTCATTTTCTAGGTTTTCTGGGAGTAGACATTTCCTTCAGAAGATGATTTCTGCCATTGTGAGTAATGGTTCGGCACTTGAGCTTTGAGGGCAAGGTTGGCCGGGGCAGGCACGGCGGTCTAGAGAGGGAAAAGCCCTTTGCAGGCTGGGTAACCATGACAAAAGCATTCCTGTATGTTCTCGGTTTCTCCATGGAGTAGGCTATGCTGGCTGCTCTGGAAGGATTCTCGTAGATTTGAGAACCTCCGAGCTAGGGAATAATATCAAGCAAAGTAACACAGGATAAAAAAAAAAAAAAATCAAAGATGTCATCTACAGTTTTGAAGAAGTATTATACAGACATGTATGTGCTGCTCTCTAATCCACATGTGTAGATTTCTCTGCACACGTGCCAGCTGTTCTCCTGCATTTGATGACAAAGCTTGCCACCTTCGCCACTCTTCACCTTGGAGAGGAAAACTAAGGTTTTCAGTGTAAATGCTCCAGATAGTCTTCACATTGATAGCTTTATTTTACAAGTTAATAAAATCTATTACTATTTAATTATATGCTTTCAGCTTTTCTCTTGACAAAGGAAAACACATTAGATTTGAAAAAGAAAGTTTTCAAGGCCAGCCTGGTCTACATAGTGAGTTCCAGGCCAGCTGGGGCTACAGGGAGATCCTGTCTCAAGAAGAGCCCCCCCCCCAAAAAAAAAAACAGGAAGTTTGTAATCCAGTAGGGTCTACCCAGTTTTCCTCATCTGGTGAGACATTTCTGTTACCTCTCACCCTAGCAAGTCAAGGCAATTGTTTCAGCCAATGGAACAAAAATTAGAGTGCTGTTATAACAGAGTATGAAGGGTCCTTAAACCACTACTGTAGCTGTAAACTATTTGCTCTGTTTTCCTGTCCGTGAATCTCTCTGGCCAACATACCTTCCTCAACTCACAGCACTCCCTTCCCAGCTCCAGAAAGGATTTCCCTTACACAGTGCTGTTCTTGAAGCATATGATTAGCTATCTATCTATCTATCTATCTATCTATCTATCTATCTATCTATCTATCTTTTTCTTTCTTTCTTTCTTTCCATCTCTATCTTTCTTTCTTTCTTTCTTTCTTTTTCTATTTTCTATTTTTTGTTTTGTTTTCTTTTTTTTATTTTTTTTATTTTTAAGGGATTCTACAATACAATGACACAGTTGTTTGCAGATAACAATGATGTTACTCAGTATGTCATACAATTAAGTGATTGGTGCATTTTGCAAGTATCTATGTCCAAATTTTGAACAACCCAAGGTTCCCATAGTCCAGTTGGAGAAGCTTATATGCACAGGCATGTTGATCAATCAGGTGTCCAGACTATATTCCTATAGTCTCATGATTCACCCCTATCTCTCCACAGCCCTTACAATCTACCACGCCTCCTCTTCCGCAGTTTGTTCCCTAGGCTTTGGGAAAGGGGCACAAATGGGTGAGAAGAAAACAGTCTAATTTCTTTGGAGTTGTCATTTT